>CAMZMU010000046.1:5578368-5750939 GCA_947311845.1 Poa pratensis | reverse complement strand
GTAGCGACGGCCGGTCCCCTTATCACCAAAGAGGAAACTTTGTAGTCCGGTGCGGATGGCACGCTTTGTTGACCCTTTAATCACCAAAATGGCAACTGCGGCGTCGTCGTCACCCGCGCGAGGCGCGCGTCACTCTGCGGCCGCTGCAGAGCCCATGTGCGCTCTGCAGAGGTTGCTTTGCAGCGAAGCGATCCCACGAGGGCTTGGATGCCCTGTAGAGATTCGGCGTTGACCTCTCTCCAGGGGAGATTACCTTGAAGAGGGGGCAGCAGTGAAGAGGGCCTCCGCAGGCCTCTGCTGCCTCCAAAGCCCTCGCGAGGCAATTCGCCTCGCGAGGCTCTCCAAGCCGTAGGCTTGGTCCTTAGCGAAAATTGGCCATCAAGTGTCGAGGGCCGTAGAGGACAGGCCCAGCACACCCTGGATTTCACTGGGCCGACAGTAGCCCCCGGGCCCATGATGGGCACGATGTAGTCCAATGGACGCAGGCGAATCGTCATGGGCCCAAAGTGTCCGGCCGGCCTGAGACACGTGTAGGGCAGTTACGCCGCGACGACACGTTCTCCTCGGAGATGATGGGCGTAGTGGGGGGACCCACCACGTCTCGGTAACTGCTCTGAGGGGAATAAAGCCTGCAGCGCCGGTTCAGGCAGCAGTTACTGCATCATTTGCGCGCCGTCTCCTCGCTCTTGACTTCTGCGCTTCTGTGTCTCCGGCGCTCTTCCTTCGCAATCCCGCTGCAATGGCGCCCAAGAAAGCCTCCGCGGCCTCGAAAGGCAAGGCGTGGTGCAGGGCGGCGAGCCTGCCGCGATGCAGCAGGTCGGAGACTTCGAGCCGGCTCTGACCGGCTTCCGCTTCAAGAAGAAAGCGCAGCTGGAGAAGGTGCGTCACATGGCAGCTTCGGCGACCAACGAGCACGGCGCTACGGTGCTTAAGACGGCGGACAACTCCTTCGGCGGCTTCTACCCCATCTTCATGCACACCCTATTCGGGCTCGTGCCTCCTTTCTCCGACTTCTTCCTGGCGGTTCTGGAGCGCTACCAGATCCAGGTTCTTCATCTCCATCCTAACTCCATCCTTGTCCTCGCCATCTTCGCCTACCTCTGCGAGGCATACATCGGCATTCCCCTCGGTGGACCTCTTCCGCAGCTTCTATGCGCTCCGGTTCACGGCGAACAAGGAGCGGTCAGGGTGCGTGTCCTTCCGCATCACCGATGGCATGAAGGGCACCTACATCCCCATCGCGCGGAACGGCGAGAACATTGTGACCAATGTGACGAAGAAGGTGGAGGACTTCCGCAAGCGCTGGTTCCTCATGAAGTTCGGGAGCCGGAGCGCCTTCTTCGAACTGCCTGAAGCGCCTCCGACGAAGAGGGCGAGCTGGTCTAAGGCGCTCAAGGGAGCCACACTGGCCCCGTGGTAAGGCGCTTGAGGGACCTCCGCGAGGCAGGCCTCACCGGGCAGATGGTTGCCAAGGACTTCGTGAGCGCCGCATTGCTCCGCTCCAGAGGCACACGGACGCGATGTGGCTGTATTCCAACCAGAGGGACAAAATGCGCCTGAGCGCAACCCTCTTCACGCAGCAGGAGGTGCGCACCATCATGGAGACTCTCTTCACGTCTCCAGACATCCCCAAGCCCAGCGATAAGGCAGTCCCGCTCCACAGGATCGATCTCGGGCGTCGCGTCTCGCTCGTGCAGACAATGCCGAAGTTCGACCAGTGGGGCCTGGTGCCTAAGGGGCATGTGGGGCCTCGCGAGGATCCTGAGTCTGCGCAGGGGGCGCCAGCTGAGGGCGACGAGGAGACGACGGAAACGCCTGTGGAATCGACGCAGGCGCAAGGCGCCTCGGGAGGCCCTGCCTCTCGGCGGAGAACTCGAGCACCTCAAAGAGTGCGGCGCCTGAAGTTGAGACCCACGGGCTCCTCAGGCAGCAGCGGCCAGTTCGTGGTCGCTCCCTCGCAGCGTGTTGAGGGGCTAGAGGAGAGCGATGATGACGGGCTTCATCAGGCCACTGCGAGCCCCGCTCCAAGGCCATTCATGACAGGGCCGGGAGTCCAGCGGGCACTTCTCTCAAGAGGAAAGCCGAGGCTGCTTGAGGGGTCCGGCGCCGGTGCCGCGCCGTCGAGGCCGTGGCGGTCGTCGAACACGGTGTGGGTCGATTCCCGCGCCAAGACATCGGGTAAGACTGACTCCCTTTTCTGTTTGACTTATTCTTGTGTAGACTCCTCGAGGAGTTTTTGAGCTTTACCTCTCCAGGCGCCCCGAGGTGCCAAAACGGCGGAGGCTCCGGAGGCTTGGAGAGATCCCCAGCGCTGCAGCGGCGTCTGCGCGTGTACTGCCGACGAGGTGCCTCCCGAGGGCACTGCTTCTTCTCCCGAGGCTGCGGCGCCGCCTCCTGAGGCAGAGGAGCGCCGCGAGGAGAAGGAGGAGGAGGCAGAGGTGACGACGCCTCCGCCTATGCGGCCTGACGTCTCCCCTATGCGGCAGGGGGACGCCGGAGGTGGATGCGGCGAGGTTCACGCCGCCGGCGAATGAGCATGCGGCGGAGACAGGGGCGTCCGCGGGAGCGCGCGCTGACGTCGAAATGGAGGAGGCCGCCGCGTCATCGCCCCCACCGAGCACGAAACTTGGAGAGGCCACAGCGGACTCTGAGGCCGCTGGGGAGGCGGCCTCAGCTGAGAAGGCCAACCCTGTCCCTGGAGAGGAGAGTGCTCCCCAGGGGCAGAAGATGGTGGGGTTGATGGTGAGGGTGCCACGAGCCCCCAGAAGGCCTCCAGCGGGAGGCGAGGGGGTTCTCATCAGAGCCCCCAGAAGGCCCCTTGTGTGGACGAAGAGGGGGCTCGCACCAGAGCCCCCAGGCGCGTCTCGAGGCCACTCAGAGCCCAAGGCAGGACGCTCCGGAATCCTCGGCAGGCGCCGGCGTTTCCAGGCCTTCCGGCGAGCCATGGGCCTTAGTCCTGCGGGGGCGGCGCCCAGTTGCAGCTCGCCGTGGGGCTGTCCTCCGCTCGGCGAGGGAAATTCTCGACGGGCTTGAGGCCCAGCTTGCTGAGGAGGATCGCTCCAGGGCGGAGGAGGACGCCGAGCTTGCGCGGGGCTGGGCTCGTCTTCATGAGACCGTGGAGAGCTGCCGCCGGAAGAACGAAGCTGCCCAGGCGCAACGCGAGGCAGCGCTGCGCTCCGCTGAGGAGATCCGCATCAGCGTGGTTCGCGAGGTTGAGGAGACCCTTGCGGACCTGGGTGCTAGGCGCGAGGCTCTCGAGGCGGAGACCGAGGCCAAACACCAGGAGCTGGCGGCGCGCGAAGCGGCGGTCTCCGCCAAGCACAAAGAGCTTCTAGATCGCGAGGCGGGGATCGTTGCCGAGTCGGAGAATGTGCGGCAGAGTTTGGAGAAATTCCGTGAGCCTTGCGCATTCGCGAAGACTTGATCGTGCAGCGCGGAGTTGAGCTCGACGCCCGCGAGACCGAGGCGCGCAAGCGCGAGGAACAGGTTGAACAGATCGAGAAGGATCAATCCGCGCAGCGGGAGCACCTGGAAGCCCGCGAGAACAAGGTCACCCAAGACGAGGAGTTCTACCAGAAGCGCCTGTGCAGACCAACGAGAACCTTCGCAAAAAGGAGGAGAAGATGGCGGAGGAGTCTGCGACGAAGGAGAAGCTCTTTCGCGACAACTGCAGGAAAGACTTCGCGGAGAAGGTCAAGAAGCAAGAGGATCGCTTCACGAAGAGACGCAACGAGCTTGAGGCTCGCATCAGGGATCTTGAGGCCCAGAAGAAGCGATTCGACTCTCGCCTCCAGGCTGCCGCGGAGGCCCGGCGCGCGCGGAGCAGAACCTTGCCTCCTTGATGGCTGACATGAAGGAGTTGACCGCTCAGGTGGGCCCTGTCGTGGAGCGTGCTGAGGAGGCTGAGCATCGCGTGCAGGCGGCACAGGTCTTGACGCAGCAGCGGGAGCGCATGTTCCAAGTCCTTGGTGGCTCGGGGGAACTCCCTTGCGGCGACCTGGGAGTGGACGCCCCTGCGGTTCCCGTCATGGGAATGCCGATGCTGCGTACCTCGCCTACTTCGACCAGCTCTCTCCGCGCTCGAGGGCCTGTGGCGGAGCTTGGCGCGTCGTCGATGAAGAGTGCCGCAAGCTCCTGACGTGGCGATCGACCGCGTCTTCGCCAACCTCCAGCGCCTTTACCCCAGCTTCGACTTCGAGTCGGTGACCGAGCCTGTCGAGGGGACCAAGCTCAGGACCTCTCCAACTTGGTTCGGGAGGAGGTCAACGACTACGTCGACCGCTTCAAGAGGGTCGAGACGGAGCAGGCCGCTGAGGAGGAGGAAGGTGCTGAAGCCGGCTGAAGAGGAGGCTGAGGAGGATCATGACGGCGATGCCCCTGCCTAGGCCGCTCCTGCAACAGACGCGCTTGAGGCGCAATATCTTTGTTTTAAGACTTGTTTTAACCATTCTGGCTTGTAAGACACTTTGATCGTGCGCTATTATGTGTGTGTGCCCCTCGATGGGCCTTTTATCCCTGTTCCATGTCTTTCTTCGCTCTACGTCGTCAGGACCCATCTCTTTGCGCTATGACACCGCCGCTGCGGTATGCCGGAGCGTGACTCGGCAAGGCCGGGGGGTGTTTAAGGCTTGGAGAGGTAAGGGCTCTCGAGTCGCGGTGCTCGAGGGCCCCCCTTTGACGCACAAGCAGTCCATGGAGTGTGAGAGAGAAAAAACCCGCTCGAGGGACGACAGGTGCTCGTGAGAGGGAGGAAAAACTCCTGAGGGGCGCGAGCGCTAGACTTAGCTTGGCGAGACTTTGGCCTCGTAGAGGGCGTTGGCTTCCCTGGTGGGGCGTTGGTTTCCCTGATGGTGCGCTTCCCTCTAGAGGTCGGAGCGTGCTTCTCGACCTTGGGGAGGACTCTTGTTCCCTGTATTGGTTAGAGAGGCAAACCCAAAGCAGCACATGGTAGTAAACACTCATGCGCGCTTATAGGCTTCCTCATGAGTATCTCGCGAGGAGAGTAAGTACCAAGGTCCTTTGGTGAGGTGGCGTGTTTGGGAGCAAGCCCATGGGCCAGAGCTCTTTGAGGAGGTAACAGGCGTGAGAGCGTGCTCACGTGTTAGAGCTCGGATCCTTTGGATTTTGCGGTGCTGTTGGGGTGCTCTTGAGGCACAGTCACCGTACTCAGCCCCCGCTCGCGAGGTGCGCATGGGGAAGAATATGAGCGCGAAATGAACTAAGATGATGAAAAGTAAAAACTCACCATCAAAATATTACATAGCGGCGCCTCAGCGCAATGTTTCATTGAGAAACGAATTGGTTCATTACACTTGGTGTTACCAAGATAAAGTTTTCCATGTCGAGGCATGGGGACCACATTCAGTGGCTGAGACTCTTCACGGCCTGCGGCGGCACGTTATCAGGAGAGCTCAGAGGGGCTGGCCCTCGGGAGGAGAAGCTTTTGTGAAGCTTGGAGGTGAAGTTGTGTGCTTCTCTGGAGAGACTGTTCCCTCGTCGGGAGGTTCTGGACTGGTGTGTGGCAGTGCTTTTCTTGGGAGAACTGGCTCTTCTCTTTCCACCACCAGGACGGCGCCCGCAGTTTGTGGAGTGGCTGCTAGGTACAGCTTCAGATGCTCGCCCGCCCTGGGGGCTACCATGACTGGTGAGCTAGCCAAGTATTTCTTCAAGTCCTCAAATGCTTTGTCGGCCTCTGGAGTCCACTTGAAGGTGCCGGATTTCTTCATGATCTTGAAAAATGGCAAGGCTCTCTCGCCGAACTTGGAGATGAAGTGGCCTAAGCTGGCCATGCATCCTGCTAGGCGCTGCATGTCCTTGAGGCGGCGAGGTGGCTGCATGTCTTCTATAGCCTTGATCTTGTCAGGGTTTGCTTCTATGCCGCGGTGGGACACGAGGAACCCGAGGAGCTTGCCTGAAGGCACCCCGAAGACGCACTTGGCGGGTTTAACTTGAGTTCACCTTACGCAGGCTGGCAAAGGTTTCCTCGAGATCCTTCAAGAGAGTGTCTCCCTCGCGAGACTTGACCACGATGTCGTCGACATAAGCTTCTGCATTTCTTCCCATCTGAGCCCCCAAGGCGATCCTCATGAGCCTCTGGACGGTGGCGCCGCATTTTTCAGGCCAAAGGGCATGCAAGTGTAGCAATACACACCACAAGGGGTGAGAAATGCTGTTTTCTCCTCGCTTCCTTGGCCATTTTGATCTGGTGGTAGCCTAAGAAGGCATCCAGGAAACAGAGGAGATCACAGCCGGTGGTGGAGTCCACAATCTGGTCTATCCTTGGCATGGGGTATGGATCCTTGGGGCAGGCCTTGTTTACGTCTGTGTAGTCGATGCAGAGCCGGCCTCCTCCATTGGGTTTTGGGACAACCACACCGTTGGAGAGCCAAGTGGGGTGGGCAACTTCTCGAATGATGTCTGCTGCTTTCAGCTTCTCTACTTCTTTGATGATAAACGCTTGCTTCTCGGGGGCTTGCTTCCGCGCTTTCTGCTTTACAGGGCGTGCGTCTGGACACACGGCTAAGTGGTGCTCGATCACCTCCCTTGGTACACCGGACATTTCCGACGGAGTCCATGCGAACATGTCAGAATTTGCCCGAAGGAAGGCGACGAGCGCGCTTTCTAATTTGGGAGGCAAGCCAGCGCCTATGGTGACGCTAGCCCCCGAGCCCTCAGCCCCGAGCCGCTGGTGCTCAGTGACACCTTCTTTGTAGATGCTTGCTCTTCAGTGAACAGCTGCTTCTTCTTGTGGGCCTCTCGAGAGGTTCCATGTCCTCGTCAGCAGGGAATGCCATGGCAGCGGCCTTGTAGGCGATCTCGACAGCGCGCGTGGCGTCCTGTACGTGACCACGTATGGTGATGGTGCCACCGCTGCCAGGGAACTTGACCATGTTGTAGGCGTGGTGCGTGACGGCCATGAACTTCGCGAGGGCGGGGTAGCCGAGGATGGCGTTGTAGGGCAGGCCAATGTGCACGACGTCGAAGTCAATTAGCTCGGTGCGGTAGTTCTCCTGCGTGCCAAAGGTGACCGCGAGCCTCACTTGCCCCAGAGGCGAGATGGAGCCGCTGGTGACCCCGGTGAAGGGCCTGGAGGGCATAAGCCACTCGTAGGGCACTTGAAGCGTCTCGAAGGTCTCGACAGGGATGACGTTTAGGCCTGCACCCCCATCAATGAGCGTCTTGCCGACGGCGATGTTGTTGATGGTGGGGGTGCACACCAGCGGGAGAGTGCCCACAGTCCTGGTAGACTTGGGGTGATCCTTGGCGTCGAAGGCGATGGTGTACTGGGACCACTTGAGGGGGCGGGACGTCTCGACCCCGGGAAGCGCTGCATTGAGCTCGCGAGCGAACTGCTTGAACTGGTTGTTCGACTTGGGCGCTTGGGATCCGCCGAGGAAGCATGCCATGGCACCCTTAGGGGCCTGGTAGCCTCCAGGCTCTTCATCGGGAAGATTGTTGTTTTTCTCGGCGGCATTCGCCTGAATCCCCTGGGGCCTCTGGAAGTTGCCCTTGCGTCCACCTTTGCGGTAACCACGGCCTCTGCCGCGGCCACCACTGCCTTCTTCTTGCTCACGCTTCTTGCTCAACTGCATGAGGTCATAGCAGTTCTCCGTCGCATGACCGCGCCTGTTGTGGTAGATGCAGAACGGGCGGTTAACCACCTTTTTCTCGCCAGCCTCAGGGGAGTCCTCGCAAACATGCTTGGCGTCGGGTTCGGCTGCCAGGACCGCCGTAGGCTTGCGCTTTATCTCGTCACGCCTCTTCTGGGTCTTGGATCCCTCTACAGGGTCGTCTGTCGAGCCCACCTTGACGAAGAGGAGCCCTTCTTCTGCTTGGCGCACTTGTCTGCGATGTCGAAGAGCTTCACCACGGAGGAGAGGGTATCATGGATGCCGAGCTTCTCGAGCATCCTGTGGTTGGTGACGCCCTCTCTGAAGGCCGCAATGACGTGCGCGTCCGGGATGTTCGGGATTTTGTTGCGGACTTGGCTGAAGCGCTGGATGTACCTGCGGAGGGTCTCGCCAGGCTTCTGGCGCACAGCCCGTAGGTCGTTGTAGGTGAGGGCGCGCTCGTACGTGCCCTTGAAGTTTGCAACGAACTACTGGCAGAGCTCCTCCCACGAGTCAATGGAATCCTCGGGAAGGTTCAGGAGCCACGACAAGGCAGAATCCTTGAGAGCGTGGGAGAACCAGTTGGCCATGACCTTGTCGTCTCCCCCCGCAGCTTGGATGGAGGTGGTGTAGAGCTGCAAGAACTCGATGGGGTTGTTCGTGCCGTCGTAGCCCTTGGGTAGGTCAGGCCTGAACTTCTGTGGCCAGACGACGCGACGCAGGTTGCGGGTGAAGGCCGCGCATCCTGTGGCGTATGAGGCGATGCCACCCTGAAGAGCTCGGCGGTTTTGTCGCCCGCATGGCCGATTTCCTTGACGATGCGCTTCTGGAGGTCCTTCTGGCGCTCCATTTCCACCCGCGCGTCTGGGGGTGTCCGCTGCACGATTTGGCAATCGCGCGGCGAAGACGCGTGGGATGCGGCCTTGTGCGCCGCAGCTGGAGGCGGACCTGGCGGAGGCGGCGGCGGAGGCGGCGGCGGAGGTGCGCCATGCGCGGTGGTTCCTGCGCGTCCGGAGTTGTGGTGCACCAGAGAGCGCGACGCCGCCGGAGCTGCGCGTGGTGCCGCCGCAATGTCGACGAGGTGCTGGAGGCGGCCGAGCCAGTTGTCGTGCGCCTCAGCTGTGGGGCGGTAGCGGAAAAGCTCCGCGGCCATGAGCAGCGCGGTGTTTGGGCTGGGCGCTGGACTCCCAAGAGTGGAGGCGCTGTGGCGCTGGGACGGATGCGAGGACTCAGCGTCCTCGCCGTGCCCGTGATCGACGTCTTCGTCGAAGCGGTCGTCGTGGTGGCCGTCATCGTCCTCGGGGTGCTCCACACGTGGTTCAGCGGTGTTGCGCCCCGTGGCGCGGCTGGCACGGGGGCGGCCGCGAGGGTTGGTGGTGTTGGCAGCGGGCTCGGTGGTTGCCCTGCCTGACGCCCGCCGTGTGGCGCGAGCTGCGCGAGTGTCCGCCATGGTGCAGAGGTCGATGAAGGTTGAAAACGCGCCTCAGCCCCTACCTGGCGCGCCAATTGTCGGAGAATGACTCCCACGAAACAGGGATAGTCAAGCTCACAAAGAGAGTTCGTGTAAGGGGCTGAACACGTTGGTCAAACAACCCTCAACCTGCACGGCGACGGTGCTCGTCGAGCAAGAGGAGGGACATCACGACAGAGATAAACACCAGCCCGTACCCAGGTTCACGGCCCTCGTGTGGAGGTAACACCGCTACTCCTGCTTGTCTGTATTGCACTGCTTGTAGAGGTTACAGTACAATGAGCTTGCCGAGAGCTCTCTTTTGGCAATGGTGTACACGAGGAAGGGAAGCAGTGGTCTTCTTCTTCCTTGCGCGTAAGTGGTTATGCTAGAATGAGAATGCGATCCTTTGCTATGGTGCTGCTCCTACTCCTTTTATAGGCGCCCCGGGCTTCCTCCCTGCGATTGCGCTACGGAAGGGCTATCACGTGGCGGTAGAAGGTAGAGCGTGGTGCACCGCAGCCCGGCTGTCCATGGACACGGTCCATGGGCGTAAAGCTGATGTCTGTGGCAGAGTAACCACCGTCCATGCAGGATGGCCAGCTGGGGCCGCAGAGGAACGTGGGGGTACCCACGGTGACGTCGGCCGTGGAGCGTAGCGCCGGCCGGTCCCCTTATCACCAAAGAGGAAATCCTTGTAGTCCGGTGCAGAAGGCACAGCTTTGTTGACCCCTTTAATCACCAAAATGGCAACTGCGGCGTCGTCGTCACTACGCGCAGAGGCGCGCGTCACTCTGCGGCCGCTGCAGAGCCCATGTGCGCTCTGCAGAGGTTGCTTTGCAGCGAAGCGATCCCCACGAGGGCTTGGATGCCCTGTAGAGGACTCGGCGTTGACCTCTCTCCAGGGGAGATCACCTTGAAGAGGGGGCAGCATGAAGAGGGCCTCCGCAGGCCTCTGCTGCCTCCAAAGCCCTCGCGAGGCAATTCGCCTCGCGAGGCTCTCCAAGCCGTAGGCTCGGTCCTTAACGGAAATTGGCCATCAAGTGTCGAGGGCCGTAGAGGACAGGCCCAGCACACCCTGGATTTCACTGGGCCGACAACCTCCGCGCACTCGCCTTCGGACGTGCAAGCTCGCCATGATGCTCTAGTCGCTGCCAAGGCCCTGATGCAGTTCCCTCCAAGCAGCGGCGATCCCAAGGTCTACCAAGAATGGAGGACTCGCGTCGAGAGGCTCCTCGACTTCGCCGATGGTGGTCCGTGGGTCGAACCCACTCAAGCTCCCACCGTCGACAATCCCGGAGCAGCACAAGACAAGACACGTGATCCGCGAGGCCAGCCTCGTGGTGAACGTCAAGCCAAGACGGCGCCTCCTCGCACCGCGCCACCGATGGCTGATCGGCTAAACCGCGATCACGGCGAGGCCATCTCCATCGGGTCGTCTACCTCGCGCAACCCAGATCTTCGTGACGAGCTCAACAGCCGTCAGAACGAGGATATGCGCACCCGCATCGAGCGTCGCCGAGAACGTCACCGCCGGGAAGATCGGGGCATCGACCTCGCCGAAGGCTGCCTCGCCCTCGCTCCCGAGTTCCGCCACTTCAACTGGCCCAAGAAATTCAAGATCGACGTTCTCCGCTACGACGGCACCACGAACCCCCGGGACTTTCTGCAGATCTACTCTCTTGCTGCGATGGTTGCCGGGGCCGACGAGGTCATGATGGCCAACTGGTTCCCTTGGCCCTGAAGGGAGACGCCCAGACTTGGCTTCTCAACCTTCCCAAGTGCTCCATCCGTTCCTGGCGGGCACTGAAGGAGCAGTT
Organism: Poa pratensis; assembly: GCA_947311845.1. Lineage (NCBI taxonomy): Eukaryota > Viridiplantae > Streptophyta > Magnoliopsida > Poales > Poaceae > Poa > Poa pratensis. Next base: position 5,740,059 of record CAMZMU010000046.1, on the reverse strand, counting down.
TCTGGGGGCTTTCCAAGGCGGGTACGAGCGCCCGGGGGCTCCCAGTGATCTCCACGACTTCAAGCAGCTGCCGGGTGAAACTCTCCGCAAGTTCATCCAGCGCTTCACCCAGAAGATGAACACCATCCCGTGCATCAAGGAGGAGTTGGTGATCCAGTCCTTCCACGCCAACGTCCGCAACCCCAAGATGCGCGAGAAGCTGAGCATCCATCGCGTCGAGTCTGCTCGTAAGCTCTGGGAGCTTGCAGATCGGTGCGCTCGAGCTGAAGAAGGAGCCAAGTTCCCCGGGGAGGATGAACCCGAGGACAAGGTCGCTCCAGCCAAGAACAAGAAGCGGGACCCTGGACCCGACAAGCGGATCTTCGTCACCGAGCCTCTTCCGAAGAAGACCAAGCCCGCGCCGACTTCCGAGGAAGAAGGTGAAGGTGATCCCTGGTGCCACATCCATCCAGAAGGCAACCACTTGCTCAAGGACTGCCGCATGCTCAAGAACCTCGCCATCCGGGAGCAACGCCGAGCTGATGGGGTCAGTCAAGACGGTTGCTACAACTGCGGCACTGCCGGGCACATCGCTCGTGACTGTCCCACGGGTCGCCAAGGCGGAGGCGGCCGTGGATGGAACCGAGGCGGTGGCCGCGGGGGCCGTGGAGGAGGACGCGGCGGTCAAGGTGGTCGCGGGTACACACTCCGGAGGCCGCCCACGGCGGCAACGGGGAAGCTCCGGCTCCCCAAGGAGGCAACGGCGGCAAGTATCAAGAAGTCACGGAGTTGTCGGGTGCATCCACGGAGGGTCTTCTCTGCCTCCCTCCAACGGCGCCTGCAAGAGACTTGTCCGGGAGCTGAACGCGGTTGCTTCTGCTCCGTCCAAGCCCCTGGACTGGTCTAGTCAAGTCATCACCTTCGACCCAGAAGACCACCCTGCAAACACTGCCGGGGTCGGGACCCTGCCGCTGATCGTGTCGCCCGTCATCCACAACTACAAGGTCACCAAGATGCTGGTCGACGGAGGCTCCAGCCTCAACTTGCTGACGGCGAAGGTCCTGGCTATCCTTCAAATCCCCTGTCTCGCCTGCAAGACACCGGGTGTTCCAAGGCGTGAACGGAAGTGTTACTCGACCCCTCGGGAAGATCACCCTTCCGGTCACCTTCGGCGACTCCAAGAACTTCCGCACCGAGGAAATCGTCTTCGACATCGCCGACACTCCGCTACCGTACAACGGCATACTTGGCAGACCTGCTCTGGCCAAGTTCATGGCCGTCTCCCACTTCGCCTACAACATGCTGAAGATTCCGGCGCCGTGGGGTGATCAAGGTCAAGGCCGACATCGACGATGCTATCTACTGCGTTCACCAGCTGAACCAGACGGTGGCAACCACGGCGGATATCCCTCAAGGTGTACAGGAGGATGATGATGGGGCTCTCCCCGGGGGCGAAGGGCACCCCGGGGGCTCCACATCTACTCCCCCAAGAAGGCGCCATTCCATGGCGATCCGCAGCTGACCAAGAAGGTGGCGCTAACCAGCGACGGAGTTCGCTCCATCACCATCGGCGCCCGCCTCACCGACAAATAGGAAAGCGCGCTCGTCGCCTTCCTTCGGGAAAACTCTGACGTCTTCGCGTGGGAGGCGTCAGGTTTACCCGGCGTTCCAAGGGAGGTGATCGAGCACAAACTGGCGGTCAATCCGGGGGCTCGCCCCGTGAAGCAGGTTCTCCGGAACCAAAGCAAGGAAAAGCTGGAATTCATCATCGCCGAGGTGGACAAGTTGATAGAAGCTGGTGTCATCCGGTCGGTTCCCCACCCAAGCTGGGTGGCCAACCCCGTGGTGGTACCGAAACCCATGACCTTCAAGTGGAGACTCTGCATCGACTTCACAGACCTGAATAAGGCCTGTCCCAAGGACCCTTTCCCCCTGCCGCGGATCGACATGATCGTGGATTCCACGGCCGGGTGCGAGCTGCTGTGTTTCTTGGACGCCTTCTCCGGGTACCACCAGATCATGATGTCACTCGAGGACCAAGAGAAGACGGCCTTCATCACTCCCAAGGGCTGCTACTGCTACACCCGGATGCCTTTTGGCCTCCGAACGCCGGCGCTACCTTCCAGCGCGCAATGCAAGCATGCCTTGGGTCACAGCTGGGCCGCAACGTTGAAGCGTACATCGACGACATCGTGGTCAAGACCCGGTACAAGGACTCCCTCATCCAAGACCTGCACGAGACCTTCGAGAACCTCCGCCGGGTCAACTTCAAGCTCAACCCCGACAAGTGCGTGTTCGGGGTCCCCTCCGGCAAGCTGCTGGGTTTCCTGGTCTCTCACCGAGGGATCGAGGCGAATCCGGACAAAATCAAGGCAATCGAGCGCATGGAGGCGCCCCGGCGGGTCAAGGACGTACAGCGCCTCAACGGGTGCATCACTGCACTCGGGCGCTTCATCTCAAGGCTTGGGGAGCGGGCCTTACCGTTCTTCAGGCTGCTCAAGAAATCAGGCCCCGTGGAGTGGACCTCCGAGGCCGAGGAAGCCCTGCAGTCCCTTAAGCGCTACCTCGCCTCGCCACCAATCCTCGTGGCACCAGAAGAGAAGGAGCCCCTACTACTGTACATTGCTGCCACCAACCAGGTGATCAGCGCTGTGCTTGTGGTAGAGCGTGACGCTCCTCCGAAGAAGTCAAGCAAGATCAAGGGCAAGCGACCCGGGAACTCTCTCCGGGACAACCGTGCAAGAAAAGGCTGCCGGGTGACCAGGGGTCTCACGATCCTGACGTCACTGCAACCTCACCAGCGCGCGGAGCCCGTCGGGAATGGAGAATCTCCCTCCGACGAGACTTCGCCGGGGGCTACCTCGTCCCCACCCCAAGACGTCGACGTGGAGGAAGCCGAGCCCTCTCAGGACTCGGCGACCCGCAAGGTGCAGCACCCGGTCTACTTCGTCAGCGCAGTGCTGCGCGACGCCCGGGAGCGGTACCCCATGATGCAGAAGCTGCTGCTGGCAATCCTCATTGCCTCCCGCAAGATGAGGCCGTACTTCCAAAGCCATCCCATCACGGTGGTGTCCAAGTACAACCTAAGAAGCCCCCTGGAGAACCCACTTGCCACTGGTCGCATATCATGGTGGGCCATGGAGCTTCAAGGTTTCGGTCTCAAGTTCGAGCACACGGACAACATCAAGAGTCAGGCGCTGGCGGATTTCACGGCCGAGTGGACCGAGACGGCGTTCGACGACCCGGAAGAGGAAACCTGCCTCCCCGGGAAGGAAGATCCTAGCGCCTGGACCATGCACTTCGACGGCTCCTACACCAAGGGGAAAGGAGGTGCTGGGGTTGTCCTAACCTCACCAACCGGGGACCGGCTGAAGTACGTCGTCCAGATGCACTACCAAGGGAACATCTCCAACAACACGGCGGAGTACGAGGGCCTGCTCGCAGGACTTCGTGCTGCCATCGGCCTCGGCATCAACAAGATCGTCGTCAAGGGTGACTCTCAGTTAGTCATCAAACAAGTGAACAAGGAGTACGCGTGCCCTCAGATGGCACCATACGTTGAAGAGGTCTGGAAGCTGCAGCGGCGCTTCGACAACTTCCGGGCTGTGTACGTCCCACGGGGAGAAAACACGGCCGCGGATGAGCTATCGCAGGTGGCGTCCAAGCAAGAACCAGTGCCTCCCGGGATCTACATCGAGGTCCTCAGGCGACCTTCGATCCCACCCGAGAGGCTCGCGACAAGATCTGCGCCGGGGGCTGGCGACCCTTCTACCTCGACAACACGGGTAGCCAGCCCAGAAGCTCAAGACCCGGCAGCCCCTCCAGCGGAGGAAGCTATGCTTTCTTTCCGTCGGATGGTGCTACCGGTGGAAGGAACCCACCCACCCTGGGCCCGGGACATCGTCAAGTACATCATGGAGCACGCCCTCCCGGAGGACGATCACGACGCCGAGCGGGTGGCTCGTCAAGCCAAGCTCTACGTCATGATCGACGGCGAGCTCTACCGGCGACGGGACAACGGAGTCAAGCTCCGCTGCATCCCTCAAGAACAAGGCCAAGTACTGCTACGGGACATCCACGAGGCACATGTTCAAGTCATGTGGCATCAAGATCACTGGCGGGTAAAGTTTTTCGTCACGGGTTCTACTGGCCAACAGTCCTCAGTGATGCGGAGCAGCTAGTCAAGACCTGTGAAGCCTGCCAGTACTATGCGAAGAACATACATCAGCCGGCGCAAGCTCTGCAGCCAATTCCAATCTCCTGGCCGTTCGCGGTCTGGGGGCTGGACATCGTGGGAAGATACCGAAGTCTGTCGGGGGCCATGAATACCTTTTCGTGGCCATCGACAAGTTCACAAAGTGGGTGGAAGTGATGCCAGTACCAAGACAGACAGCTCAAGCAGCCATCAAGTTCATTGAAGGGATCGTGTACCGCTTCGGAGTACCCAACAGAATCATAACGGACAATGGCTCTCAGTTCACAAGCCGATCCTTCCTCAACTTCTGTGAAGAGCTGGGAATCAAGGTGTGTTTTGCCTCGGTGTCCTACCCAAGGTGCAATGGGCAAGTGGAGCGAGCCAATGCGGAGGTCCTAAAGGGTTTGAAGACCAAGGCCTTTGACAAGTTAGAAGACAAGGGCAAGAACTGGATTGAGCATCTACCAAGTGTCTTGTGGTCCCTCAGAACCACACCAAGCAGAGCCACTCAAGAAACACCATTCTTCCTTGTCTATGGAGCAGAAGCCGTCTTGCCAACAGAGCTCAGGCATGGATCCCCCGGGTACTTGCCTATGATGAAGACGCACAAGCTGAGAGGAGGATTGATGACATCAACTTCCTGGAAGAGGTGCGGTGCCGAGCTTCCTTACGATCTGCTCGATACCAGCAAGGGCTCCGCCGCTATCATGATCGCCATATCCGTTCACGGGTACTGGAACCCGGAGACCTGGTTCTCCGCAAGAAGCAGAAGCTTGATAACATGAACAAGCTGTCGTCCAAGTGGGAAGGACCTTATCGGGTGACGCATACCCTGAGACCCGGAGCTGTTTATCTGGAGGACGAGAAAGGCAGGCCGGAGGGCAACGCCTGGAACATCGAGAATCTCCGGAAATTCTACCCCTGAATACGAACATGAATCGCAGATAGTTCGAGTCAACTAAGCACGCCCAAGGGGCTAGTGTTCTGTATAAGGGTGTAAGAATCGTCGCCAAGGAATAAAAGATAAGTTTTTCAATTCCGTGAGCCTCTCTTGTTGTCGTGAAGTGTGTTATCCGTAACAACCCCCAAGCAGGGGGCTGACATGGTGCCGGTGGCTGACAGGTCGAGCGCGAGTAGCCTATCAGTAGGCGCTGCCACCTGATCGTGCCGTACTGCCGCGGTAAGAAGTGGAACGGGCAGTGCTGTGTTTTAAAGAACCTAAACACAGAAATGCACATGCTGGCTGCAGAGGAGGTGCACGTGGTCCATGAACTCATCCATGATGTCTTCCTCATCCTGTACGAAGGGAAGAAGTCGAGTCAAGGCGCAGGATCTTCCCAAGGGTCGTATTGCCAGAACCGAGGCAGCCTTACCTTGAAGACATCGTCAAGGTCGCAGAGGAGGCGGATCAATCTTTGATTGCCTGCGGCTTCCTTCCACAGCTCCATCTTGATGGTGTCCTTCCGGGTCGCCAGCGCCACCGATACCTCCATGGCAGCAGAACCGGCGATGTTCCCCACCGCGGGGAAAACCAAGGAGACCCGAGGGCGAGGAACGACCTCGGCCTCTCTAGTGGCTCGGGCTCCAGCTTCGCTGGGTGCCTCCGCCGCTCCTCGAAAGACGGACTCCGCCGTCGACACATCGGACATGGCCCTCTCTGCTTCGCCGGACATTGTTCTGCGAGACGCGGGGAGGCAAAGGAAGAAGAGGAGCGGAGCAAGGCGAGAAGATGTGACAAAGGGGTTGGAGTCTGGATGGTCTTTTATAGGCCTCCCACGCTCCACCTACCCCTTGACGCTACGGCTGCTGCAGTAATGAGAGCGCGTTTTGCAAAAAACTCGTTCTCATTCACACGGACGCGACACGAAGACAAGGAGGAAAACAAGATCTTCTTCATTTACAAGGACTACAAGGGGACGATCTTTTTTACAACAAAAAGGTTGGCTCCCGTCGAGCAAGGAACACCGCCGTACAATGGAAGACGCTACTTCCAGAAATACGTCGTCAAGGCCGCCAAGGAGGAGGTCAACGAGATCTCCATGGCGCCCGTCCGAAGCTCCTCGCCTTCAGGAAGACGAGCTCCCCTCGACCTTGATGTCAGATGACTTCTCCATGTAGCACTCCACGCGTCCGCCAGCGACACCGAAGATCTTTACGGAGAGCGTTGCATCTCCGTCGTACCGGAACACCAAGCACTGCCCCCTGGACAGGCGGCGAGCACGGGAGAACGACTTCCACCCCGGACCCAGAAGCATGGCGCCTTCGGTGGTGCGCTCCGCCATGGCCCAGGAGGGGCCATTGGGGCAGCCTTCCACTTGCAGCCAGAAGCCGGAGGGTCCGATGTCCTCCGTCGCCATTGCGAAGGAATCCGGCAGGAGAAGCCGGCTGCGAGGCCTGCGGTTCAGATCCACGACGAACTCGAACGGCGCGAAGCTGGTATGAAACATGCTCCTAGGAGGGGGAGCAGCGGTGCCGCGGCCTCCTCGGCCGCCGCGACCGCGAATCCCACGACCTCTCGGAACAGCTCGACCACGAGAGGAGGGGCCACTTTCCGCAGCAGCTGAAGAAGTATGAGGGCGCCCAACTCCTCTCCTCGCTCTCGCCATTGGCGCTGGCAGCTTGTGGGGAGGCCTGGAGTTGGACTGAGTAAGAAGATGAACGAAAAAGCAAGGGGTGCGCCTCGCTTTTATAGCCACGGTGGTGCCTCTGTCAAGCGTCTCCTCGGCTTTTCCGTTAGTGGGAATCGAGGGGCCCCCCGCAGTTATTCCCCCCAGCGGAGTAACTCCAAGACCTTCAAGGCCATCAATGAAGCAGAGCAAGGAAGACCAGGTGCCCGGGGACCCACTTTGACCTATCTTTAGGCCATGGCCCCGGCAGCTGGAGCAAGAGCCGCCGGGACCATGCCCGGGGGCTACTGTCGCAACAGTGGAACATGGGGTTCCCCTAGTACTGCCAAAGTGGGTCCACCCCATGTGGGCCCAAGATGAAGATGGACAAGACCAAGACTCAAGTCAAGCTGGCGTGTTCACCGTCAAGACACGAATGGCCTACGTCGACTAAGGGCTCCGGTCCTAGGGACCTTCCGGGTCCCCGAACCAAGCAAGAAGGCCAGGATGGACCCGAGAGCCCGAGTTCCCGGCAGGAGGCCAGGCTCCCTCTCGGGTACTTCCCCACGTCCCTGTGGATAAGCACTCCACCTCACCACGGAAGACTTGGGAAGCAAGGCGAAGGCAGCGCGGGCGGGAAGCACGTCCCGTGTTGGTGTCAGCTCCTGTCCACCCCGAGGCGGACGCTCCCACCTAACCCAAAGGAGACGCTTGGCTGAGGAGAGGCCACGTCTCCTCCTAAACTAGATGAGGAGGGTCCTTCACCCCGAAGGTCCCTCATGCCCCTCACGTGACCCTGTGGCAACCCTTAGCCTATAAAAGGAGGACCAAGGCACGGAGGAGGGGGAGGTCGGAGCAAGGACGAACACAAGCTAGAACCAGAGCAAGACTAGACTAGGGTTGCGAAGGTAGAGAGGAAGGTGATCTCCTCCGGGTCAGGATCTGTCCTTCCTCTACCTCCAGCCAAAACCCTTCCGGGTACCCTGTCCGGGAGGTTCCATTGTAAGCCACACTATGAAGAACCCATCAATCCAGACATGCAGGAGTAGGGCTTTTAGCCTCCGGGCGGCCTGAACCTGGGTAGCTCCTTGTGTCCCTTTGGTTGCATGCTTTGATCGTGGAGAGGAGAGCTTGATCTAGACTCCGCCCAAGAAGACGATTCTCAGCCTCCTTCGCGCCCCGTGCCGAACCTAAAAGGGGGTATCCTATACTCCCGGTGTCCGTGCAACGAGACACGACACTAGCAAAAACCGACGCGGCGGCACGCCGCGCTAGGCCATCAACGTCATCAACTAATACGATAAGCTGCATAATTACAACCAAATTAAACACAATAGCCCAGTTTTACAATCACATCGACCTATAGGTCTAGACCCATTATAACCCACAACAACGGTAGCCACCTGCTGTATATATTCAGACCAGCGGAAACCCTACCATACCGCACTCCTCCCGAGTTTAGCTTCCCACTCCAGATCTGCATCTTTTTTTAGCACAATAGAACAACGGAAGCCAAATCTCACACGCTAGATCAGAGAAGATACCATCACCTCACATGCACGGAAGACTGCAAATGTCGCCGAGGTTTGGAGTCGCAGAGCCACATCGACGGTCTCCACCATGGAAAGAAAATCATACCCTGCAACCAAAGAAGAGAAGCTTCCTCACGATCCCCCGACATCCTCCTCATCCTTGTCCTCGCCTTTTTCCGACATGGAAGGTACAAACACGCTTGCCATGATCTAGTTCAGGAACCATCTATTACTTTAGATATCAGCCTCAGATCTAATAGAGTATCTTTACACCAGTTGTCTGATTCCACTTATTTTTTCAGAGTAGATGTAATACTCCTTACATACACCCGTAATTATTAATCCCATTAATTAGATTCAATATGTGTTGCTCATATGATCCGCTCACAATAAGCACCCTAGTTATCCATATCAGGTTTCCACAGTGAATCTTATTACTAACTATATTAAAGACGCCGGAATCGCCGGCCTCTCAGCGGGAACACTGTAGCTAACACTGTTCATATCTACAGTGTTGAACATAGTTATCTATAGTGTGTTTTTTTTCTTCCTTTCCTCGGGAAGACCCCGCGTTCCACTGGCTGCAGTGTCCGGATGGCTACACTGTACCTGCATACTTTTTTTTTGCTTCCGATACAAACACAAAAATGAAATATTTTGCGAACCGAGTTTCCAAATCGCGATCCGTTTTCGGGGATGGATTAGTCATGTCGATAACTTCAAAACTACATCCATGTTGATATGTTTTGATGAAATTTTTTTGTGCACTGCTCGGAGTGTGAAGTTTGTACTGCTTTTTTTTGGAGCGTTTTTTGTTTCATGGAGAGCGGTGGGCCCACGCGCTTCCTCCACTGAAAAGTCCCCGCCTTTTCCAAAAACTGTGAATCGCTCAACCGGCATAACACACGCGCGGACCCTACGCTTTTTTGCAGGGAAGTCCCCGCGTTTCCTCCTACGTCTTTTTGCAGAAAAGTCCCTGCGTTCTCAACAAATATGAAACGTTCCTCCGGTCTACAGTGCACACACGTCTCTCGGTACGCGTTTCCTCCTACGTTTTTTTGCAAAAAAGTCCCTACGTTTTCCAACAAATATGAAACGGTTCTCCGGTCTACAGTGCACACACGCCTCTGCGCCGTCCGATTCAGATCCGACAGCCCGCGCGACACTTTTGCGGAAAGACCCTCGCATTTACCAAAAACTATGATTCATTCTCCTTTTCATGATAATATGTACATGAAATATATGAGTGCCGACGAGCAGGTTCCATTCCCGTGATCGGTTTCGAGTTTAATCGACTCTAACTCTTCAATTTTGGATCCAAATTCGCAAAAAACATTCGACGAATTTTGTCAAATTCGTCGCACTCAGTCATACGTTCGAATTTTCCTTTGATGAGCAGATGGATATCACCCTTCCAAACAACTTTCATGTTTTAACATTTTTTTAACTAACATATACATATTTCTCTCTAAACTTTAGATTATTGTACATACAGTTGCACTTTCACCATCAAAATATATAGGCTTAAAAAAATAACGGAATAATCATAGTTTCCCTTCACATATACATATTTCTCTCTAATCTTCAGATTATTGTACATACAGTTGCACTTTCACCATCAAAATATATAGGCTCAAAAAATAAAATAACGGAATAATCATAGTTTTCCTTGCAAAAAAATCTCCTACCGACCGCACCGCTTCAATAAAACAGAGCGAGTTAAGCAGGAAATAGAGCAACCTACCCCACTCTGTTTTCCTCGACCCCTTCTTCCGTCTTGCTCATTCTGCCTTCCGAAGCTACCCGCCTCCAAATCAGCTACCAAACTACAATACGTGTCCTACCTCCTTTCTTTAGTTTTCTCTTATTCAGTGCCTCTATGCATACACTAAAACAGAGTACAAACTCTTTAATCAAAGTTTCTGAAATGTGTGTTTTATCTCTACACCTCTCTACACTACCTTCTCTACAGGCAAAAAGGATGAATACATCATTAACTTGTTTCTATGTTTACGCAGTCGTGCTCTTACGTTCCTACATAAATTCAAATACATGAATTTTTTTTCTTATTTCCTAACTGAACACAAAACTTTCATGTTCACATCATATCAGCTAATGGTGCATTTGGTTGATGGCGACATTATCTCTTACCTAAATTCCGCATGCATGTTTCCAGTTTTGAAACAGTAACAGAAAAGTCTGCAATGATTTCTGCCCTGCAGCATGAGTAAAATGTTACGGATTACGAATTTGAATAAATTAGCGTTGTATTATGTTCTAGGCCACGTCTAGGTAGCAATCGCGTGCTGGTTAGCACGACGCAGCACTCGCCCAAAACGGAAAGTGCCCGCTAGCCGAAATCCTGAAAAGGAAAGGGAATCCCCGACCAAGTGCCGCGCGCGCGTCCAGACCGGCCCGATACCCCAAGAAAACCAACCCCACGTGAATCGTATTTGTACGCTCACTGTCTCCTTCCCCAAACCATCCGCCTGAATAAGCACACCTTCTCCCTCCTCCGTGCCTTCACCCATTGTCTTCCTCGTCTGCAAGAAAAAACATGCACAAAAATGCCATTGTTGCTGGCAGAGATAACCTAGTGCCTTCTCCCTACCCCAATATTCCCCAACTGTAGCAAATTTCTGATTTTCTGAAGGGAGACAAGTCCAAGCAAAAACAAAGTTGAATTTTGGGATTGCATCATATCTGATATGTCTCCAAATCCTGCTACTATTTATGCAAACCTATGCCTGGAAAAGTTGCTGATCTGCAAAAAAAATAAGTTGTTGTCCACCTAAAAAATGAGGCACCCAGTACCAAAATCAGATGGACGTGCAGCTAAAAAAGAGCAAGAGTTCAAGCCTTTCATAAGCTTATCTAGAACAACAAAAATATGTAGCCTGTTGGATACGCAAACAGTACATGATGTGGATGCAACTTAAGTTGTTTGCAGAAGCAACTTAGTGCAAAAAAAAAAGTTCAAAAAGCACTTGTAGACTGAAGTTTATGCAACAATATTGGTCCATGAATTATTAAATCTTCATGAAGTAGATCAGCAACCTTTTCAGTGCCAGAACACAACTTAGCAGCAGACACACAAAAAAAGACCAACTGGGCTGCTCTCCGGTGCATGGATTGTAAATCTTCATGAACTACTTCTCAAAAACTATCCTTGGCGCTGCTTCATCATCCATCATTCCTCTGTGGTTGGTGTTGCGCAATGGAAAAACAGAGACTCATCATCAACTGTAACACCCCATGCCCCTGTAAAAACTGATGCTACTCATACTATGCAACTTAAATTACTGAATTTTGAAACTTTAATTACTGATTCTGCACAATAGCATACCCATTTCTTCCTCCTCCAGGAACACCATGGATCCAAGGTTTTGCTATGATTGAACACCACTAGAAAAAATCAGGGAAAAATCAACTACCGACAACTTCTAGGAAAATCAAAGGTACAAAAAGTCAACCACACCCCGTTTCCCCTCCTCCATCACTAATGAAACATTTGGTCAAATTAGAACGGGTTTAGATCCATCAAGAGAAACGTATATCATGAAAAAAAGGAAGGAGAACCCAGAGCAACTTATATATTTAAGAACACAGAGAACAACTTAGGATATATGCAAAAGTCCAACCTTTGTGAAAAAAAAATCTACAACAACTTAGATAGATTTCAGAAACCCTAGGTGCATCGAGCAAATCATCAATTCATGCCATATAGCTTAAAAACCAGCAATATATGCATTTTAGAACCTAGAACGTGTAGAAAACCAAGGGGTCCTACAACATGGATAAAAACATAGAACAAATCCTCTAGAAAACCCATGAGTGCGTTTTCAGAACCACAGGTCCCAAAAACAACAAAACCAACAACCTGGAGCAACTTTTGTATATTACCGGACAACACAACATAAAAAGTTGCTGCAAATAATCTAATGAGTAATTGTGGCGGTGTTGTAGTTGCAATCATCCCCATTTGGGTTGTTGTACTCCTTATGTCAGTTGCTGCTTCTGCTGATTTAGTTGCTGCCATCACAAAATAGGTTGGACCTACAATAGGTGGTCATTGAAGTCCTTATATTAGTTGGTTTTGTGAATCCAGCATCTGTGCAGCAACTACGTGAAAAACGAAAACTACAGCTTAGAAATATCCAAAAACACCAGGCTTGGTTGCAGTCCATCGATATGTGATCAACTTAACTAGAGGTGTGGATCTAAATATGTGGGAAACAAGCTTAGTAATGGATCCTTATGCAACTTAGACTAAGATATGTGATCATTAATTATAGTTGCTAAAAGTAACTTAGCTATGTTGACAAATTAACTTACTTAAAAGAAGGATGAATCAAACAACTCTCCCTACATTGAGGGAATGCTTGGGAAAACTACCTTAATCATGTATTATTATGCAACGTAGACTAAGATATGTGATCAACTTAAATAACTGCAAAAAGTAACTTAACTATGTTGGCAGAACAACTTAATTAAGAGAAGGATGAACCAAACAACACCCCTATAGACATGTATATGTGGGAAACCACCTTAGTAAAGGATCGTTATGCAACTTAATCAGGTAAATCAACTTCATACTTGCATCATTGCATAACCAGAAAAACAGATAATCATGGATACTCATTAGGATAACATGCAACTTAACCTAGTGTGTCTAAGCATCTTGTCTTGATTAATAGGATAAGCGACTTATCAGTTCCATAAAATGCATAGTCAAAAAGACCATTCTACATCCATGGATATCCCGCCAAAACAGATTTAATATGGACATCATAATTATATTAGGCTAAACCTGGCAAGAAACTAAACGATTAAGGAGCGACTTCTCCAAAGATGGGAGCAATTATGTTACGATAAAGCTGGGAAGCAACTACATCATTTTAGGGAGCAATTTTTTCGAGGATGAGACAAATTATCTTAAGCTAAACATGGGAATCAACTAAATGATATTAGGGATCAACCTTTTCATTTAGTTGAGCACAACGACATATAAAATGAGCAAAAAAAGGATGCAGCAACTCAATGATACGGGACGTGACACTTAGATAGACCTAGAGGAACACCACCCAAGATCTTAAAAAGTAGATGCACACGACACTCCTGCAGCTACTTGTTGGGTAGTTACCTGCAAATTAGTAGACTGGAAGCTTCAACTAAGTTAGTTATGAAAAACACTATGGGTGTCTACAACTGCAACTTATTTAGATTCCCAGGCCCTTTAAATTCCACTCCCAGGAAAAATAGTGTTGCGGAAAAACTGGAAAACCCGGGAATAACAATATCCAACTATATAAGAGGTGTTTCAAAATGCTGCATCAACTCAATGATACAGGACACAAGGACATATACGGGCTCGTGAAAACCACCACCAAAAGATCATAAAAATAGATGCACAACTTAGTGGTGAGAAACCTGCAGCTTAGTGGGATGAAAAGTGCAACTTAATGAAAACTGCAACTTGGATAGTTGTGAAAAACACCCAGGGTGTCTACAGCTGCAAGTTCAGTTAGATTCCCGTGATTCTTTAGAACCCACTCCCAGGAACAACAATATTTAGATGACATTAAACAAAGATCAAAGATTTGACCGAAATAAAAACTCACTAACATGTCTAGCAGCAATTGTTCTTGGGATTTTGCACGGGGCTAGATAATATGTCCTACTTAGACGAGACACGAGAGAACAATGTAAACACATGACCAGCCAAAAAAGGGTTGTTGCATATAAAAAAAACGAAACACTTATCACATCATTATTTAGGAAAGAAATCTCCCATGCATGATTAGTGATAGCCCACCATAGTTATTGTTGTATCATATCTACTGCCGCACCCCATCTCTCTGTACACCCACGGATGTCTTGAACTACAGCTGGTAAAGTTGCAGCAAAAAAGAGAATATGTATTACGATCTATGGTAAAAAGAACAATAGGTTGTGTCTCATTAAAAATCATACATTGAAGAGTATGGAAAGAAACATAACTTTGAAAAAATGGTCCAAATGAAAATATGCATATATGCATCGACTCTCCATGTTTGAGGAATTACTTTACATGAGTGCCCTGGACTAAATTAGTATGTTTAAATATATTTTTTTGGTAGAGTTTTCTTTTTTCAAAAAAAATGCCGGGTTGTGACCTGGACCTTAGTGAACAACCTATAGAATGCTTGCAACTAATGTCAGTACTGCTTGCAACTCATCTAGTACTGCACGCAACTGATGTGAGTACTGCCAGCAACTCATCTAGTTCCATGCTGACCTGCTGAACCATCCATGGAAAGTACCTCAAAACCACAACTCATTTACAGAATGCCTACAACTAATGCAAGTACTGCCATCAACTCGCCGAGTTCCGCGCTGACCAGCTGAACTCATCTATGGGAAGTACCTCCTCAAAGTACAAATCATGTATAGAATGCCTGCATCTAATGTCCGACATGCATGGATATCCCCAAAACAAACTTAAAATGCTATTGCTCTGCAACTTAGTGGTCAAGCTCTCTGCAATTTTATAGGGTGCATCCTAACTTCAAACAGAGCGGCTTGATTTTCATGCCCCGCGGCTTACAAAAACTGCTAATCTGCATGATCATGCTATGCATAAAATCAGGGTGTGGCCTAACTTAAACGATTAGTACACTCAACTTAGCAGTCACGCACAAAAAAAGGTTCTGCAACTTAGTACAACTATTCTGCAACTTATGGGCTGTTTTACCTACATCGATCTAGTGCTACATCGCTCTGCAACTTGATGCTCATTCTATGAGCCTTAGGAACCTACGGATGTGCAATTAGTGGACCGTAATTTCCCGCATCAGAAAAAAGTGCTCCATGTTCTGCACCTTCTACCGGAGGAGAAAACATGTGTACCTGTCGTCGTCGTCGAGTTCACCGACGCTCGCAGTCCCCGCAGATCTCGCCGGCGAGCTCATGAGTCACGATCCCGCTGGTTTTTTCCTGTGAGTCGCGCAGATCCACGTGTGGGTTGAGTCTCCGGCGCGCAGCTCGCCGCCTCTTGCGCGGATTTGCCCTCCGACGAGGAGCTCGATGATTCGCTCTCCCCCGCGCAGAACTTCCCGGCCGCACGCCCCGAGTATCTCTCCGCCGCGTTGCTCCTTGGCCTCACGCACGGGACCCGTGCGCTGGTTCTCCCTCCGGCTCGGAGCTCGCCGCACTTGGGGGCAGGGTTCGCTCACTGGCGCGGAGATCCCCGCCCGCGTAGCAGCTCGCCAGCCCCGCGCGGAGCTCGATCTCCCACTCCCCGACCTCGCAAACCCGCGCCGGACTCCGCGCGGTCGCCGCCGAACTCACCACACTCCTCGCCGTCGCCGGATTTCATGAATCGCCGGAGCTCAAACCTAATTGATTGGTCAGGATGGGGAACGAAATGGTCAGGATGAGATAGGGGCGTGACTCCCGGAGTTCAAACAGCGGCCTCCCCATGCCACGTGTGCGCGGGACCCAGGTGGTTTTTGGTCGGGGCGAGACGCGCGCACGGACTCAGATCGACGCGTTTCGGAAGGATCGGACGGCCATCAAGAGATTGCTCGATGAGACGAGATAGCACCCGTGCATTTTTTAGCATTTGGGTATGTTCTATGTGTAATATACATGTACGCAAGTTATTAACCATTCCGTCAAACAGGGTCATTGGATGTTTCAGGTTTTTCCTTTCTGTATCTCCATTTCTTTTCTTCTGAATCGAGATTCTCAAACCAGTATTATTTCTATATCATTTTATTTTCACGGGCTTCTCATATGTAGGTAGAATTTTATTTTCGAATGATACCCTGATGGTGGCCACTCCTTCACTTCCAATATGTTGGCTTATTTGGTGACTGATATGTTGTTCTTGACAATGTACCAATTGGGCCTTTTAAATTGGAGTGATACTAAGCTGTAGAAAAATCTCCTTATTGTTGAGGCATATCGACTTGGTTTGTAGCACTAATACAGCCTAAAGTATCTCCTAGATCGTGCCGGTCTCCACATGTAAAACCTTTTACGTGTGATCACTTCCAAGTTTCAGAAAACCATGATCTTAACGTATTTTGAAGTTGTATTGATTTTTGCAGGAGCGGAATATATGCATTTTGAATGTCTGCTTGCAGGTTCTCTAGATGACTGTGCGCAAAATATGCTGGCTCTGGGCCACAGTTATAAATTTGTAATGCATTGCCGTGTGCTTGCTGATTGTGTGGAGAGCAAGGAATGATAGAATCTTCAGCCCGGTCACATGTATGTCTCCAGTAATCTTCCAATGAATCGCCGGGAACTGAAGCTCTCAGCCGCATGTCACACAATCAGCAGGAACACCTCCAGGAATGGGCACAAAGTTTCAAGGTTAATCTCATGCATATGTCCTTCTTTTCTTCCTCCTTTTTTCTTTCTCTTTTTCATACCAGGCGGTAACACTAGCTGTAAAATTCTAAATGTAAGTAAATAGTGATCTAAGATGATATATGGTAGAGAGTCCTCCACTTTTTCCCTTCAAAACAAAAATTCAAAATGAAAGAAGATTATTGTAGTGGGGATCTGAAATTTGTATGGAACAATTGTGGTGATCTGATTTAAGGCTTATAAATTTTAGAGCTTATACATGTGCATTTGATATTTAAGCCTTCTGAAAAATAATTAGACATACGTGAATTTACTGAGATTGTATGGCATGTGGATAAGCAAAATTTAATTAGTTCCTGGAAATAATCCGTTATAACCTACAATTTATCTCCCATATAAAATGAAGAAACACACTGATCGATAATGTAGCACTTAAGTGGCATGAAATCAAAACCACGTATTCTAAAATTTTACAATTTTGGAGTTTTTGTACACATATTTTTCCAGTTTGACTAATGTAAGAAAATAAATCAAAATTCTTATAGTAATCTCTTAAGAAGTGTGTTCTTTTAAATATATATTGTGGGGACCCCGGACTAGCTGTCCGAAATACCCGATTATGCTTAACACAACGATCCCGTGATCAGTCTGTCGTTGCACATAATCCGAATTGGATACCAAAGTTTACATCCATTACAATACCGAATAAAAAGTCTTACATAAATGGTCATTTAGACCAAGTCTTACATAGGTGCCTTCATGGGCCAAACCAAAATATCAGCGGAAGCTACGGCGTAGTAGACATCATATTCTAACGATGACGACCCGACAGGCAGCTGACTTGCTGAGATCCTTAGTTTGCGTAGAAGTCACCATACTCCTGCTCGGCGTAGTGCTCCTCCTCGTAGTCTGGCTAGGACAATAGTCAGGGACGAAACCAATATGAGTACATTTGAATGTACTCGCAAACTACCCCAACATGAGTATGCACTAGTTTTATTTTAACTTACAACTTTTATTTATTTAAAACATCTCTATATCTTTATTGAAAAAGGTAAGAAGAGTTTTATAACTATCTTTAAAAGAAGTCACCATCTCATTTGTTTCTCCAAAAACCCCTCCTTTTCATGACCATGGCTCACCATGGTCCATTTATTCCAACAACTCATACCACTCCATTTGGTATAGTTGTGTAACACCATCACCATTTCCATTTCTTTTAAACTTAAAAGCTTTTCCAAAAACTTGCACATGATCTTAGGACAGCCTCCCAATTGTCCATATCCGAGGACTCGGCTATTCGAATAGTTTTGACCCTCTGCAGAGGTAGCACGTTTTTATCCCACATCCATCAGGTAACTCATCGTGTCGGCCACGTCCCGCCATTCAAGGTGTATGCGAAGTTGAGCCACCGACCCTAGCCTCTCCTTTTCTCATGCTAGTATAGGATCCTACCCATATGATAATTCCCACCAACACTCAGTCCGGTCCCCGTCGGCAACCCTAAGTGTGAGGACTCATATGTTTTTCCCGGCGACCACATTGATGAAGTCTTCAATCCTCCTCCTTATCTTTCCATAGAGTTTGAGCGAGGACCCAGGTCAGGGAGTTCTCCAAACCATCCCCTCATGCATAACGGAGTCATCTCCGTCGATGAGGTATCCCATACTAATAAGAGCAAATTATATGACTAAGCCCCGTTCCCATATGGGGGTAAATGTGGTCGCACAGATTAAGATTGGTTGTCATAGTACTAGGACACTGTGCATTTTTCATAAACATTCCCATTTTCCATTTCTCCACTTCAACACCGACATCTCGGTATTCCATAACCACACAAGTATTTCAAAGGAGTTTGAGTAAACAACATTTATTTTCCCATCCTATAATTTTATATCAACTATCTTATACTTCTACATAGGTGGCAAAATAGTTTTCATGTACTCGTAAAAAGGTTTTCAAAATCATTGATACTTTTGAATAACTCATGTGACAAAATAGATGTATGTAAATGCAAGCTCAGTGAAGTAGCTTGCCTTGCTCGGCAAAGTTCTCGGGTTCTTGTGCTTGTTGATCAAGGTATTCCCCCTCCTCGTAGACTTCGGCAACATTCTCGTCTAAACGTCAAACAAGCAATGCAAACAATTACTAAACTACTCAAGCAAGCATCACAACATATCAATCATAAACATCACAAATAGCTACTGCACACATCAAACCATACAATTTGGTTTCAAAATAATTGAATTAAACATCATTTATTTATGTTCAAAATTATGGCAGAAACTTGTGGAACATGTTTAATTGCACAACTTGAGTTATGTTGGTCACAAAAATACAAACTAAATTTCTATGGAAAGCTACTGATGTGTAGAAGACAACACAATTTGATTTGGATCAATTGGGTTTACCAAACTCCCTACACAAATGTTTGAATCCAGTAACTTAATAATCAAGTTTTAGCTACCAATTAAGTTCTGTTGCTCCTAAAATTAAATCCTTTTAGGGGTAACTAAACATGAACAAATGTGATCTAACAAAATTGGTCCTAAATCATTTGGGTTAACCATTAAACATATTTAAATGTTTTAGTGCAGAAGGGTGTTCAAACTTCAACTTCATACTAAACAATTAATAATGCACAAATAATTCTACCAAAATTAGGGAAGCTAATACATGGCATTACTAAGCTAACAAAATTGGTTTGGAATTATTTGGACTAACAGAGTATCAGAAACAAACAAGTTTAGAATTTAAACCTTCTGTAGTATTTTTAATAATACTCTTTAACTATTTATTTAAATGGAATGAATCCAATTGCGTTGGTTAAACATTTCATAAGCTTTGGAAAACAATTGGATTTGATTTATTTGGATTCCTAAATCTCGAGATATTAAATTTTAAAGTTGGATCCAGTACTGATTTCACAGAGAAGTTTGAAATTCGAAAATTTCCCTCCTCTGGATAATGTTCAAAATTCTGACTAGTGGGGCCTACGTGTCAGCGGCACTGGGTATGCGAGGGAAATGAATAAAAGCCTGACGTGAGGGGTCCGCACGTCAGCGGCTCGCTAACGCGAAGGGGTACGCTGCCGTTGGATCTAGATCCAACGGCTCGCGATCGAGTCCATCGGCGACGACCCAGAACGGGCGGCACCGTGGCTCCGGCGACGGCGAGGTGGAAGGATCTCTCACCTAGGGGCTCGGGAGGTCGCGGAGATGATGCAGATCGACGGCGGCGGCGTGGGGAAGCTCCTGGCTGAGTTGCACTTGCTGGGGTGGACTGGTTCGTCGGCGGCGAGCTCCGGAACTTCCTTGGGTACGGGCAGCAACTCCGGCGAGGCTTCACGGCGCGTCTGTGCGCGAATAAGATGGCAAAAAGGGCTTGGGTGAGTGCGGGGAGAGAAAGCAACACGGTGCAGGGGTTGGGGAAGGAAATGGGGCAGCCTAACGGCGTGGCCGCGGTCACCTTCTACCTCGGACACGGCGAGGTCGCAGAAGGACGCGGCAGCGAGCACGCCCTCCTGGCGGTGCACAGAGGGGAGTGGAGTGGGTGTGGTGCGGTGTGGTGTCTGTGGCGAGGCGTGGGGGTGGTTAAATAGGGCAAGGGTCGGCGTATCGTGGACGGAGCGCACGGACAGCGTCCATGGCGCCTCCGGCGGGAGATTTCCCGATTCCTCGGCGACGCGTGCAAGCAGCTCAAGGAAGAGGGGTCTGGGGGTTCCGGGAGCGAGCTGGGAGCAGCTATGGCGACGGGTGCATGTCGAGGTGCAGCGGGTGGGGCGAATTTGGCCGGCGCCGTCCAAGCTCTCCACGGCGGGCAACGGGGGACAGGGTTCGCGTTGGGGCGAGAGAGGTGCTCGAGCGCGAGCAGAGGGTGCAGAGGCAACGAGCGTGGACGAACGCGAGCAAGGGGGGCCCTGGGGGGCCTGGGAACGGCGACGACGATCATGGCGACACGGCGATGGCGTCAGGGAGCTAGGGGTAGGAGACGACGGCATTTTTGCCAAAAACCCCCTGGCTCTTCTTCTTTCTATTTTCTTTCATTTGTTTTTCAAACCAGAAGCTTTTCTCGAATTTAATTAGGCACTAAATCTACTTATAAAAATTCAAGAAAATTTGTGAAGCCTTCCCATGGCATGCAGAAGCTTCACAAAAATTGGCTTTACAAAATAAAATGTTTTGAATCATTTTTGTTCATAGGGTTTTAATTATGGAATTTTGTTTTATTTCCAATTGAATTTTACTTTTGAATTTTAAAACTAATTCAAAATATTGTTTGAGAGAGAAAAGTAGTAAGGAAAAATGGGAGTGTTTACATTACCACTCCACTGAATTTTATTGTGAAGGAAAACAATTTCTCACTTGGAGAATTTTATGTGACACTTGTCACATTATTTTCTTGCTTTGCTTTTTATTTTATTTCTCTTCTTTTCTTCATGTTTTATTTAGAGCAAGCAACACATAATTAGCAAGAAATAAACAACACAAGCAACAAGATCAATTACACAAGCAACAAACAAACATAATCAACAAAAGTTTTTGTTGGCTCTCATTTTTGGAATAATAATACTGATAATATTTTTGGGATGTTACAATCCTTCCCCCTTAAAATAAATCTCGTCCCGAGATTTGCTAGGCTGGGTACTAAAGAGGTCTGGGAATTCGCTTCGAAGATAATCTTCGCGTTCCCAAGTTGCTTCTTCTTCAGAGTGGTTAGTCCACTGGACTTTGTAAAACTTGATCGCACGTCTTCGGGTAACACGAACATCTTCTTCGAGAATCTTGAGGGGTCTCTCGCGATAAGTCAAATCTTGGTTCAGGTCGATGGAGAGGTGGTCGATGTTTTTGAAAACATCAGGCTGGTCAGGAACTTCAAGACACTTCCGGAGCAAGGAAATGTGGAAGACATCATGATAATCTCCTAACTCCGGTGGCAATTCCAGCTGATAGGATACTTCTCCTCGACGAGCGATGATCTTGAAGGGTCCAATATACCTTGGCGCTAATTTTCCTTTGACATGGAAACGCTGCATTCCTTTGAGGGGTGTCACTCGGAGATAAACATAATCTCCGACACTGAAAGTGAGATCACGGCGCTTGGTGTCAGCGTAACTCTTCTGACGGGATTGGGCAGTTTTGAGGCGTTCACGAATAAGCTGAACTTGCTCTTCAGCTTCACGGAGGGTATCTGGTCCAAACAATTTGCCTTCTCCGGTATCGGACCAATTCAGGGGTGTACGACACTTCTTGCCGTAAAGGGCTTCAAAAGGGGCCATTTGCAGACTGGACTGATAACTGTTGTTGTACGAGAACTCTGCAAACGGAAGACAATCTTCCCACTTGGAACCATAGGATAGAACACATGCGCGAAGCATGTCCTCCAATATCTGGTTCACTCGTCAGTTTGGCCATCGGTCTGGGGATGATAAGCTGTGCTAAATGCTAACTTGGTTCCGAGGGCTTCATGAAGGGATTTCCAGAATCTTGAGGTGAATTGCGTGCCTCTATCAGATACAATCTTCTTAGGCACACCATGCAGGCTTACTATTCTGGAAATATACAAGTCTGCTAACTGGCTCCATTGTGAGTGGTCTTGACAGGTATAAAATGAGCAACCTTGGTCAATCGATCAACGATGACCCAGATTGAATCATGGCCTCGGTTGGATCTTGGAAGTCCGGTAATAAAATCCATTCCAATCTCATCCCACTTCCACTCGGGAATTTTCAAAGGTTGAAGCAATCCAGCGGGCCGCTGATGTTCAGCCTTGACTCGCTGACAGATATCACACTTGGCTACGAAAGAACCAATCTCTCGCTTCATTCCATGCCACCAAAATCTTTCTCGAAGGTCTTGGTACATTTTGGTTCCGCCGGGGTGGATTGAATAAGGGGTCTCATGGGCTCTCCTTCAGGATTAACTCCTTAAGTTCCGTGACATTGGGCACACAGATACGGTCATTGAATTTCAGCACTCCTTCAGCATCTTCGGTAAAACCGGGTGCTTTGCCGAGGGAATCTTCTTCCTAATTCCTTCAATGCTTTCATGACCTTTTGGGCTTCTTTGATTTGATCCATCAGGGTTGGGGTAACTCTAAATTGGCGAGATAACCATGGCTAACAAGTTCTAGTCCAAATCTTCGAACTCTTTGAACAAGGCTGGCTGTTCGGCTTGGATCAGGCATTCAGGGTGCAAGGTTTGCGACTAAGGGCATCGGCAACTACATTAGCCTTTCCGGGGTGATAATGGATTCCAATATCATAATCCTTGATTAATTCCATCCATCTCCTCTGTCGCAGGTTCAATCTTTCTGGGTGAAAATATACTTCAAGCTTTTGTGATCGTATAGACCTCACAGCGATGTCCCGCAAGATAGGGACGCCACTTTTTAAGAGCAAGAACAACAGCAGCTAACTCCAGGTCATGGGTTGGGTAATTCTCTTCATGCGGTCGCAACTGCCGGGACAGGTACGACACAACTTTGCCTTCTTGCATCAGAACGCAACCAAGTCCGAGGCGTGATGCATCGCAATACACGTCGAAACTCTGGGTGACGTCTGGCATAATCAAAATTGGGGTGAGGTTAGTCTCTTCTTCAATTCTTGGAAACTATCTTCACACTTCTGAGTCCATTCAAATTTCTTGTCCTTCTTCAACAGTTGGGTCATGGGTTTGGCTATACTGGAAAATCCTTCAACGAACTTGCGGTAATAACCGGCGAGTCCGAGAAAGCTTCGGATTTCAGTCACACTGGTTGGGGATAACCAGTCAACAATGGCTTGGATCTTCTCGGGTCAACAGAAATTCCTCCGGCAGATACAACATGTCCGAGAAATGCCACTTCTGAGCCAAAACTCACACTTGCTAAGCTTGGCATACAGCTGGTGCTCTCGGAGGGTCTCCAAAACTAGACGCAGGTGTTCAGCATGCTCTTCTTCGGTCTTGGAATAAATAAGGATGTCATCAAGGAAAACTACCACGAACTTGTCGAGGTACTCCATGAAAATCTTGTTCATGAGATTCATGAAATAGGCTGGGGCATTGGTCAGACCAAAGGACATCACGGTGTATTCAAACAAACCGTAACGGGTGGTGAAGGCGGTCTTGGGAATGTCTGTCTCTCGGATCTTCAACTGATGGTAACCTGTCCGAAGATCGATCTTGAAAAGACTCGGGCTCCGTTCATTGATCGAACAGATCCTCGATCTTGGGAAGAGGGTACTTGTTTTTAATGGTCACGTCATTTAGCTGCGATAATCCACACACAGGCGTGTGGTACCGTCTCTCTTGTCCACAAAAATAATGGGTGATCCCCAGGTGAAGCGCTTGGACGAACAAGACCTTTGCTGAGCATATCAGCCAACTGCTTCTTCAACTCAACTAGTTCTTCCGGATTCATCCGATAAGGTCTTTGGGATATGGGGATGTTCCTGGGATAAGCTCAATTATGAACTCAATATCCCGGTCTGGCGGCATACCAGGCAATTCTTCTGGGAAAACATCCTTGAACAGGTGAACAACACGGATCTCATCTAGGGGGGTCGAGCTATGCTCTCATGGCAGCCTGGTTGGGATGGTTGGTTTCAGACACATACTCCACTTCTACTTCTTTGTCGGTGGTGATGGATACAGCTCTTCTGGCACAGTCTATTCGACCATGGTACTTGGCTAGCCAATTCATACCGAGTATAACATCTATGCCTGGGTTCCTAAATAATTAGGTCGGCTGCAAATTTTTCGCCTGAAATCTCAATGGCAGTATTTGGACAAAATCTCTTGGTTTCTATGGTGGAGCCAGGATTTGTATACTCAGGTTTTATTAGGAAGCCTTCTACTAAACCTCCCTTAGCGACAAACTCCTCGGTAACAAATGAATGGTTGCACCAGAATCAAACAGAACAGTTGCAGGTACTGAGTTGACAAGGAACGTACCCAGCACAACATCTGGCGCATCCTGAGCTTCTTCAGCATTGATGTGGTGCAGACGCCCTTGACAACAGCAGCATTTCCGCGGGGTGCGGCATTCTTGCCATTACCATTTCCATTGCGGCCTTGACCATTGTTCGGTGCCGGGCATTGGGGCGCTGAACATTCCTCTTAGGATTGGGGCATTCTCTGGAGTAGTGACCTTTGTTGCCACATTCAAAGCAGACAACATTGGCATTGGGGTTGAAGTTGTTGAAGTTTCCTCTGGGACGGTTATTGTCATTGGGGCGGTTGAAGTTGTTTGGGCGGTTAGGGAAATTGGGGCGTGGGCTTGGGTGGTCGATAGGCAGGCCTGGGTTTTGCTGAAAGATACGAGGTTTCTGGCTGCTCGAACCTTCCTGAGCATTCATCCTCCTCTTGCGACCTTCATACATAGACTTGCGCTTGGTCTCCAGCTGGATGGCTTTGTCCACAAGTGACTCCAGATCACGGAAGTCATGGATAACCAGAGCACACTGCAGTTCATCATGAAGTCCACTCATGAAACGCTCCATCTTCTTCTCTTCTTTGTCGGTGTCATCAGGAGCATACCGAGATAAGTCGGTAAACTCATCAGATAACCGACCACATCTTACTTCCCTGCCTCAGCTTGCGGAATTCATCCTTCTTCCTCTCAATAAGTCCGCTGGGAATATGCTTCTTGCGGAACTTCTCCTGAACTCAGCCCAGTTGATAACATGACCAGCTTGCTGGAGAGCCTTGGTAGTTTCCCACCAAGCTCTTGCAGGTCCAGCGAGATAGTGGGTTGCATACAGCACTTTCTCATTTTCTCCCACAGCAGCAACTTCCAGATTGTTGTCGATGGTGCGAAGCCAATCATCGGCTTCCAGTGGGTGAAGTCCCTTGGAGTAGGTGGGTGGGTTGGTTTTCTGGAAATCGCCTAAGGTGGATCGCTGGTTTCCATCGCCATTGCCATTACCACCATTGTTGTTGTTGTTGTTGTTGTTGTTGTTGTTGTAAGCGGCTGCGAGTTGTTGCAGGGCAGTGAGATGAGCCTGGCGCTCCTGCCGGGCATTTTCACGTTCCTCCATGATAAGCGCGAGAAGTTGGGCGGGGGTTGGGTCTGGTGGTGGTGGTGCTCCTCCTTCCGCACGACGGGGCGGCATCCTGAAGCACACCGGGTATAAGAGGCAAGGCAAGAAAAGTTCGACTAAGGGAAAAGACGATTTCTCAAGTGGTTGATTAATTTTAAGGACTTATATGAAAATATTTCACACAGATCTAACAAGACAAACATACTTATATTTCACAACATCACATCAAGGAGTTCACAACAATAAAGCTTACAACATCAAGCTTACAACATCACCTTACACCTAAGATACATAGCATCTGGTTTCCAAAAGAACCACTACTTCGACTGACTGGTAGGGTGGCTCCTCGGGATCCTCCTCCTCGTCCTCGAGAACTGCCTCGAGTGGCTCCTCCTCCTCGTCAACTAACTCCTCATCATCGTCCTCCTCACAATCCATCTCCTCCACGAAGTCATCATCGTCACTGAGGAAAGCGTTGTTCTCCTTGCGGAGATCCTCGCCCTCCTCCTCCATCTCGTCAGTATGGTGCTCTAGATCCTCAATCAGCTCGTCCTGCTCCGCCACCTTCTTGCGGAGCTTTACGATAGTCTTCCTCAGCTGGGCCCTCTTCCTGAGAAGAGCGACCTTCTCCTCCATCAGCTTCTCCTCGTTCTCGCGAAGCTCAACGAGCGACTCGCCGTCAAAGTGAAGCTGAATCCTAGTGCGCATCAGATCATCCTGAGTGCACTGAAGTAAGAGCTCCATGTCCATGATGTAGCTTCCAAACATCGGGTGGCAAGGGGAAGGAGTAGGGTGTCCATCGCAGTTGCGCCTCCCGTAGAACCGGAAACGGGAATCTGCCAACTCCGCCTTGTGCTCCTCACAAAGTCGGGCTAGCATCCTCTGTGTGGCAGTACAGAGACCGTCAACCCAGGTGGCCTCCTTGGTGGTGAAGACGAGCGTCCTGGAACTGGGAGACTTGATGTTCCTGCGAACTGACGACTTGATGAGCCAGCTCAGCCTTCCGACACCGTGAACGTCAATCTGAGCTCCCTCAAACTCTGGAGCGTGGCGACCTAACAGCTTGCTCAACTCGAACAAGTCCCTCTCAAACGTCAGCTTGCTATCCTTCTCAAGCTGAACGAACTCGGTCCAATGGAGTGCCATCTACAATTTTTAAGCAAAATTTTAAGTTAGTGAGATGATAAGTGTACAAAATTTTAAATTTAATGAGGTAACAATAAACAGAATTTTAAGTTTATTGAGATGACAAGTCTGCAAAATTTTAAGGATACTAAGGAAATTGTAATGTTTAATGAGAATAATTTTTTGCATAAGTAAGAGGATTGGAGATAAGCAGTTTTCGAAAATACTTCACTCCTTTCTTTTAGAAATTAATCTTTTTGTAACATTTGTCTAACGACCATGCTAACTAAGGTTTCCTAAAGTCAGGATGGCTCTGATACCAAGTCTGTGGGGACCCCGGACTAGCTGTCCGAAATACCCGATTATGCTTAACACAACGATCCCGTGATCAGTTTGTCGTTGCACATAATCCGAATTGGATACCAAAGTTTACATCCATTACAATACCGAATAAAAGTCTTACATAAATGGTCATTTAGACCAAGTCTTACATAGGTGCCTTCATGGGCCAAACCAAAATATCAGCGGAAGCTACGGCGTAGTAGACATCATATTCTAACGATGACGACCCGACAGGCAGCTGACTTGCGGAGATCCTTAGTTTGCGTAGAAGTCACCATACTCCTGCTCGGCGTAGTGCTCCTCCTCGTAGTCTGGCTAGGACAATAGCCAGGGACGAAGCCAATATGAGTACATTTGAATGTACTCGCAAACTACCCCAACATGAGTATGCACTAGTTTTATTTTAACTTACAACTTTTATTTATTTAAAACATCTCTATATCTTTATTGAAAAAGGTAAGAAGAGTTTTATAACTATCTTTAAAAGAAGTCACCATCTCATTTGTTTCTCCAAAAACCCTCCTTTTCATGACCATGGCTCACCATGGTCCATTTATTCCAACAACTCATACCACTCCATTTGGTATAGTTGTGTAACACCATCACCATTTCCATTTCTTTTAAACTTAAAAGCTTTTCCAAAAACTTGCACATGATCTAAGGACAGCCTCCCAATTGTCCATATCCGAGGACTCGGATATTCGAATAGTTTTGACCCTCTGCAGAGGTAGCACGCTTTTATCCCACATCCATCCGGTAACTCATCATGTCGGCCACGTCCCGCCATACAAGGTGTATGCGAAGTTGAGCCACCGACCCTAGCCTCTCCTTTTCTCATGCTAGTATAGGATCCTACCCATATGATAATTCCCACCAACACTCAGTCCGGTCCCCGTCGGCAACCCTAAGTGTGAGGACTCATATGTTTTTCCCGGCGACCACATTGATGAAGTCTTCAATCCTCCTCCTTATCTTTCCATAGAGTTTGAGCGAGGACCCAGGTCAGGGGAGTTCTCCAAACCATCCCCTCATGCATAACGGAGTCATCTCCGTCGATGAGGTATCCCATACTAATAAGAGCAAATTATATGACTAAGCCCCGTTCCCATATGGGGGTAAATGTGGTCGCACAGATTAAGATTGGTTGTCATAGTACTAGGACACTGTGCATTTTTCATAAACATTCCCATTTTCCATTTCTCCACTTCAACACCGACATCTCGGTATTCCATAACCACACAAGTATTTCAAAGGAGTTTGAGTAAACAACATTTATTTTCCCATCCTATAATTTTATATCAACTATCTTATACTTCTACATAGGTGGCAAAATAGTTTTCATGTACTCGTAAAAAGGTTTTCAAAATCATTGATACTTTTGAATAACTCATGTGACAAAATAGATGTATGTAAATGCAAGCTCAGTGAAGTAGCTTGCCTTGCTCGGCAAAGTTCTCGGGTTCTTGTGCTTGCTGATCAAGGTATTCCCTCTGCTCGTAGACTTCGGCAACGTTCTCGTCTAAACGTCAAACAAGCAATGCAAACAATTACTAAACTACTCAAGCAAGCATCACAACATATCAATCATAAACATCACAAATAGCTACTGCACACATCAAACCATACAATTTGGTTTCAAAATAATTGAATTAAACATCATTTATTTATGTTCAAAATTATGGCAGAAACTTGTGGAACATGTTTAATTGCACAACTTGAGTTCTGTTGGTCAGACAAATACAAACTAAATTTCTATGGAAAGCTACTGATGTGTAGAACACAACACAATTTGATTTGGATCAATTGGGGTTACCAAACTCCCTACACAAATGTTTGAATCCAGTAACTTAATAATCAAGTTTTAGCTACCAATTAAGTTCTGTTGCTCCTAAAATTAAATCATTTTAGGGGTAACTAAACATGAACAAATGTGATCTAACAAAATTGGTCCTAAATCATTTGGGTTAACCATTAAACATATTTAAATGTTTTAGTGCAGAAGGGTGTTCAAACTTCAACTTCATACTAAACAATTAATAATGCACAAATAATTCTACCAAAATTAGAGAAGCTAATACATGGCATTACTAAGCTAACAAAATTGGTTTGCAATTATTTGGACTAACAGAGTATCAGAAACAAACAAGTTTAGAATTTAAACCTTCTGTAGTATTTTTAATAATACTCTTTAACTATTTATTTAAATGGAATGAATCTAATTGGGTTGGTTAAACATTTTCATAAGCTTTCCAGAACAATTGGATTTGATTTATTTGGATTCATAAATCTCGAGATATTAAATTTTAAAGTTGGATCCAGTACTGATTTCACAGAGAAGTTTGAAATTCGAAAATTTCCCTCCTCTGGATAATGTTTAAAATTCTGACTAGTGGGGCCTACGTGTCAGCGGCACTGGGTATGCGAGGGAAATGAATAAAATCCTGACGTGTGGGGTCCGCACGTCAGCGGCTCGCTAACACGAAGGGGTACGCTGCCGTTGGATCTAGATCCAACGGCTCGCGATCGAGTCCATCGGCGACGACCCAGAACGGGCGGCGCCGTGGCTCCGGCGACGGCGAGGTGGAAGGATCTCTCACCTAGGGGGCTCGAGAGGTCGCGAAGATGATGCAGATCGACAGCGGCGGCGTGGGGGAAGCTCCTGGCTGAGTTGCACTTGCTGGGGTGGACTGGTTCGTCGGCGGCGAGCTCCGGAACTTCCTCGGGTACGGGCAGCAACTCCGGCGAGGCTTCACGGCGCGTCTGTGCACGAATAAGATGGCAAAAAGGGCTTGGGTGAGTGCGGGGAGAGAAAGCAACACGATGCAGGAGTTGGGGAAGGAAATGGGGCAGCCTAACGGCGTGGCCGCGGTCGCCTTCTACCTCGGACACGGCGAGGTCGCAGAAGGACGCGGCAGTGGGCACGCCCTCCTGGCGGTGCACAGAGGGGAGTGGAGTGGGTGTGGTGCGGTGTGGTGTCAGTGGCGAGGCGTGGGGGTGGTTAAATAGGGCAGGGGCCGGCGTATCGTGGACGTAGCGCACGGACAGCGTCCATGGCGCCTCCGGCGGGAGATTTCCCGATTCCTCGGCGACGCGTGCAAGCAGCTCAAGGAAGAGGGGTCTGGGGGGTCCGGGAGCGAGCTGGGAGCAGCTATGGCGACGGGTGCGTGTCGAGGTGCAGCGGGTGGGGCGAATTTGGCCGGCGCCGTCCAAGCTCTCCACGGCGGGCAACGGGGGACAGGGTTCGCGTTGGGGCGAGAGAGGTGCTCGAGCGCGAGCAGAGGGTGCAGAGGCAACGAGCGTGGACGAACGCGAGCAAGGGGGGGCCCTGGGGGGCCTGGGAACGGCGACGACGATCATGGCGACACGGCGACGGCGTCAGGGAGCTAGGGGTAGGAGACGACGGCATTTTTGCCAAAAACCCCCTGGCTCTTCTTCTTTCTATTTTCTTTCATTTGTTTTTCAAACCAGAAGCTTTTCTCGAATTTAATTAGGGCACTAAATCTACTTATAAAAATTCAAGAAAATTTGTGAAGCCTTCCCATGGCATGCAGAAGCTTCACAAAAATTGGCTTTACAAATTAAATGTTTTGAATCATTTTTGTTCATAGGGTTTTAATTATGGAATTTTGTTTTATTTCCAATTGAATTTTACTTTTGAATTTTAAAACTAATTCAAAATATTGTTTGAGAGAGAAAAGTAGTAAGGACAAAATGGGAGTGTTTACATTACCACTCCACTGAATTTTATTGTGAAGGAAAACAATTTCTCACTTGGAGAATTTTATGTGACACTTGTCACATTATTTTCTTGCTTTGCTTTTTATTTTATTTCTCTTCTTTTCTTCATGTCTTTATTTAGAGCAAGCAACACATAATTAGCAAGAAATAAACAACACAAGCAACAAGGATCAATTACCACAAACAACAATTTACAAACAACACCTAATAATCAACAAAAGTTTTTGTTGGCTCTCATTTTTGGAATAATAATACTTATAATATTTTTGGGATGTTACATATATTACAATTGAATTTATATTATTTGTACCGTTCTAATTGAGGCCCGTGCGGATGCACGGGTTGATGACTAGTCTACAAAATCAACACTCATAGATGTCTCTGATCTCTTAGATCTATTTCATATGATGGTTAACAAAAAAAAGCGTAAACTTATTAGTTTCTTTATATTACATTCCATTCATCTTTTACATCCGGTCTGTTTAACCCTGGCTAACCAAGTTCGACTGTTAGCCCTACTTTCTTAATACTCTCCATATTCTCGTTTGATCCAGAATACGCCGTATCTGATGACATCTTACAATCTGACTACAAACCATGCTCTACAAAAAAACATTATTTTGGTGACACTGCACAAGAAACAATGACTATCTTCGGAGACTCAAAAAGAACAACAACAATGACAAAGAGCCGCTGAAGCAGCAAGAGGTAATGTCTAACAACATCACCGTAAACTTTATACAACATACATACATTCATTTGGTAGTGCTAGCAAAACTGATGAATCACTAGCAAACATTAGTAAAAGAGTTGCTGTTTTAGAAGCTAGTACTATTCATGATAATCAGAATCTTAGAATTGGTGAATTGGAGGAGGCTATTGATACATTAAGTTCTACTTTTACTTCTATTAAAACTAAAAAGCAAAAGGCTTTTGTGGGGAAAGAGCAAAAATTTATGTATGTTCCCAAGGTGCCTAAACCGAAGCCCCCTAATGTGTTTAAAACTGATAAAGTGTTTAGAGAATTTAAGGGTGAATCAAGTCATGGACTATTTAAGTTTTCTTCCCAACAATTACACGAACCGAAAAATCCTATTGTGACAAGCCATGCTCTTGATGAAGCTTTTGATGATTTAGACCTTGCTACACTTGGAAACACTTGATTCTTGCTTTCTGCGCCTAGCTGAAAGGCGTTAAAGAAAAGCGCTTATGGGAGACAACCCATTATTTTATTTCTGCAATTTTTCTTTTTTTTGAGTCAAGGTGCTGTTTACTTCTGTAGCGATGCCTTTGTATCTTTATTTTCTTGCATTGTTGTGCCAAGTAAGGCCTCTAATAGGAAGATGATGCTAGATTTGGATTTCTGCGTAGGAACAGATTTCTGCTGTTCACCGTATTGCTTCTGTAAAATCATAGAAAAATTATTTAAATCTGAAATTGTGCGTGATCCTCAGATATGTACGCATCTTTCATTAGTTTTGAGTTTTTGATCTGAGCAACGTAAGTGCCTCGAAAAAATTCGTCTTTACGGTATGTTCTGTTTTTGACAGATTCTGCCTTTTATTTTGCATTATCTCTTTTACTAGTGTTGAGTGGAATTCTTTTTTTTTTGGTGGAAGAGCTTCACATAACATCAGTGGCAGTAGCTAATGTTTAAAAGTAATTGTCATGTTTGTGTCCTTATAGAACATGTGAGTTTTTGATTGTGCACTAACCCTCTAATGAGAATTATTCTGAGTTTGGTGTGGCGGAAGTTTTCAAGGGTCAAGAGAGGAGGATGATATAATGTGATCAAGAAGAGTGAAGAGCTTAAGCTTGGGGATGCTCCCATGGATCACCCCAGCATATTTCAAGAAGACTCAAGCGTCTAAGCTTGGGGATGCCCAAGGCATCCCCTTCTTCATCAGCAACTTATCATCATCTCTAGTGAAACTATATTTTAATTCTTTCACATCATATGTGCTTTACTTGGAGCGTCTGTGTGCTTTTATTTTCGCATTGTTATTTTATTTTCTGAGATCAACTTGTTGGATCCTAGCAATCTTGTTTGGGAGAGAGACACGCTCCGCTTTTTCATGTGAATACTCCTATTCTTCACTTATACTTGTTGAGTATTCTTGTTTAGCTACTGCTATGCTTTTAGCTCCTGTTTTTCATGCATCTCTTGTTCAGAGCTGTTAGTTCTTTTAGAAAATACTCTTTGTTTCATTTATAATTATTTGGAGAGTTTGTGTTGAAATAAGTTGATTGGTGTTTGGTTGGAACAGAAAATGCTGCATGTGGTAGATGGTATAATGGAAAAAGCTTACATATTCTTGTAGATCACTGTATTGGATAATTTGATACTTGTCAATTGTTTTGAGTTATCAAGTAGTTCATGTTTAAGCTTTTGTATCATGTGGTTAAAACCTATTAGTGAAGAAATACCGTAAAGCTTGTTGAAATTTGGTTTGTATGATTGGTATCTCTAAGGTCTAGATATTTTCTAGTAAAAGGGTTTGGTTAACAAGGAAGACAGTAGAGTCTTATAATGCTTGCAATATGTTTTCATATGAGTCTTGTTGTCGGTTGATATCCTGTGTTTGCTTCAAATAACCTTGCTAGCCTAAATCTGTACTGAGAGGGAATGCTTCTCGTGCATCCAAAACCTTGAGCCAAAATCCATGCCATTGTGTCCACCATAACTACCTATATGTGGTATTTCCTTGCCACTCCAAGTAAATTTTTCATGTGCTACCTTTAAACTATTCAAAACTTTATTATTCCTTTTTGTGTCAATGTTTACCAAGCTCATGAGGACGGGGTGGATGTCTTTATGTCACTGTCAAACAGACTTTACCACCGGACTAGCGGCATATACATCCGCTTATCCATTAATTTTGCAAAAAGAGCTGGCAAATGGGGTGCCCAGTCCCAATTAATTACAACTTTAACCGCTTAATTCTCTTCACATTTTTGCCCTGATTTATCAGTCAAGCAATGATACAGTGAAATATCTGCATGTGTAAACAAAAGAGAAAGAGGGATGATCTGCCTTGCTGGTAGAAATAACGTCCTTCATGGGAGCCGCTCTTAAAAGTCTGGTTGGCAGGGGTCATATTGTACTTTCCATTTTCTGATTCGTTGACAATTAACAAACACCTCCAAAACTTATTTTTACTCTCTATATGATTTCAAAAACTTAAAAAGCTCTAGCACATGATTTAATCCCTGCTTCCCTCTGCGAAGGGCCTTTCTTTTACTTTTATGTTGAGTCAGTTTCCTACTTCTTTCTATCTCAGAAGCAAACACTAGTGTCAACTTTGGTGCAACAATTTTTATATGCTAGTATATTGCACTTATTATATTGCTTTGTGTTGACAAATATCCATGAGATATACATGTTGAAAGTTGAAAGCAATTGCTGAAGCTTAAATCTTCCTTTGTGTTGGTTAAATACCTTTTACTTAGAATCTATTGCTTTATGAGTTAACTCTTATGCAAAACTTTTGATGCTTGTCTCGAAAGTACTATTCATGAAAAGTTTTTGCTTATATGATTCAGTTGTTTGCTCATTATCTATTTAGCAAACTATAGACCATTGACCTGGATCACTTCATTCATAACATGTGCTTTACAATACTATTTGATCAAGATTATGATTAGCATGTCACCTCAGAAATTATTTTGTTTTTATCGTTTTACCTACTCGAGGACGAGTAGAACTAAGCTTGGGGATGCTTGATACGTCTCAAACGTATCTATAATTTCTGATGTTCCATGTTGATATTATACCAATTGTTACATGTTTTATATACACTTCATAGCATTTTTATGCATTTTCTGGGACTAACCTATTAACAAGATGCCACAGTGCCAGTTCCTGTTTTCTGCTGTTTTTGTATTCCAGAAAAGCTAGTCTGGAAATATTCTCGGAATTGGACGAAACTTGGACAGGACCTCCTATTTTTCCAACACGTACACGGAGTCCAAAGGAGAGACGGAGACGACCTAGGAGGCAGCCACACCATGGGGCGGCGGGCCCACCTCCTGCCGCGCCGTGGGGTGGTGTGGCCCCTCGGGTGCTCCAGCCGCCGCCCTTTCGCCTATATAATCCCCGACGAAAACCCTAAATACCCGAGCCATTATCCACGAAAAGTTCCAGAGACGCCGCCGTCGTCAACCCTAGCTCGGGAGGGTTCAGAAGCTCTTCCCGGCACCTGCCGGAGAGGGGAATCATCACCGGAGGGCTCTACATCGCCATGCCTGCCTCCGGAGTGATGCGTGAGTAGTTACCCCTAGATGGTTGTCTCTCCTCCTTGTGCTATCATGTTTAGATCTTGTGAGCTGCCTATCATGATCAAGATCATCTTATTGTAATGCTACATGTTGTGTTTGCTGGGATCCGATGAATATTGAATACTATGTCAAGTTGATTATCAATCTATCTTATTTATGATCTTGCATGCTCTCCGTTACTAGTAGATGCTTTGGCCAAGTAGATGCTTTTAACTCCAAGAGGGAGTATTTATGCTAGATAGTGGGTTCAGTCTCCAGTAATCAGGGAGAGTGACAGCAACTTCTAAGGTTGTGGATGTGCTGTTGCCACTAGGGGTAAAACAGCAATGCTTTGTCTAAGGATAATTGTATTGTTTACATTACGCACTTTACTTAATGCAATAATATGTTGCTTGCAACTTAATACCAACGGGGAACACGGATGTCAACCTGAAGGTGGATTATTAGTCATAGATGCTGTTGGATAACGGTCTATGTATCATGTTGTAATGCCCAATTGAAAATCATAGTAGTCATCTAGTCATATATATGCATTGTTATGCGCTCAATATTTTATCAATTGCCCAGCTGTAATTTGTTCACCCAGCATGTTAGTTATCTTTTATGGAGAGACACCACTAGTGAACTGTGGATCCCGGTCCATTCTTTTACACTGATCATACAACCAACTGCAATCATTGTTCCTTTTCATTCTCTGCAATTAAACACTATTTTCCACACCATACACCTAATCCTTTGTTTTCAGCAAGCCGGTGAGATTGACAACCTCACTGTTTCGTTGGGGCAAAGTAGTTTGATTGTGTTGTGTGCAGGTTCCACGTCAGCGCGCCACTGACAACCTTCAGAAATGATTTCTTACTCCTACTGGATTGATAACCTTGGTATCTTACTGAGGGAAAACTTGCTACTGCACTGCTTCATACCTTCCTCTTGGAGTCTCCCAACGAACGTGTGCTTTCACGTCATCATGGAGCATAGCTGACCGATGCGCACGAGGAGAGGAAGCTCTCAACCTTCCTCCCCGCCAGACTCGTTGAAACATGTCACCGCAAGATGTACCCGGAAGTGTCAAGTTATCATTCAAGAGCACCTATGGACAATAAAAGATAAGTTTTCCCTGAGCAAGTTCTCCCTATGTTGAGCTATCTATTTCGCGGGTATAAAACATGTGTAAAAACCAGGAACGTGGCTCGACCATCGAGCAAGCACTCATGGGGTAGCGACTCTCCCGGGGGTAAAAAGCGATGCGAGACCTGATACTCCCCGGGGACGTGCGTGCCAACAGAGTGAGCGGCCTTCTGGGAATC
Source organism: Poa pratensis (assembly GCA_947311845.1). Lineage (NCBI taxonomy): Eukaryota > Viridiplantae > Streptophyta > Magnoliopsida > Poales > Poaceae > Poa > Poa pratensis. Next base: position 5,703,577 of record CAMZMU010000046.1, on the reverse strand, counting down.
GGTAGGGCTTGTGAGCGGTTTTCTTGATATCCTCGATGATCTGGTTGTTTTCCTCCTCCTTGAGCTGGCGGCTACTGATGTCCTTGTCTTTGGCGTCGAGCGCCTCCCGGTGGCGGTCAGCGACATCCTTCAGGCGCCATTCCGTTTCCTGCCCTAGCTGCAGCCTCTGGTCTTCCAAGGTTTTGACCTTTTCAGCCAGCTCAGCCTCCCGGGTCACCAGCTGCAGCTCCCTCGCCGCCATGCCCTGCTCACGTCGCTTGTTCTTAGTTTTCCGCTCAGCACCTTTCTTTTCAAGGGACTCCCACAGGCTGGAAACCTGGATTGCGAGACGGTTGAGCTTACCCATTCCCTCTAGATCAGATCTTCAGCCTTTCGAATTGTCTCTACAATGGCCTCCTCGCGACCATTGTACTCCTCGTCCAGCTGGTGCATCCCGCGGAGAATGGCGTCCATGGCACTCTCCACACTAATAGTGATCTGGGGAGCAGCTTCCGAGGAGCTCCCCGGAGCATTGGCAACCTTCAAGCGCTTGGCCGGGAGGTCCTCCTTGATCCTCGTCAGCTCGGCGATCTCTTTGCTGGCTCCCGAGTCCGTGGAGAAATTGGTAAACGTCCTCAGAGTATGCCCGGTTAACAGCGAGCTCTCCAGCAAGTCAGGGGAGACCTCGAGGCCCGGTGCCTCGTCACGATTTTGGCCTGGAGCAGGGATCATCGTTTGAGTCCCAGCCACGCGCGAGCTGGGTGCGCCTTTGGACAACTCCTGGCCATCCGAAGGATTAAAGGAGGGCGGCTTTTCTTGGCTTGTGACGCCAAGCAGGTCGCCCGGGGAAAACACATTCGCCACAGAAGCATCAGGAAACAGGAAAACATCAAGCATATTGAAGACATGAAACCGGAGCCGCATAACCCGGGAGCCCGAGTGTACCTGCTTGCTCTGGCATCTGGCGTCGCGCTCCCCACCCCACTCCCGCGGCGACCGTCAATCCCTCCACCACAAGCTCCAAAACTGGAGGCGGTGTCATCCTCCGCCGTGTCGCGTCGCCTCTTGCTGGTCTCCAGGGAAGGCGTACCCCTGCACCGACACTTGGTCACTTCCCTTGGGGAGGCGAGAAATGGAAACAGCTAGAAGAAGATCGGGGAAAAGCTTACTCCGGGGTGCGCTTGTTCCCCAAGGACACCGGAACCTCTACGGACCCGGCAGAGGAGGCGTGGGGGCTCTGTTGATGCTCGCCTGGGAGGTGACTGGTCCCGCCGTGGGAGGCGAATGGCGGGGATGCTCTTGCCCGCGGGGCCAAGACAAAGTCGGCTACATCAATCTCCACGTCCATGAGGTCGCCATCGCCGCCGACCACCTCTGCGGGCGGGAAAAGAATGGTGCCCTCGGGTCGGGGAGCGCGGTGGTCTCCGGAGAGCGATGCGGGGAAGAAACTTTCTCCCCCATGTCCTCACCGTCGTCGTCGTCGTCATCGTCGTCATCGTCATCGTCTTCACCATCGTCTTCGTCGTCGCTGTCGTCGTCATCGCCGGCGGCGGCCTCGTCACCGTCGCCATCGCCCCCGTCATCAGAACCGGCAGAATCCTCTCTGGATTCTTCTTCGCTCTCCTCGTCGGATGTAGGGAGTTCTCCTCACTAGTACAGAAAAGCTATTCTGTGGCGCACCATTTTTCTATTCTGTGGCGCATGCGTGGTGCGACACAGAATAGTCGCCACTAAATAAGCTATTCTGTGGCGCACCATCGGGTGCGCCACAGAATAGTGGCTATTCTGTGGCGCACCTATATCACCATGCGCCACAGAATAGGGTGCGCCACAGAATAGTTCTGGGTGCGCCACACAATTACTGTGCCGTATTGTACCCGTATATTACCAGAATACAAATACCAGTATAATACCAGAATACATGTATATTTCATATTTACACAGATATAACAGAAACAGGGATATATTTTCACAGATACATATATCAAAACAAACACATTACTAATATATGTCTCATCACAAGTTGATACAAAAGTGCCGAAGTTTTACACAAGTGTTGAGATATATACAAAAGTTAATCGATCGTTGCACACGTTACAAATGAAGTGTTCACCGCCTACACTAGGATCGAATAGATTACATCTCGGCGTTGACGGTGAGCAAAAGCGGGAGCACGACGATCTCATGTAGCGAGCGGTGCGAGCGGCGCCGGGAATGGTTTGCCGTCTTTCTTCGTCATCCACGCCCTGTTGTCCTTCTGCAACTTTAGGCGTTCTTCGATTTCTCTCTGATGCAACCCTGTAGATGGAGATAGATATATATATTGGTTAATAATATCAATAGAGTATGCATGCATGATTTATTCATCTAAGTGGATAAATAGAGTATGTATGTGTGCATGTGTAAGGTTTTCTTTTATAATACATCCTATCTACCTCGTCGGGAGCAATGGAAGGTCCCCCCTGCTGTGATAACATTTCCGACGATGACTTCTGATAACTTGGTCTTGATGCATTGGAAGTCTTTTCTAAGATCCATATCGGACTTGCGTCTGTCATATTCGACCCATGTTTGTAAAGCAGATGGCAAACCACATTGCGCTCCATCTCGGATAATCATGTTAATATGACGGAGGGCGTAGAAGGCATCCATCTCGCTGCCCGACTGCTCCTTGAGGCAAGAGAACTCGGTGATATGCTTGAACCGGCGCAACTTATTATCAATTAATTGTGGTTGCACGGTGCTTTCGAAGACGCCTCCCTTTTGGTGGTAGCCGTGAAGAGCTTGATTGAGGACAGCAATTATGTTGGCATACCTTTTCGTAGTACTACTACCTGAGTCAAAATAAGTGGCATGGTAATGGCTCAGGTGTAGGATGATGAGGACGCAGTACTTGTCCCTGCTCAACACAATTTAAATGAGATGATGATCAGAAACATGCATGCATTGAACTCGGAAAGGCACAAGATACGGCGGCGAGCGGATGTGTACTTACTCGGGAAAGAAAGGCACAAGAAGGCAATTCTTTTGCTGGTTTTGCAACATGAACCTCTCGAGGTACTCAACTGCGCTGGTCCGTGTCACATATCCTTGCACCAGCTGGCTGTCACGCATGTAGTAGGGATCCGCTACCGCGACGTGCGAGAGATTATCTCTGTGGATAGTCATGGCCTCATTGAGCGCGTATAGGCGGACCAAGTTATAGTTGAGCCGCTGCTGGTTAAATAGATTGAACACGTCCTCGTATGCTACTAAGAACAGATCCGCGGGGTGTTCACCGACGACCACCAACCCGCCTTCTTCCTTTGGCACTTGGACAGTGAACGCCGGGTAATTTGGATCCCTGTCTTTCAGAAGAAAGCCCTCTAGCATAGAGATAGAATCGCTCAAAGAGATCATTGATGGAGTTGCGAGGTGGATCATCTCCGGAGGCACTATCGGTTTTCCAGCTTCATGAACCATGTGCGCCGATTTGTCCGGAGGGGGTGGTATGGTGTCTTCACGACCCTGGATAATCATAGGAGTTGGCTGGCTCGCAGAGGCGCCCTTTGATCCCTTTGGCATCTTAGGTGGCTGGCTCGCAGAGGCGCCCTTTGGCATCTTCTTGGGGGGCCTCCTGGGCTTATTGTTCCATGGCTGCCCACGAAGCCCCTCTGCAACCGATTTCGCAATCGTGCCAGGGGAGAAAACGCCGGTAGCCGGTTTGTCTTGAGCTGCAACGCCGGCTGCTGGAGGTGTCTCTTGAGATAAACCCTGGAAGTCCAGGCGCTGCGTGACTGCATTGAGACGAGCAGGTTGATCGGCGTGGGCACGGAAGGGTGGTTCGAGATCCACAGGACGCATGAATCCGTCGGCGTCTTCGGCGCCAGTGTTGAGGAAGCCACCGACGTCGAGATCATCATCGTCGTCGTCGTCGTTGCCACCAATACGTTGAGGTGCAGAGGCGTTGCCTGCTAATTGCACCGGTTGTGGTTCGGAGCCCAATTGCACCGGTTGTGGTTGAGAGCCTACCAACAGTTGCTTCTGGCGGTTGGTGGTGGTGGCGACGGCTGCAGTCTTCTTCGGGGGACGGATCGGAACGTCCCGCCGGAACTTTGAGGTGGCGCCGGTGTTGCGTCTTGGGCCCTCATCAATAATACCCCCCCCAAGACGAATCTGGGTCTTCGGCCATAGCGAGACCCATTCGGGGCACTTTCCAAGGACCACGTGTTCATCGGCTCCTAGAGGTTGAACGGGGGGGTCCATGTTGTGATACACTTTCGGCACCGTGACTACCTTGACCTTCATAAAACCCTTGTCCACTGGAGCGTGGTGCATTAGTTCGCTGCCTGTTTTTAGGATAAGGCCCGTAGCAACTTCCTTCAACTCGTCGCCTACCCTATGCAGGAGCATGCAAGGCGTTTCCTATAATGAAATTAAGCAACATATGCATTTGTGTGATTAATACAGTCATCGATCGAAGCAGACATAGTTATACAGAAGGACATAGTTATACAGAAGACGACGCAGACTAATTAATTAGTAACCTTGGTGACGGCGTCCAGCTCGGCTTCCGTCGAGACACGGGCGCCGGTGCCAGCGGCGGTGGCCGGAGTTTTCTTCTCGCGTCCCGGTGCGGTAGGCAGCGCCGGTGTGACCAAAGGGGCCATGGGCGGCGGGGTCACGATGATGTCGCTCGGCGACCGGTTCATGGTGGAGTTGCTGCCGGAGAAGCTGGGCACGTGTATCGGCCCCTGTTGACCTCCCGCCATCCAGGCAGCGAACCCCTCCACTATCTGCGGGGGCATGATCTGGTGGATGCCTTCTCGGACTAGCTTTTGCACCTCCTGCTTGTCCACGGTGTTCTTCTTCAGCTCCTCCAGCTCCGCCTTCAGCCGCTCAACCTCGGCTCTATCCTCGTTCTTGGACGTCCTCTTCCTCTTTTTCTTCTCGCCGGCGCCGTCCGAGCTGTAGTACTCCGTGAACTTCACGCTCGTACCATAGCCTGACACACGGCCAGCTAATGTCGGCGGCGCCAACTTGTCCCTTCCCTTTGCAACGTTCATCGCCCGGTTGAAAGTAGTGTCCCACACTTCCCTCTCACCCTGGGACGACGACTGGCCGGCCTCAGCCTCAGCCTTCAACTCGTCCTCCTGCACACAAAGGTGAACACACTTAGAAATTTGAGATCAATGCAATGGACTTTGAGATATCTGTGGTATTTAAATTCACTTACCAGATTTTGCTGGAATTGCTTCACATCGTCGTGATCGGTAACGAACTCCCCAGTTTCCCAGTTGAGATAGTAGCGGGACCGGACAAAGTTCCTGGTCTGCTCGTCTGTGAATTTATCCCATGGGTTGTCCAGCCCACGTTTTCTTATTTCTGCGTCCTCCTTGTCCCAAGTGGGTTGTTTGGATTTGTAACCGCCGCTTCCCAAACGGTGGTTACCTAAGTTCCTCTTAGTCACAGAATAAGCTTCTGTGGCGCACGGCTATAAGGTGCGCCACAGAATAAGCTTCTGTGGCGCACGGCTATAAGGTGCGCCACAGAATAAGCTTTCATAGAATTGGCTTTTCCTACTAGTGCCTTCTTCGTCGGAGCTGGAATTAGCCTTGGCCTTCCGGGTCTTCGCCCCTGCGGGTTTGGACCCGTGATCAGATCGGCCCACAATTCTGAAGGCATTGCAAACCGGCATTGACTCCAGAATCTCTGCCTTCTCCGGGTCATCACACAGGGGCCGGAATCCTGCCGGCAACTTATATTTGACACCCGGGGTGAAAATCCCGTTCATGTTGACCCGGAGGAGGGCGCTGTCCATATCAGGACTCCTTAGGCGAGATGGGTCCAGGGGACCCTGGAAATTCCAAGCAGGGTGCGGGCGCTTCAACAGAGGCGCCGGGCGGTTGCGAAGGAAGTGGGCAACGATGGCAGCCCCGGAAACTCCTTTCTCACGAAGGAGCTTGAAGCATGCTACCGCCGCCGAAAGATCTTCGTCCTGTGAGCTGATGCACCTCCAGGTCTCCAAGCTCACCGGATGTCCCGTCAGTTCTTCGAGGAGTGGCAGGGTTTCTGGCACCCAACCAGGAACCAGCCTTGCCTCCACTCATCCCACTTGGACTTGATTGCCAAGTGAGGGTAGTTCAGCTTGACTTTCGGGCGGAAGCAAAAAGTGACACCGCCCCCCATCCAGCCGTCCTTCCCGATGCGGGGTAGAAGAAGTGGCGGAACAGAGCCACGGACGGCATCACCCTGACGAACGCTTCGCAAACATAGGCGAAGATCGTCAAATCCAAGATCGCGCCCGGGGTCAGATGTAGAAGCTTCAACCCGTACACATGCAAGATGTCTAGGAAGAAATCTGAGAAGGGTGGGACAAGTCCCATCATCATGAAGCTGTCAAAAATTGGGATCTGCCTGGGCGCCCTGGTCTCCGAAGGTGGGAAGACCTTCGTTGGCACTCGAGCAGGAGCATCAGGCGCATCGTCAGATTCCATCACCCCAAGGTTCATGGCCTTCCGCATCATCACGGCGTCGTCGGCATAGTCACTTGGGAACAAGGCCTGCCGCTTGCGGAGCTCAGCCTTCTCGGCGCTGCGCTCCGATCTCCGCTGCGCCCTCTCAGATCTAGGAGACAGTTCCCTCCTCATGAGCGAGGACCTGCTGGCCTTCTTCTTCCGAGCCGCAACCTTCACTCGCGCCATTGGAGTAGAAGGAGAACTGCGGCGGCGGACGACAGAGGCGGCGACACGAAGCAAGGAGAGGGAGATGCAAATGAAGGCGGCGATTTGGGGATTTCAAAGATTTGGGAGAGTAACGGCTACAGTGCTACGAGGTGTGGCTTCTAAGGCACCCCACTCGTCACGTCGCGGCCCCATTACTCCAACTGGCGCGGGGATCGAGGGGACGTTCCGCTTCGAGTGCTCCCTCCCATTGGATTCAAGATAGACGTTAGTCGGTCGTGTGAACCGCAACGTTCGCCGCGACCAAGTCCAAGAAGACTCGGGGGCTCGTCTCTACTTCACCCTGGCGAGCCTCCAGCAAAGCAGACAAGACAAGTGGCCGGGGACCCACTTTGGCCATAGCCCCGGCAGCAGCTGAAGCAAGAGCCGCCGGGACCATGCCCGGGGGCTACTGTCGCAGCAGTGGAACATGGGGTTCCCCTGATGCTGCCAAAGTGGGTCCACCACTAGGGCCCACCATGAAGATGGACAAGGCAAGGAGTCAAGACCAGCAGATGGGTCATCCCATCTGCTTCAAGGAAACCCGACAAGTTTGACACCGACACGCTGCGGCCAAAGACCAGGCGACCTTCCAGGGTCACCCGTTGCCCGGAGAACAAGGCGGAGTACCCGCGGGTCCGTGTGCCCGGCAGGAGGCCAGGCGTACCCCCGGTCCTCCATCCGTACCGTCGAGAGGATAAGAACGCCAGCTCGCGCCGGAAGCTGGTAGAAGGCTTGGGCGCCAAGACGAAGGATGCGCCCTAGTGATGTCGCCACGAGCGTGGTTGGTGGGACGGACAGGCTTTGTCCGTCCCACCTTTCCCAAAGGGCGGACGACCGCGCCACCCTCCAGAAGATACTTGGAGGAGAAGCGGCCACGTCTCCTCCCAAGACCACCGAGGGGTTCTCCCGCCAAAAACCCCTCACGCCCCTCGCGTGCCCATGTCGGATACCCTTAGCCTATAAAAGGAGGACCATGGCACGAGGAGAAGAACAAGTCAGATAGAGCTCAAGCAAGACTAGACTATGGTTCGGAGGGTAGAGAGAGAGGTGATCTCCCCAGGGCAGGGTCTGCTCTCCGTCTACCTCCGGCCGGAACACTGCCGGGTTCATCCCAGAACACCCTTGTAAATGATGGGGTTCGTATCAGAAAACAATAATTTTCTAACTATCGCAACATCGAAAACTAGCCAAGATCTATCTATCTAGTAATGCTGTAACGGAGAAGTTATCGGACACGTACCCTCGTAGACCGATAAGCGGGAAATACGCTCCCGCACAAGCGTTGCCTATGAAGAAGTACGTAGCCGAACTCAAGGTCGCGAAGAACTTGGCGGGACGAAGAAGGAGGCGGCGCGACGACGATGCTCAGGTGCTGAGCCTGAGTGTACGGCACCTCCGAGTACTCGCACACGTACAGACCTTGACGATGACCTCTGGGCTCCTCGATCCAGCCGAGATAGAGGAAGCGAGAACTTTGGGTGGAATCCCGCAGCACAACGGCGTACTGCGGTATATAGGTCTCACGTATACGCAGTCCAAACGTGGGACCGCATACGCCGAGAGACGGAGAGGGTGGACGTGGACAAGGGAGAAGCCTAGGCCAACCGGAATTAATTCCTGGATTTATTGTGTATTTTCTCAATTAATCCGGCCTCCTATTTATTAGAGGAGAATGGTTGCACCTCTCCTCAAGTTGTCCATGTGGGACTAAACAAAAAGGGAGAGAGAGGAGGGGGGTGCGTCGGCCAAAGGGCCCCAGCCGCACCCCTTGTGCAGCCGCATGGGCCCCCTAGGCCCAGCCGCAACACCTCCTGGGGGAAGTCCCCACTTGGCCCATCTAGGTGGGCTGCCCCTTTTTTCTCCTTTTTATTTAATATTAAATTAATATAAATATATATAATTCCATAATTAATATATTTACATACTATTTAATCTCCCGTGACTCCGAAACAATTTCTTAATCACTCCGAACTCACTTCGGTCTTCCCCGGAACCCTTCCGTTCTTGCCGGAACCTTTCCGGAACCTTTTTCTCTATACCTAAATAATTCCGATGTTTCCAAAACGTTCTCCAAGCGTCGTCAAGACCTTAAGTGTGTTGCCCTACGGTTCAGGAATACTCCAGACATGGTCGAGACCCTTCGCTCGCCAATGACCGTCAGGGAGCCCTGGATGACTATGACGACCCCTGTGCATTCCAGAATAAATCGTCGTTGAACCGTTAACATGATATGTTCATTCCCTTTGTTCCATCGATACTACCTTTGTCCGAGATACGATCGTCAAAATCCTATGTTGTGTTTTATCTCGTTACCGACAAGGTTGCTTTAACTCATTCCGTGAGATTATATCTCCAATGACCTAGTCATACTCTGCGCAGCTTTACAGATATAATCTCACCGAGTGGGCCCAGAGTATCTTTCCATCACACGGATGAACAAATCCCGCTCTTGATCACTCACCCCGAGTACTTCCTTCCAATACCCGAAAGTGTCACCTTTATTGTCACACTATATAAGATATGACGTTTGATGTGATCAAAGTATCTTCCAGAAGCAGCGACTTGATATAATCTCACGGTCTAAGGAATAAGCTATCACGTTACTTTCCTATTGCATTGTTGAACTTAGTGATATGATCCTTTTGCAATACTTTGGTGGGTAATGAACATCAAATTATTCTACTAATAAAATGACTCCATCATCAACTGTTATGAATCAATATGATCGGGAAATCATGATCATCCATTGACTGATGGACTAGTTTATATAGAGGCTTAACTAGGGATTCTGGTTTGTTTACATACCACACGTGTATTAACAATTCCGATTAATACAGTTATAGCTTATAAAACTAATTATAAACTTAATGAGATAATGCGATAAATACTTATTATTTATTTGCCTCTAGGGCATATCTCCAACTTCTCTCACTTGCACAAGATTACAAATAAACCAGCTTCATTTTTATACCAATCATACAACCTTATCTATTATAAGCGTTTATGATAATGCCTGCTTTTGGAAGAGGTTTCCTTCGGCCAGATCCTTTCATTACCGTATGTTCTTTGCGAATCATTGACATCACCTTGTTTGATATCATCATGCTATCTTTATAACAAATATACATATTTGGCAACTAAGTGAGACCTTTGTTTCCCTGCGCTTACTCTGATCCTATATCAGTTAATTGCATTAAAACACACTCAGCTTAGAGAATACATTTTCTCTACCAATCCTATGTAATTTCGCAGTATCTATATACTTTTATATTTACCTAAGTAGATCCTGACATTCTATTGTCAGCCTAATGCCAATCCAATAACGACTTGATCCTTATTTCCTTCTGTCATCTAGGTTGATCCTTTTAACATAACATTTGTTAAACTCATCATCCTCTACAGACTTGAAATAACCACATATCCTCAGTTTCTTTTAAACAATGAAGGATATTCTTGGTTTCACTAACAGAGAACATAAATTCACCTCAGTACTTGTTCTTCTTGTAAGAACACTAGTCATATCATGTCGAGTATATAATATGGTTCCATATGCTGCTACCTTATCATGGCATAGAGGTGCAACATATTTTACAACCATGATTATTTTCTCTAGATTTAAAAGGACCACTTCCTTGTTACGTCTTATTATGAACTTTCAGAATCTAATCTAGAAAAACACCTCGATTTCTATTTTAAACTTTCTAATCTATTCAAATAGACACTGATGTTTTTAAACCATATATGACTTTATTGTAATTCCATAATTACTCCTAATTCATCTTCCTAGTACCATCTACTATATGTCATTTACATATAAGCACCTGACTTAGCTCCCACTCAAAATGTCAATTACATTTGAAATTGTGTAACTTATGATGCTCCCACTCAAAATGTCAATAACATCTCATATTGTGTAGCCCACAAGCTCCCACTTAATAATACGTCACTTGCATATTAATATGGTGAGCTGTCCTACTCCCACTTAAATTATACAAATATAATTTCTTTCGATATTTTGGTCAATACTGAAATCCATTGATCATTCATCAATTCGAAAAGTCCAAACACGATGTATTATACTTGTCTAGTACAAATCCAAAAGACTTAGGCATGTCTACATCCAATGCAGTCAAACAATTTTGATTTTGTCCAAGACATTCTCTATGACAAAATTAGCTTTATGTCCTTCTCACAGTTCCATTCTTATCACACAACCTGTCATGTGAAAAAATCAAGTAATCCTTTTACTTAATAAGATTCAAGCAACATTTACTACCATAATCTTAAATGCAACCCTTTTTGATTTATGACTCTTTAGTCATGACTCGAATTTGGTATCACCTTAATTTCTTTGTATTTCGTAGGTATCCCTTGTTCGAGTAACAAGATTATTAAATCATGAATATTAATCTGTGACTGGACAGAAAATACTCTTCAATGCCTACCTTTTATAAAAAGCTCCTTATTTGAAAACATTATGATCTTTTATCATCATTTTTCATTTCCATCTGTAGAGTTTTTGTCACCGGAGCATGTTCCGAAAAAATTATCTCTCACATAATGCGAACAAGGTCAATTAGCTCATATAAGCTTTTACTTTATTTCATATCCTTTCTCGAAACTTGTATTCAATAAATCACCAAGTTAGCAATACTAGTTTTGCCCTCGCCGGTGTTTGCCATATGAAACATATATTCACTTCTATGAATATTTACAAAGAACTATTTCGTATATAGTTTCATATTATCATATAATCCTATAACCCACGACACTTAACATATTGTCGTTTATACGAATTTTAGGTGAAGATTTCAAAATATGGGAGTTTACTAATTTTAACAAAAACTTTCTACGTAACATCTAACCTTTTAAGAGATACCTTTTAAGACCATACTTTATTCAAAATAGAGTATGATTTATAATATTCACATAAATCAATATGCTTGATGTATTATAATATTATAATTTGTGAACCGAAATTTCACAAGTCTTCTATGATAAAATAAATCTTTAAAATCTTTGTTATTATAATCCAATTATAATAGCCTGATTTTATATCCTTCTTTTCTCTGAAAAATCCTTTTGATCTAATCAAATAATTTCAGACAATTGTATCTTTTAGCAAATACTTTCATTTACTTAAACATACAATAAAAGGTTACAATAATAATTTTCACTACTCAATTTAATTTAACAATCATCTTGCATGATTTCAAATTAAATTTCTTCTCATATTGACATATCAATATTTTCAATCATCATGTCGTATGCAAACGCACAAGATCAAAATATCCAAACTATTTGCAACACTATTATGATTAAAATTAGGTAGTGTATATAATTATTGACTTAGGATATTTATTTTAGCAATTATATCCACTGCGCTATCATTGAGAATAATACACGAATAACTTGTTCATAATCGAAATGTGACCATAAGAAACTTTTATTCATAATAAAACAACTTGCTTGTTCCCTCACAAATATGAATAAGTTGTCTCACCGAATGCAAGACACACTTATTACAATCACTCTAAAAAACGATTACAAAAACTCTTATTCAAAAACTACTAATCAAAAACTGATAACTATGGGATTGAAACTGCTTGGCTGTGGGGACCCCGGACTAGCTGTCCGAAATACCCGATTATGCTTAACACAACGATCCCGTGATCAGTCTGTCGTTGCACATAATCCGAATTGGATACCAAAGTTTACATCCATTACAATACCGAATTAAAAGTCTTATATAAATGGTCAATTAGACCAAGTCTTACATAGGTGCCTTCATGGGCCAAACCAAAATATCAGCGGAAGCTACGGCGTAGTAGACATCATATTCTAACGATGACGACCCAACAGGCAGCTGACTTGTGGAGATCCTTAGTTTGCGTAGAAGTCACCATACTCCTGCTCGGCGTAGTGCTCCTCCTCGTAGTCTGGCTAGGTCAATAGCCAGGGACGAAACCAATATGAGTACATTTGAATGTACTCGCAAACTACCCCAACATGAGTATGCACTAGTTTTATCTTACTTTCCTACTTTTATTTATTTAAAACATCTCTATATCTTTATTGAAAAAGGTAAGAAGAGTTTTATAACTATCTTTAAAAGAAGTCACCATCTCATTTGTTTCTCCAAAAACCCCTCCTTTTCCTGACCATGGCTCACCATGGTCCATTTATTCCAACAACTCATACCACTCCATTTGGTATAGTTGTGTCACACCATCTCCATTTCAGTTTCTTTTTAAACTTAAAAAGCTTTTCCAAAAACTTGCACATGGTCTAGGACAGCCTCCCAATTGTCCATATCCGAGGACTCGGCTATTCGAATAGTTTTACACTCTGCAGAGTTAGCACGCTTTTCCCACATCCATCCGGCAGCTCATCGTGTCCGCCACGTCTCGCCATACAGGGTGTATGCGAAGTAAGCCGTCGACCATAGCCTGTCCTTTGCTCATGCTAGTATAGGACCCTACCGCTACGAAATTATCATCCTTTCCATCTACACCCAGTCCAGATTCCCCGTCGGGAAACCTAAGTGTGAGGACTCGTAGTTCTGCCCGGCGAGCGAACCCTTCAATCCCCCATCCTCAGATGCCAGGACCCAGGTCAGGGGTAGGTCGCCATGACCATCCCCTCATGGAACGAGGTCATCCTCGTTGTTGAGGCATCCCATACTAATATGAGCAAATTATATGACTACGCCCTTTTCCCATATGTGGGTAAATGTGGTCGCACAGGGTATCGGTTGGTTGTCATAGTACTAGGACACTGTGCATTTTGCATAAACATCACCTTTTTCCATTTCTCCACTTCAACACCGACATCTCGGTATTCCATAACCACACAAGTATTTCAAAGGAGTTTTGAGTAAACAACATTTATTTTCCCATCCTATAATTTTATATCAACTATCTTATACTTCTACATAGGTGGCAAAATAGTTTTCATGTACTTGTAAAAAGGTTTTCAAAATCATTGATACTTTTGAATAACTCATGTGACAAAATAGATGTATGTAAATGCAAGCTCAGTGAAGTAGCTTGCCTTGCTTGGCAAAGTTCTCGGGTTCCTGTGCTTGCTGATCAAGGTATTCCCCCTCCTCGTAGACTCCGGCAACGTTCTCGTCTAAACGTCAAACAAGCAATGCAAACAATTACTAAACTACTCAAGCAAGCATCACAACATATCAATCATAAACATCACAAATAGCTACTGCACACATCAAACCATACAATTTGGTTTCAAAATAATTGAATTAAACATTATTTAATTAGGTCTAAATTATGACAGAAACTTGTTGAACATGTTTAATTCAATAACTTGAGTTCTGTTGGTCACAAAAATACAAACTAAATTTCTACAGAAAGCTACTGATGTGTAGAAGACAACACAATTTGATTTGGATTAATTGGAGTTACCAAACTCCCTACACAAATGTTTTAATCCAGTGAGTGATTAATCAAGTTTTGGCTACCAAGTAAGTTTTGTTGATCCTAAAATTATATCCTCTTAGGGGTAACTAAACATGACTAAACGTGATCTAACAAAATTGGTCCTAATTCATTTGGGTTAACCATTAAACATATTTAAATGTTTGAGTGCAGAAGGGTGTTTAAAGTTCAACTTTATACTAAGCAAATACTACTGCACAAATAATTCTACCAAAAATAGGAAGCTAATACATGGCAGTACTAAGCTAGCAAAATTGGTTTGGAATTATTTGGACTAACAGAGTATCAGAAACAAACAAGTTTAGAATTTAACCCTTCTGTAGTATTTTTTATAATACTTTTTATCTATTTAATTAAATGACATGGGACCACTTGGTTGGTTAAATAATTTCATAAGCTTTCCAGAACAATTGAGTTTGATTTATTTGGATTCCTAAATCTCGAGATATTAAATTTTAAAGTTGGATCCAGTACTGATTTCATATTTCAATTTAAATAGAGAAAACCTAGTTATGGATAATGTTTAAATTTCTGACTAGTGGGGCCTACATGGCAGCGGCACAGCGCGCGCGGTGAAAAGAATAAAACCCTGATGTGTGGGGTCCACACGTCAGCCTCTCTCTACTAAACGAAACGGTATGGCACCGTTGGATCAAGATCCAACGGCCCACGATCAAAGGCAACGGCGGCGACCTAATATCGGCGGCGCTGCCGCGCCGGCGACGGCGAGGTGGATGGATCTCTCACCTAGGGGGCTCGGGAGGTCGCGGCGATGATGCAGATCGACGGCGGCGGTGTGGGGGAAGCTGCTGGCTGAGTTGCACTTGCTGGGGTGGACTGGTTCGTCGGCGGTGAGGTCTCCGTCCTCCACGGCCACGGACACGTGCTCCGGCGAGGTCCTACGGTCGCGTCTGGGCACAAATCAAAGGGGAAAAAGGGTGGGGTGAGTGCAGTGAGCTCGGGCAACAGCGTAGAGGGGTCAGAGGTGAGAATGAAGCAGCAGGACGGCACGGCCGTGGTCGTGCTCACCTACGGCTCCGGCGGAACTTCTCGGGAAGAATTCCAGAGCAGCGGTGGCTCAGCAGCCGCGGCTCTGCTCTCCTGGCGGTGTATGTGAGGTGGTGAAGCAAGGGAGGGAAGCAGGGGTGAAGGGTGTGGAGAAATCGCGAGGTGCGGGGTCGAGTTAAATAGGCGCAACGCCGGCGCACGGTGGTCGCAGTCCAGTGGCGTCCAGGGGGCGGGAGAGGCCTGTGCGTGCTGTCTGGGGGGTCCGGGCTGGAGCTAGGATGCGCGGGGTAGCCTTGCGTGTCGAGGAGCTGCGAGAGGGGGCCAATTGGTCGGCGCCGTCGAACTCCTCCGCGGCGGTCGTCGTGGACAGGGGCGGCATTGGGGCGGGAGAGAGCTCTCAAGTGTTCTCCTCTGTGAGGCAGAGGGTGCAGAGGCACGGGAACGAGGGAGAACGCGAGCAGGGGGCCTGGGGGCCTGGGAACGGCGAGGAGCGCGGCGTCCTGCGTCGACACGGCGACGGAGAGGTAGGGGCTGGCGGTTTTACAGAAAACCCCCTGGCTCTTATCCTTTCTATTTCTTTCATTTGTTTTTCAAACCAGAAGCATTTCTCAATTTTATTTAGGGTACTAAATCTATTTACAAAAATTCAAGAACATTTGTGAAGCCTTCCCTTAGCATGCAGAAGCTCCACAAAAATTGGCTTTACAAAATAAAATGTTTTGAATCATTTTTGTTCATAGGGTTTTAATTATGGAATTTTGTTTTATTTCAATTGATTTTACTTTTGGATTTTAAAACTAGTTCAAAATATTATTTGCGAGGAAAAGTAGTAAGAATGAAATGGGAGTGTTTACATTACCACTCCACTGAATTTTATTGTGAAGGAAAACAATTTCTCATTGTCACATTATTTTCTTGCTTTGCTTTTATTTTAATTCTCTTCTTTTCTTCTGTTTTTATTTAGAGCAAGCAACACACATTTAGCAAGAATAAATACACAAGCAACAAGATCAATTACCATAAGCAACAATTTACAAACAACACATAATAATCAACAAAAGTTTTTGTTGGCTCTCATTTTTGGAATAATAATTCTTATAATATTTTTGGGATGTTACAATCCTTCCCCCCTTAAAATAAATCTCGTCCCGAGATTTGCTAGGCTTAGGTTAAAGAGGTCTGGAAATTCGCTTCGAAGATAATCTTCGCGTTCCCAAGTTGCTTCTTCTTCAGAGTGGTTAGTCCACTGGACTTTGTAAAACTTGATCTTCGGGTAACACGAACATCTTCTTCGAGAATTTGAGGGGTCTCTCGCGATAAGTCAGGTCTTGGTTCAGGTCGATGGAGAGGTGGTCGATGTTTTTGAAAACATCAGGCTGGTCAGGAACTTCAAGACACTTCCGGAGCAAGGAAATGTGGAAGACATCATGATAATCTCCTAACTCCGGGGCAATCCAGCTGATAGGATACTTCTCCTCGACGAGCAATGACCTTGAAGGGTCCAATATACCTTGGCGCTAACTTTCCTTTGACATGGAAACGCTGCATTCCTTTAAGGGGTGTCACTCGGAGATAAACATAATCTCCGACTGAAAGTGAGGTCACGGCGCTTGGTGTCAGCGTAACTCTTCTGACGGGATTGGGCAGTTTTGAGGCGTTCACGAATAAGCTGAACTTGCTCTTCAGCTTCACGGAGGGTATCTGGTCCAAACAATTTGCCTTCTCCGGTATCGGACCAATTCAGGGGTGTACGACACTTCTTGCCGTAAAGGGCTTCAAAAGGGGCCATTTGCAGACTGGACTGATAACTGTTGTTGTACGAGAACTCTGCAAACGGAAGACAATCTTCCCACTTGGAACCATAGGATAGAACACATGCGCGAAGCATGTCCTCCAATATCTGGTTCACTCGCTCAGTTTGGCCATCGGTCTGGGGATGATAAGCTGTGCTAAATGCTAACTTGGTTCCGAGGGCTTCATGAAGGGATTTCCAGAATCTTGAGGTGAATTGCGTGCCTCTATCAGATACAATCTTCTTAGGCACACCATGCAGGCTACTATTCTGGAAATATACAGTCTGCTAACTGGCTCCTATGGTGGTCTTGACAGGGATAAAATGGCAACCTTGGTCAGTCGATCAACGATGACCCAGATTGAATCATGGCCTCGGTTGGATCTTGGAAGTCCGGTAATAAAATCCATTCCAATCTCATCCCACTTCCACTCGGGAATTTTCAAAGGTTGAAGCAATCCAGCGGGTCGCTGATGTTCAGCCTTGACTCGCTGACAGATGTCACACTTGGCTACGAAGAACCAATCTCTCGCTTCATTCCATGCCACCAAAATCTTTCTCGAAGGTCTTGGTACATTTTGGTTCCGCCGGGGTGGATTGAATAAGGGGTCTCATGGGCCTCCTTCAGGATTAACTCCTTAAGTTCCGTGACATTGGGCACACAGATACGGTCATTGAATTTCAGCACTCCTTCAGCATCTTCGGTAAAACCGGGTGCTTTGCCGAGGGAAATCTTCTTCTAATTCCTTCAATGCTTTCATGACCTTTTTGGGCTTCTTTGATTTGATCCATCAGGGTTGGGGTTAACTCTAAATTGGCGAGATAACCATGGCTAACAAGTTCTAGTCCAAAATCTTGGAACTCTTTGAACAAGGCTGGCTGTTCGGCTTGGATCAGGGCATTCAGGGTGCAAGGTTTGCGACTAAGGGCATCGGCAACTACATTAGCCTTTCCAGGGTGATAATGGATTCCAATATCATAATCCTTGATTAATTCCATCCATCTCCTCTGTCGCAGGTTCAATCTTTCTGGGTGAAAATATACTTCAAGCTTTTGTGATCGTATAGACCTCAGCGATGTCCCGCAAGATAGGGACGCCACTTCTTAAGAGCAAAGACACAGCAGCTAACTCCAAGTCATGGGTTGGGTAATTCTCTTCATGCGGTCGCAACTGCCGGGACAGATACGACACAACTTTGCCTTCTTGCATCAGAACGCAACCAAGTCCGAGGCGTGATGCATCGCAATACACGTCGAAACTCTGGGTGACGTCTGGCATAATCAAAATTGGGGCTGAGGTTAGTCTCTTCTTCAGTTCTTGGAAACTATCCTCACACTTCTGAGTCCATTCAAATTTCTTGTCCTTCTTCAACAGTTGGGTCAGGGTTTGGCTATACTGGAAAATCCTTCAACGAACTTGCGGTAATAACCGGCAAGTCCGAGAAAGCTTCGGATTTCAACATTGGTTGGGGATAACCAGTCAACAATGGCTTGTATCTTCTCAGGGTCAACAGAAATTCCTCCAGCAGATACAACATGTCCAGAAATGCCACTTCACTGAGCCAAAACTCACACTTGCTAAGCTTGGCATACAGCTGGTGCTCTCGGAGGGTCTCCAAAACTAGACGCAGGTGTTCAGCATGCTCTTCTTCGGTCTTGGAATAAATAAGGATGTCATCAAGGAAAACTACCACGAACTTGTCGAGGTACTCCATGAAAATCTTGTTCATGAGATTCATGAAATAGGCTGGGGCATTGGTCAGACCAAAGGACATCACGGTGTATTCAAACAAACCGTAACGGGTGGTGAAGGCGGTCTTGGGAATATCTGTCTCTCGGATCTTCAACTGATGGTAACCTGTCCGAAGATCGATCTTGGAAAAGACTCGGGCTCCGTTCATTTGATCGAACAGATCCTCGATCTTGGGAAGAGGGTACTTGTTTTTAATGGTCACGTCATTCAGCTTGCGATAATCCACACACAGGCGTGTGGTACCGTCTCTCTTGTCCACAAAAATAATGGGTGATCCCCATGGTGAAGCGCTTGGACAAGACCTTTGCTTAGCATATCAGCCAACTGCTTCTTCAACTCAACCAGTTCTTCCGGATTCATCCGATAAGGCTTTTGGGATATGGGGGATGTTCCTGGGATAAGCTCAATTATGAACTCAATATCCCGGTCTGGCGGCATACCAGGCAATTCTTCTGGGAAAACATCCTTGAACAGGTGAACAACACGGATCTCATCTAGGGCGGGTCGAGCTATGCTCTCATGGCATCCGGGTCTGGTCTGGCTGGTCTCAGATGCATACTCCACTTCAACTCCATCATCAGAAGTGAGAGAAACAGCTCTTCGGGCACAGTCAATACGACCGTGATACTTGGCTAACCAATCCATTCCAAGAATAACATCTATGCCTTGGTTTCCTAAGATAATTAGGTCGGCTGCAAACCTTCCTCCTCCAATTTCTATGGGGGTTTCGGAACACATCTGGTTGGTTTTGGCTAACATCCTGGGGTTTGTACCAACATGGTTTGGGTAAAAGACTCCCGACTAAACCTCCCTTAGAAACAAACTCTTTGGTAATAAACGAATGGGTGGCACCAGAATCAAACAGAACAGTTGCAGGTACTGAGTTGACAAGGAACGTACCCAGCACAACATCTGGCGCTTCTTCAGCCTCTTCAGCATTGATGTGGTGCAGACGGCCTCTGACAACAGCAGCATTCCCGCGGGGTGCGGCATTCTTGCCATTACCATTTCCATTGCGGCCTTGACCATTGTTCGGTGCATTGGGGCGCTGGACATTCTCTTGGATTGGGGCATTCTCTGGAGTAGTGACCTTTGTTGCCACATTCAAAGCAGACAACATTGGCATTGGGGTTGAAGTTGTTGAAGTTTCCTCTGGGACGGTTATTGTCATTGGGGCGGTTGAAGTTGTTTGGGCGGTTAGGGAAATTGGGGCGTGGGCTTGGGGTGGACGATAGGCAGGCCTGGGGTTTGCTGAAAGATACGAGGTTTCTGGCTGCTCGAACCTTCCTGAGCATTCATCCTCCTCTTGCGACCTTCATACATAGACTTGCGCTTGGTCTCCAGCTGGATGGCTTTGTCCACAAGTGACTCCAGATCACGGAAGTCATGGATAACCAGAGCACACTGCAGTTCATCATGAAGTCCACTCATGAAACGCTCCATCTTCTTCTCTTCTTTGTCGGTGTCATCAGGAGCATACCGAGATAAGTCGGTAAACTCATCAGATAACCGACCACATCTCTACTTCCCTGCCTCAGCTTGCGGAATTCATCCTTCTTCCTCTCAATGAGTCCGCTGGGAATGCTTCTTGCGGAACTTCTCCTGGAACTCAGCCCAGTTGATAACATGACCAGCTTGCTGGAGAGCCTTGGTAGTTTCCCACCAAGCTCTTGCAGGTCCAGCGAGATAGTGGGTTGCATACACACTTTCTCATTTTCTCCCACAGCAGCAACTTCCAGATTGTTGTCGATGGTGCGAAGCCAATCATCGGCTTCCAGTGGGTGAAGTCCCTTGGAGTAGGTGGGTGGGTTGGTCTTCTGAAATCGCCTAAGGTAGATCGCTGGTTTCCATCGCCATTGCCATTACCACCATTGTTGTTGTTGTTGTTATTGTTGTTGTTGTTGTTGTAAGCGGCTGCGAGTTGTAGGGCAGAGATGAGCTGGCGCTCTTGCCGGGCATTTTCACGTTCCTCCATGATAAGCGCGAGAAGTTGGGCGGGGGTTGGGTCCGGTGGTGGTGGTGCTGATCCTGATCCTTCCGCATTGCTGCGACGGGGCGGCATCCTGAAGCACACCGGGTATAAGAGGCAAGGCAAGAAAAGTTCGACTAAGGGAAAAGACGATCTCGCAAGTGGTTGATTAATTTAAGGATTATATGAAAATATTTCACACAGATCAAACAAGACAAACATACTTATATTTCACAAACATCACATCAAGGAGTTCACAACAACATCAAGCTTACAACATCACCTTACATCTAAGATACATAACATCTGGTTTCCAAAAGAACCACTACTTCGACTCGACTAGCGATAGGGGTCAACCTAATCCTGCGGTAGTGATCAAGTCACTCGCCTACTGAGGTGGAACCTCCAGCTCTAACACGTCAGCATCTGACTGGTAGGGTGGCTCCTCGGGATCCTCCTCCTCGTCCTCGAGAACTGCTCGAGTGGCTCCTCCTCCTCGTCAACTAACTCCTCCTCATCATCCTCCTCCTCACAATCCATCTCCTCCACGAAGTCATCATCGTCACTGAGGAAAGCGTTGTTCTCCTTGCGGAGATCCTCGCCCTCCTCCTCCATCTCGTCAGTATGGTGCTCTAGATCCTCAATCAGCTCGTCCTGCTCTGCCACCTTCTTGCGGAGCTTCACGATAGTCTTCCTCAGCTGGGCCCTCTTCCTGAGAAGAGCGACCTTCTCCTCCATCAGCTTCTCCTCGTTCTCGCGAAGCTCAACGAGCGACTCGCGGTCAAAGTGAAGCTGAATCCTAGTGCGCAACAGATCATCCTGAGTGCACTGAAGTAAGATCTCCATGTCCATGATGTAGCTCCCAAACATCGGGTGGTAAGGTGAAGGAGTAGGGTGTCCATCGCAGTTGCGCCTCCCGTAGAACCGGAAACGGGAGTCTACTAACTCCGCCTTGTGCTCCTCACAAAGTCGGGCTAGCATCCTCTGTGTAGCAGTACAGAGACCGTCAACCCAGGTGGCCTCCTTGGTGGTGAAGACGAGCGTCCTGGAACTGGGAGACTTGATGTTCCTGCGAACTGACGACTGATGAGCCAGCTCAGCCTTCCGACACCGTGAACGTCAATCTGAGCTCCCTCAAACTCTGGAGCGGGGCGACCTAACAGCTTGCTCAACTCGAACAAGTCCCTCTCAAACGTCAGCTTGCTGTCCTTCTCAAGCTGAACGAACTCGGTCCAATGGAGTGCCATCTACAATTTTTAAGCAAAATTTTAAGTTAGTTAGGTGACAAGTATATCAAAATTTTAATATAGTAGGGCAACAAGTGAGTCAAATTTTAAGCTTAATGAGAGGTGTGCAAAATTTTAGGGATACAAGGAAAATGTAATATTTAATGAGAGTAAAATTTTGCATAAGTAAGAGGATTGGAGATAAGCAGTTTTCGAAAATACTTCATTCTTTAGAAATTCATCTTTTGTAACATTTGACTAACGACCATGCTAACTAAGGTTTCCTAAAGTCAGGATGGCTCTGATACCAAGTCTGTGGGGACCCCGGACTAGCTGTCCGAAATACCCGATTATGCTTAACACAACGATCCCGTGATCAGTCTGTCGTTGCACATAATCCGAATTGGATACCAAAGTTTACATCCATTACAATACCGAATAAAAGTCTTACATAAATGGTCATTTAGACCAAGTCTTACATAGGTGCCTTCATGGGCCAAACCAAAATATCAGCGGAAGCTACGGCGTAGTAGACATCATATTCTAACGATGACGACCCGACAGGCAGCTGACTTGTGGAGATCCTTAGTTGCGTAGAAGTCGCCATACTCCTGCTCGGCGTAGTGCTCCTCCTCGTAGTCTGGCTAGGACAATAGCCAGGGACGAAACCAATATGAGTACATTTGAATGTACTCGCAAACTACCCCAACATGAGTATGCACTAGTTTTATCTTACTTTTTTTTTTTTTAAAACATCTCTATATCTTTATTGAAAAAGGTAAGAAGAGTTTTATAACTATCTTTAAAGAAGTCACCATCTCATTTGTTTCTCCAAAACCCTCCTTTTCTGACCATGGCTCACCATGGTCCATTTATTCCAACAACTCATACCACTCCATTTGGTATAGCTGTGTAACACCATCACCATTTCAGTTTCTTTTAAACTTAAAAGCTTTTCCAAAAACTTGCACATGGTCTAGGACAGCCTCCCAACTGTCCATATCCGAGGACTCGGCTATTCGAATAGTTTTACACTCTGCAGAGGTAGCACGCTTTTCCCACATCCATCCGGCAGCTCATCGTGTCCGCCACGTCTCGCCATACAGGTGTATGCGAAGTAAGCCGCCGACCATAGCCTGTCCTTTGCTCATGCTAGTATAGGACCCTACCGCTACGAAATTATCATCCTTTCCATCAACACCCAGTCCAGATTCCCCGTCGGGAAACCTAAGTGTGAGGACTCGTAGTTCTGCCCGGCGAGCGAACCCTTCAATCCCCCATCCTCAGATGCCAGGACCCAGGTCAGGGGTAGGTCGCCATGACCATCCCCTCATGGAACGAGGTCATCCTCGTTGTTGAGGCATCCCATACTAATATGAGCAAATTATATGACTACGCCCTTTTCCCATATGTGGGTAATGTGGTCGCACAGGGTATCGGTTGGTTGTCATAGTACTAGGACACTGTGCATTTTTCATAAACATCACCATTTCCATTTCTCCTTCAACACCGACATCTCGGTATTCCATAACCACACAAGTATTTCAAAGGAGTTTTGAGTAAACAACATTTATTTTCCCATCCTATAATTTTATATCAACTATCTTATACTTCTACATAGGTGGCAAAATAGTTTTCATGTACTTGTAAAAAGGTTTTCAAAATCATTGATACTTTTGAATAACTCATGTGACAAAATAGATGTATGTAAATGCAAGCTCAGTGAAGTAGCTTGCCTTGCTCGGCAAAGTTCTCGGGTTCTTGTGCTTGCTGATCAAGGTATTCCCCCTCCTCGTAGACTCCGGCAACGTTCTCGTCTAAACGTCAAACAAGCAATGCAAACAATTACTAAACTACTCAAGCAAGCATCACAACATATCAATCATAAACATCACAAATAGCTACTGCACACATCAAACCATACAATTTGGTTTCAAAATAATTGAATTAAACATTATTTAATTAGTCTAAATTATGGCAGAAACTTGTTGAACATGTTTAATTCAATAACTTGAGTTCTGTTGGTCACAAAAATACAAACTAAATTTCTAAGAAAGCTACTGATGTGTAGAAGACAACACAATTTGATTTGGATTAATTGGAGTTACCAAACTCCCTACACAAATGTTTTAATCCAGTAATTAATCAAGTTTTAGCTACCAATTAAGTTCTGTTGATCTAAAATTATATCCTTTTAGGGGTAACTAAACATGACTAAATGTGATCTAACAAAATTGGTCCTAATTCATTTGGGTTAACCATTAAACATATTTAAATGTTTGAGTGCAGAAGGGTGTTTAAACTTCAACTTTACACTAAAAAATACTACTGCACAAATAATTCTACCAAAAAGGGAAGCTAATACATGGCAGTACTAAGCTAGAAAAATTGGTTTGGAATTATTTGGACTAACAGAGTATCAGAAACAAACAAGTTTAGAATTTAAACCTTCTGTAGTATTTTTAATAATACTTTTTATCTATTTAATTAAATGACATGGACCACTTGGGTTGGTTAAATAATTTCATAAGTTTTCCAGACCAATTGAGTTTGATTTATTTTGAACCCTAAATCTCGAGATATTAAATTTTAAAGTTGGATCCAGTACTGATTTCATATTTCAATTTAAATAGAGAAAACCTAGTTATGGATAATGTTTAAATTTCTGACTAGTGGGGCCTACATGGCAGCGGCACAGCGCGCGCGGTGAAAAGAATAAAACCCTGGCGTGTGGGGTCCACACGTCAGCCTCTCTCTACTAAACGAAACGGTATGGCACCGTTGGATCAAGATCCAACGGCCCACGATCAAAGGCAACGGCGGCGACCTAATATCGGCGGCGCTGCCGCGCCGGCGACGGCGAGGTGGATGGATCTCTCACCTAGGGGGCTCAGGAGGTCGCGGCGATGATGCAGATCAACGGCGGCGGCGTGGGGGAAGCTCCTGGCTGAGTTGCACTTGCTGGGGTGGACTGGTTCGTCGGCGGCGAGGTCTCCGTCCTCCACGACCACGGACACGGGCTCCGGCGAGGTCCTACGGTCGCGTCTGGGCACAAATCAAAGGGGAAAAAGGTGGGGTGAGTGCGGTGAGCTCGGGCAACAGCGTAGAGGGGTCAGAGGGGAGAATGGAGCAGCAGGACAGCACGGCCGTGGTCGTGCTCACCTACGGCTCCGGCGGAACTTCTCGGGAAGAATTCTAGAGCAGCGGCGGCTCAGCAGCCGCGGCTCTGCTCTCCTGGCGGTGTATGTGAGGTGGTGAAGCAAGGGAGGGAAGCAGGGGTGAAGGGTGTGGAGAAATCGCGAGGTGCGGGGTCGAGTTAAATAGGCACAACGCCGGCGCACGGTGGTCGCAGTCCAGTGGCGTCCAGGGGCGGGAGAGGCCGGTGCGTGCTGTCTGGGGGGTCCGGGCTGGAGCTAGGATGCGCGGGGTGTAGCCTTGCATGTCGAGGAGCTGCGAGAGGGGGCCAATTTGGTCGGCGCCGTCAAAATCCTCCGCGGCGGTCGTCGGGGACAGGGCGGCATTGGGGCCGGAGAGAGCTCTCAAGTGTTCTCCTCTGTGAGGCAGAGGGTGCAGAGCCACGGGAGCGAGGGAGAACGCGAGCAGGGGGGCCAGGGGGGCCTGGGAACGGCGAGGAGCGCGGCGTCCTGCGTCGACACGGCGACGGAGAGGTAGGGGATGGCGGTTTTACAGAAAACCCCCTGGCTCTTCTCCTTTCTATTTCTTTCATTTGTTTTTCAAACCAGAAGCATTTCTCGATTTTATTTAGGGTACTAAATCTATTTACAAAAATTCAAGAAAATTTGTGAAGCCTTCCCTTAGCATGCAGAAGCTCCACAAATATTGGCTTTACAAAATAAAATGTTTTGAATCATTTTTGTTCATAGGGTTTTAATTATGGAATTTTGTTTTATTTCAATTGATTTTACTTTTGGATTTTAAAACTAGTTCAAAATATTATTTGAGAGGGAAAAGTAGTAAGAATGAAATGGGAGTGTTTACATTACCACTCCACTGAATTTTATTGTGAAGGAAAACAATTTCTCATTGTCACATTATTTTCTTGCTTTGCTTTTCATTTTAATTCTCTTCTTTTCTTCTTGTTTTTATTTAGAGCAAGCAACACACATTTAGCAAGAACTAAATAGCACAAGCAACAAGGATCAATTACCATAAGCAACAATTTACAAACAACACATAATAATCAACAAAAGTTTTTGTTGGCTCTCATTTTTGGAATAATAATTCTTATAATATTTTTGGGATGTTACATTGCCCATCAACTCTTTTGCTTGCCATCATTCCGCAACATAATGTCGTACTCTGCAGCTATCTTATTATATTCTGGTGTTGTTTCAATAAAACAGAACATAAGCATCAAATACTTTAATATTAACAAGTGCAAGAAATAACATTTATAACTTGTATATCAAATATACCTTGCGTGTCATCATTTCTCCTTCAATGGGTTGCACCTTCACATCTTCGATTTCAACCAGGAAATCATTGAAGAGGAGTGACTCACTCTTAATCACATATTCATCGACAAGCTCTTTATAGCTAGGAGGTAGAGAATGGAACACTGCTACCTGTATTGCAAAAGTATCCGCCATCCAGTAGCCGCACATATTTGTGAGATCATCGTGAATGTCAAACACCCTACACAAATGTGTTTCCAAGCAGGTATATTCTTCCATCTTGAGTGAAAGAAAATTATCCAGCTGCTTGAACTTCTCTAGTTTCACTCGGTTTACGAACCAAGTTTTAAGAACATTTATCATCACAAAAGGCTCCATGTGGCGAAACTCAATTTTCAACTCATGATCTATGCAGCCAAACATCGTGTATTGAACACTCTTGAAAATGTCACGACATTGACGAAAGTCTTCTTTCGCCTCTACACTTGCGGAGTTTCCTGGTTTATCTCCTAAGAATTCTTCTATCACATAAGAAATGTCGTTTTGGTAGAGGACGCCTTTCAGGTTTCTGTACCACGTCATGAAGTTGGATCCATCGTTTCAGAGATTTCCTTTTCTAATAAAATGATTGAACTCAAGACTTTCTTCTTTAGGGTAAGGCATGATCTACAGAGATAATTTGCAAAGAATGGATAAGGCTAAGTTTATAATAATTTGAGTTCATTTAATAATCACATTATCAAACACACTCCACTAAGAAAATCATCCCTAAAATATCTTAGTGATTACACAATCCTAATCCACTACACTGCCCCCATCAACAAAGCTGACAGCATAATTTCAAAGGTAGGCAACGAAGTACCAATCGCAACAATTATGCGACTCATGCTCGATATTTCGATCTCCGTGTTCCGAGGATATGTCTGTACATACCAGGCTCGCCAATCTGACCTTAGTGTATTTGCGTGTGCAACATGGCTTACACCCACTGTATGCGAACGAAGAGACGAGTGTAACCGCAATGCGGCGTACCCCGTAACGTAGAATTTTATTGGTGGTGCACACTAAGGGAGAACACAATTTTGATATTTAATTTAGGGATTATCCTATTATTGCTACCGTTGTATATCTTAATATAAGCAATCAAATAGGATGTACACACAACAAACAATATCAAAATAATGTAATGAAGTGCGATATGACATGGCCCATGCGCCTTGATCTCCATGGCACGCCCCGGCGGTGCTCCGAGTCTACGGTGCCATCTTTTGCCTCCGATAACATAAAACTTACCGTGACCATGTCATATTAAAATGCCCCACTGCAAAACAAAGTTAGACGCTTTCTACTTTTAACTTTTGCATGTTTTATGTGGCTCCTAGGGCTTTCATGAAAGAACCGTTTCTTACCTACGAACATACAACCACAACAGCGATTAAATAATTGTCTCTATTACACCCTTTTCAGGGCCCTCCATTGAAAATGCTAAGCCATCTAAAGAGAGAGAAACAGACACCTGCTAGCCGCATATATGGTACAAGCCATATGTCAGTTGCGGAACCAGTCTCGCATAAGCGTACGCGTAAGGTCGGTCCGGGCCGCTTCATCAACTCGGTGCCGACAACATTAGCAAGTGCACGCGAGAGGGTAACAATTATAGAATCGATGCCCACATTCAACATGTGTTCTAACCGTACCAGCAATACTACGCATAGATCGGCTCTGATACCACTGATGGGGTTCGTAGCAGAAAACAATAATTTTCTAACTATCGCAACACCGAAAACTAGCCAGGATCTATCTATCTAGTAATGTTGTAACGGAAAAGTTATCGGACACGTACCCTCGTAGAATGATAAGCGGGAAATACGCTCCCGCACAAGCGTTGCTGATGAAGACTTATGTAGCCGACCTCAAGGTTGCGAAGAACTTGGCGCGACGAAGAAGGAGGCGGCGCGACGACGATGCTTCGGTGCCGAGCCTGAGTGTATGGCACCTCCGAGTAATCGCACACGTATGGACCTTGACGATGACCTCCGGGCTCCCCGATCCAGCCGAGATAGCGGAAGCGAGAAATTTGGATGGAATCCCGCAGCACAACAACATACTGCGGTACATAGGTCTCACGTATACGCAGTCCAAACGTGGGACCGCATACGCCGAGTGACGGAGAGGGTGGAAGTGGACAAGGGAGAAGCCTAGGCCAACCGGAATTAATTCCTGGATTTATTGTGTATTTTCTCAATTAATCTGGCCTCCTATTTATTAGGGGAGAATGGTTGCACCTCTCCTCAAGTTGTCCATGTGGGACTAAACAAAAAGGGAGAGAGAGGAGGGGGGGTGCGCCGGCCAAAGGGGCCTAGCCGCACCCCATGTGCAGCTGCATGGGGCCCTAGGCCCAGCCGCACCACCTTCGGGGGGGGGGGGGGGGGGAAGTCCTTACTTGGGCCTTTCCCTCCGGGGTTTGGCCCATCTAGGTGGGCTACCCATTTTTCTCCTTTTTATTTAATATTAAATTAATAAATATATAATTCCATAATTAATATATTTACATACTATTTAATCTCCCGTGACTCCGAAACAATTTCTTAATCACTCCGAACTCACTTCGGTCTTCCCCGGAACACTTCCATTCTTGCCGGAACCATTCTGGAACCTCTTTTCTCTATACCTAAATAATTCCGATGTTTCCAAAACGTTCTCCAAGCGTCGTCAAGACCTTAAGTGTGTTACCCTACGGTTCGGGAATACTGCAGACATGGTTGAGACCCTTCGCTCGCCAATCACCGTCAGGGAGCCCTGGATGACTATGACAGCCCCTGTGCATTTCAGAATAAATCGTCGTTGAACCGTTAACATGATATGTTCATTCCCTTTGTTCTATCGATACTACCTTTGTCCGAGATATGATCGTCAACATCCTATGTTGTGTTTTATCTCGTTACCGACAAGGTTGCTTTAACTCGTTCCGTGATATTATATCTCCAATGACCTAGTCATACGCTGCGCAGCTTTGCAGATATAATCTCACCGAGTGGGTCCAGAGTATCTTTCTATCACACGGATGAAAAAATCCCGCTCTTGATCACTCGCGCCGACTACTTCCTTCCAATACCCGAAAGTGTCACCTTTATTGTCACACTATATAAGATATGACGTTTGATGCGATCAAACTATCTTCCAGTAGCAGCGACTTGATATAATCTCACGGTCTAAGGAATAAGCTATCACGTTACTTTCCTATTGCAGTGTTGAACTTAGTGATACGATTCTTTTGCAATACTTTGGTGGGTAATGCCCTTCAAATTATTCTACTAATAAAATGACTCCATCATCAACTGTTATGAATCAATATGATCAGAAAATCACGATCATCCATTGACTGATGGACTAGTTTATATAGAGGCTTAACTAGGGACTCTGGTTTGTTTACATACCACACGTGTATTAACAATTCCGATTAATACAGTTATAGCATGATATAAAACTATTTATAAACTTAATGAGATAATGCGATAAATACTTATTATTTATTTGCCTCTAGGGCATATCTCCAACAGTAAACCACACCATGATGAACACTTCAATCCAGACATGCAGGAGTAGGGCTTTTAGCCTCCGGGCGGCCTGAACCTAGGTAAACTCCGTGTGTCTCTCTGTGTTGCTTGCGTGCTTGTCCCGACGAAGAACTCGATGATCTCACTCCCGGGTAAGGCGTCTTCCAGCCTCCTTCGCGCCCTGTGCCAAACCTGAAAAGGGGGTATCCTCTACTCCCGGTGTCCGTGATCCGAGACACGACATAAACAAACAACATTGACATGTTAACTTAACATAAAAGGGAAGCATTTTAACTAAAGGAGGAACACTGCAACCTCAACTAAAACCTGTGGCATGTTAACTTATACTCCCTCCGTTTCTAAATATAAGAAGTTTTAGGTATTGCACCTGTTGACTAGGTGCAGAATAAATAAGTGACTATGCAAAATAAAACATGACTAGATACATGTTAATCTAGAAAGAGGGAGTATTGAACAAGTTGAATGAAAATGATATTAACATGTGGCATGCTATCTATATATATTAAAATGTGGCATGGCAACGATATTAAAACGGGCAAGTCAACTAAACACAGATCTACAGTATGTCATTTTTGGCACCACTTACCTACCCTGGAGAGGCTCTTGAGTGGGTTCCGTCTCCCCCGGCGAAGCCGGATCCGATAGATCATCGGATCCCACGGATCGGCGTGCCACGGGACAGATCCAGGAGCAATATCCAGCTGCTTTACTTGGGAAGAGGTGGAGAAGGCGAGGCCGGAAGAACCGCTCGTGAAGAGGTGTGGGAGGAGAGGGCGGCCGCTCTACTCGCGAAGAAGGGGTAGGGCGCAAGATCGGCAGCTCCAATCGATCGCTCGGCAGGAGCGGTGAGGCCGGCCGCTCCGCCCGCTCATTGAGGCCGATCGACCGCGCCGGTAGTGCCCAGATCTGGGAAGAGCGAGGGCGTTAGGGTAATAGGGTTGCCTGAGGGTTATGAACTTGCAAAATATATATTCGGGGAGGATTGATTTTGTTAGGCAAATGTGGGCCGCCTGGGCCGGTTGAGACTTGAGAGTGCCACAGGGATACAATTACTAGAATATCCTTGCCCTCACACCGAGTTAAGCTAGACTTTACGGGTAGAACGGCCAATTCTCTCCCTGCGGTCGTCAATTCGGTGTGCCCAGAACATTTCAGACATGTGGGTCCGCCTCACCTCCATACTACTACTTCAGTCCTCCGAGCAAAGCAATATCTTCCCTGTTTCCCCTTCCCACCATTACTGCCCCTTCTTCCCTCACATCCTTCGCCAACATGTCTGCCAAGCGTATTCTCGGAGGAGACCGAGGTTACTTCGACTCTTTTATCTTTATTTTATGGCAATGCTCAGACTTTTAGATCTGTTCACAGAATCCCACATCCTTCATCGCTGTTCATTCGCCCGCTATGTCATCTTCTCACGAAACAACGGGGAAGTTGCCCGTTAGCTCATACTGGAAGCAGTTCGTGAAGCAAGACACTGAAGCTACTACGACTCTCCTACCTTCTAATTCGCAGGAGATGCTCAAGCTCGGGGGAGAAGCTGTGGGAAGGGAACCGTCGGGATTGCCGGCAGGCTGGAGCAATACGACCGAGGTTACTTCCAGTCGCTAATATACCCTTCCTTTTAGCGATAACAATGATCGGACTTAGATCTATTCACTTTAACATGAATATAAATATTTCCCCTACAGGAGTGGTTAAACTGGAGGATTCAGTGCCTGGAGTCGATGGTTTTGGACTTGCACCGAGAGTTAAAATAGATGGAGGGTCAGAATATGATGCTCATGTCTGCCTTGAATTGTACAGTCATAAGAGCTTCCGCCATGATGGAGCATGCTCGAGAACCGCGATCTCTAATGGAGGCAACAACCCTGAACGTCATGGCACCTGACTGCTAAACCAGATGATTTTATCCCCGTGGTAGTAGAACCGACGACTTTTCTTTAAATTATCATAAGTTGGTGTCTTCAACTATATAAACTGCCTCCCGTGTAAAGCTTTGGCCACTGGGAAGATTTGAGCATCCTATGACGCTGGTGTTCGATGCACTGTTAAAGCTATGTAACACGTAGTTTATGCAGTGCCTACAGGTCCAGGCTCTTTTGACCTTGTCGTTGGTTAACAGACCTGATCGTAGGTTTGGTGATAAATGGTACCACCTCTATTGCTCTAAAATTTCTTCGCCTAGCTGATGGTACCAAATGTTTGTTTGTCGTGATAATGCTTCTTATCATTTTTCGACTTATTAGAGGGCACATTATAGAAACTAAGAGACCTTCCTTTAATTTACATGTAGTTACAGCATGCTAGTCAACTCTTCACATATTCCCATGGTAATTTGAACAAAGGAACAACTTCCCATTCCGATTTCACTCAAATAGAGGGACAAATGTCAGCATTACAGCTTGTTTTCTAGTGGTTACATCAGTGCTAGGCAGTAGCAAAATGTGCACAGCCAAAATTGGTAAGAAGATGATTTTGAGGCACCGGGTGTCAACAGGTTCGGGTGGAGCGCATCAGGATCCGTTAGTGCAACAGCTATTTGTGCGCATCCAAAATCGTTAGACGATTCTTTCGAGGCACTGAAACTGAACAAGTTGAGCGCGCATCAAGGTCTTGTTGTGCAGTGTCAACGAAGTAGTACCGATACAGTCTTATTATTGAGATTGTTGAGAAGACTGTAAGAGCAAAAACAATACAATCATAATATAAAGATATAAACTAAACCTCACCAAGATGCTGAGGAATGAAGCCGCGATGAGCAAAATCAAACTAATGAGGCCCTTAATCCTCAAACCCAAGATTTTCCACACTCTAGGGTAGTATTTGTCGATGGGCTGCTTTTGTGCGGTGTCAAAGAAACACGTTCTGCCTTCAAAAAGGTCGAGATAATAAATTATAAGTTGAGACAAAGGAAAGACAGAAACAAAATGCTACGGTTCAAAACAGAGCACTATGTTCAATATACATAGGACTACAGGATAAGAATTGCATGGCTAACAGCAAGTAATAAACATGTAATGGTTAAAAGAGAGCACACACACGACTGGGATAATAAACTAATAAACATTGAAATATATGACAGATGGCAGCAGCAAATAATAAACATGACATGGTTCAAAAGAGAGCACACAAGTGAACATATGCTAAATAAACTTGTAATTTATTGCATCGTGCTACAAAAACTAGTCCGAGCGATTATGGAGCTGACATGTGGCGGTGATAGTTTTGCAGAAATACCCTCATCGTTTATTATTTCACACATGTGATCTTTCCTCCGCCCTTACATGTGGGTCCCAGCTGTCAGTGGAAGAATAAATAACTAAAATTAGGGTATTTTAGAGTATTTCTGCCAAAATATCACATGTGTGAAATAATAAATGATCAGGGTATTTCTGCCAAAATATCGGCGCCACGTGTCAACTCCATAATCGTTGGGACTAGTCTTGCACCTACTCAACAAGTTTTTGTACCACGGTACAACAAATTACAAGTTGTTGTACTAATTTGCACATAATGTACAAGTATTTTTACCACCAATGCTACCTCCTCCCCAAACTTGTATCGGTCGTAATATATGTATGCAAAGGTGCATGCGGTTGAGCCCAAAAAATAATAACCAAAATACCAAATATTACACGCTGCACAAATCACTCTTTAATTACCTCGCATCAACATTATGAATTAATAGTTAAAGTTTTCCACTTTTATGCCAGGAGAGGGAATTTTGAGGGAAAATACAATTGGTCAACCCCCATCGAGATGGCGGATAAACGGTAGGCGATGCGAGGGCCACTTACGGGGTTCATCCCAAATCGTAGAGTTAGAGTGTTCTTCCCCACAACGTCGATTTGAAGGGTTCGTCGCTGTTCTGGATAATTAAGCCACTGCTTTTCCCTTTGCTCGACGGTGCTTTTGGCTGTGTCGAGGTCAAAGCGGTGTGGTTCATTCTCCCGCCAGGCTGTTTCTCTGGCGGTTGGTGTGTTCCTGGGCGTGGTCGGCGCTGTGGCGGCGTTGCCTGCGATCCAGTTTCTTTGTTCCTCCGTGTAGGTGGTCGGCAAGATGATGACGCCGACCGCGTGTGGTGGGGAGCCTGACCTTCGAGCTGGTCGTCTCCGCACCGTCATCTTCACCAGTGACGGTGGTGGGCATGTGAGGTGTTGTGATGGGGTTGCGACTTTGGTGTTGGAAGAATCTGGGGTTAGAGGAAGGCCGGCGAGGGACTTCGGTGGCAGAGGAGGAGTTGAGGTCGGAGAGGAGAGGGGCGCTGCCCCGGCCGACGAGCCACAGAGACGAGGACGCCGACGCTTCCACGGGCGTCTATGTCAGGGGTTCAAGAAAGCTGATGATGCGATGGATTCTCTCTATGCCATGGTTCGGGTTCTCCTGTGCCACTCCGCCGGCGGTGGAGCCATGCAGCGAGCTGAGAAGCGAGGCGACCTCAAAGGACTTAGCTTCTATTTATTTTTCTTAGAGGTTATTTCTGTAAAAGTAGTTTGACTGGTAGGCTTCTGGTGCCTTCTTGCTGTGTTCGTGTCATGTAATCAGATTTCTTTTGGATGAATACAACAATGTCGCTTGTACAAAAAAAGAATCGGTGGGCCAAAACAGTGGCATTCAAGCCAAACTTGCAATATTGGGTCTTAGTATATATATGACCATACGCTTTGTGCGATGTCGGGTGAGACTATACCAAGTCCCACAAGTGTAGTCCACTACACACAAAAACACCTATCTGGCACAAAGATCTTGCTCTTAAATGGCAAACTACTTCTTACAGATGCTAATTAACAAATGGAATCTTGCGAGACATTTGATGAAAAATAGTTTTCCATGTCTATG
Organism: Poa pratensis; assembly: GCA_947311845.1. NCBI lineage: Eukaryota > Viridiplantae > Streptophyta > Magnoliopsida > Poales > Poaceae > Poa > Poa pratensis. Next base: position 5,668,851 of record CAMZMU010000046.1, on the reverse strand, counting down.
ATGACCTAGTCGAATACTTAAAGGAATAAATACCTATTGTTCAACCCTTTTTTATTTCAGACAAAGGGGTAGACAACAACGGGGCCATGCATGGATCGCGGTCGTGTTCAATCGAACCACCTTGTGCATCGGGTCCCACCAAAATGTTGCACATTGGTCCTAATTTTAGTAAGTAAAGTGTGATGGGAAATGGATTGAGATAAATAGCCAACTTCCTAAGCGAGACGACCCAACACTTCAAAAAAACACCACTTACCCCGCTTGAACATTGTCCACACTTTTAGGGCAAACATACGCTCGAAGCTACACGAGGGAATCTAATGAGAACTTGCACTCCATTTTATCTCAAATTAAGAAGCGCAGGGTACCTAAGTGAGACGATGTAAAAAGGCAGCAGGTTTCAGACGCGCTCTTTTCCTTACCAGGGTACCTAAGGGGACTGGAAGGTTTTTAATGAGGCGGCTTGCTGACCTAATATATGAATAAAGTAATGTTTGACAGAAAAATTTCATCGTTTCTTTTCAGTTTTTACTTTCCAGTTTGTTATCTATTGCTTAGTCATAATTTTTGAAAAGTCAAGTAATTATTTTTGGTCTTGGGGGCTGATCGCTTGGATAGCGCAGTTACAAACTCAAGACCCGACAAATAAAGCCACTTTGATCATGGGGGCTGATTACTTATGAAAAACGTACAGCTGCAATCTCATGACCCGGCCAATTCTATGAGCCATTATTATCTTGGTTATCTAACTTAAGCTTGATGTGACTCACACCTATATGGCTTGATTGCATGCCTGTGAATTCAATCAATCATGAAGCCTACTGGGACTTGATTGACCCTGTTTTTAACAGAGATGTTGCAATAAAAAAATCCATGCGAAAGCCGGCTTATAGTTCAAAGAAACCAAAAGGGTAATCAAAACCGCAAACTTTGCAGAACAAGCGAAAGCTAATAAGTTCATCATTACATAACAAGCAAAGTTTCAAAGTGCACAGGCGCACTATCAAAATATGAGGCTCAAAGTATTAAGTTTACAGAACCACCCCACAGGGTCAAATAAGACAGTTTTTTCTGCAGATATCGAAAATCTGCAGCATACTTCAAGACTCGGCATCTGGGGCCGGGTCACGGTCGAGGGTAGGAGCCGGGTCAACTCCTACACTCTTGGTCGGCTCATCTTCCGCTGTTGCTTGGACCTCTGCTTGAGTCTTGGGGGCTTCTTTTGGCGAGTCTGAAACATCTTTCCTCCAAGTGATGAGATACATTGATTCAAATTGGCATTCTTCATCATCTTCCACAACAGCACGAGATGGGGGAGGCACAGTTGGGGTAGACGAACTTGGAGCTGTGGCTGGTTGTTTTTGTTTCTCTTTGTATGTTTGGAACAGATCAACCTGCCTTGGCTCATCGTCCACCACCTTTTCATCATTTTTGTCATAGCCATATTGGAAGGAAGATAGCTTCATTTTATTTGCACTTTGGGTGGCCACATACCGGGTCTTCCTCATGATTTGGGAATAAGATTTCTTGTCAAATTTGCTCCCGTCAGAATTGAACTCGGGAAAGCCTTTGATAAGAGGCGCCGGGTCGAAACTGGGATGATAGGCCTTGGCAAGTGCGAGACCACGCATCACGCTGGCTCTGCAAGCTGATCGCTTCCATAGTTCCAGCCATAGCGGCATGGTGGACAAGTGACCAATAACCTCACTGCTGGTACCTGGTGGGTTAGACCAATCCCGGGCGGCTTTTATGATTTCGCAGCTCCCAAAGTACAGTTTCCTTGTCAGCACGTATAAACTCTTCAGTTTGTCCACGGTCTGCTTCCGGAGGGCCGGATCTCGTTCACCTGGCAAAATGTGGGGTTCAAGTTAAAGGAAGAAGCCGGGTTATAAAAAATTACGGGACAGAAAGTGTGGTTATTTACCTAGAAGGGCAGATACCATAGTTTGAATCTTGCCTTAGAGGTTGGCTAGGTCGGCAGCAGTGGACTTTAGTTTTTCTTGGGTACTTTCCAGCTGCTCCTTCCAGTTTTCCTCGTGCTCTTCCATCTCCTTCTTGAGGTCAGAATGTTCTTGAGTTAGTTCAGTATGAGATTTCTCCAAGGACTGCAGTTGTTCAACGGCTGTTTGCCGGGCTTCAGATTCCTTCCTCAATTTTTCTTTGAGGTGAGACATCTCTTGTCAGTACACCACGACACCACATTGCCTACCGACGTGGGTCGGGAATACTCAAGTTTGCCGACCAACAGTCGGTCGGGAAATCTCGTGTCAGATTGTTGGTCGGGAAACATACTGTTTTACGACAGACTGTCGGTCGGCGTTGCTAAAGTTTTTGCTGTCCAAGGATCGGTCGGGAATTCGGCGAAGCCCATCGGACTGTCGGTCGGCAAGTATTGCCGACCCACCACCGGTTAGTAATTGGGCTGGCGGGATATGCGCGCGCGCTGCCGAAAAAACTAGCGCCAATTATTTGGCCCACCCCGCGAATAACCCCAAATCCCCACTCATGCTCTGCCCAAATTCCCCACTCAGTCTCACTCTCGAACCCTAGCTTCCTCCGCCGCGTGCCCAGATTCTCTCCGGCCGTTGGCGGCTCTCCGGCCGGTGGCGGCTCTCCGCCCAGTGACGGAGCTCCGGCGAGGAGATTCTCCATCCTCGGCTGCGGAGTGCTCCGCTGCGGTGTGCTCCACACATCGACATCTCGTGCGCTCGCGGCAGCGGTGTGCTCTTCCAGCCTCCGCCGGCGGCTCTCTCTTCCCGGCGCCGGTTCTCCATCTCTGCGGCGGCGGCGCCCTCGCAGGAGCAGCACCGAGCGACGACTTCTCTGCTCCTTCGAGCACCGAGATCTGGCGGCGACAGGGCGCCCGCCCTCCTTCCTCGCGTCCTCCTCCGCGAGAGAATCCGCCCAGATTCCGCCGCTCCCCTCGCCGTCAGCGGAACCCTAGCGGCGAGTCGGCGGCCATCCACACTGTGTGCCAACTTCAAGGTATGCGCGCGTGCTCGTGTTATTCCCCAAATCTAAATCCAAACTCAGTGCAAATTTCGTTTTGTTTCTCGAGCAGCACAAGGAGGAAGCTCGGGCGCGTCCGTTCCTCGAGCAGCACGACCGCCGCTCCACCACCGTCTTCTGCTCCGGCACCGCTAGCGACTCCGCGGAGATCCCTCTTATCACGGTGCTGCTGCTGGCTGTAGGACGACACGACGAGCTGCGCCTGCACTTCCAGGAGGTAGAGGTCTCGTGAACAGGGACTTGCTCTGTAGCTTCTGCCTAAACGAAGCACCATCTACTAGCTAGGTAATCTCGGCAGTTCTCCGACCTATTGCTTTTGTATGCGTGCTTGCTCAATGCTGTGCTTTGGGAAGTGAAGAAATTTTGCTAGGCAAATTTGGATTTTCTCCTGACAACACACGAGATTGAACTGAAATTTAGCACTTATTGTACGTGATGCCATGATTTGTGACTAGATTAGCTAACAGTCCACACTTGTGCTTCACTTCATCTTGCCTCTACTAGTCATTTTCACCAACAATCAATTTCACTAATTCAAGACTAAACTGAAACCATGTGGCTGTGGTTGTATTCTTTTTAGTTTTTGAGTTATATTTCAAATCCCATCACTGGTATGCAACGTGCATAAAAGCTCCAGTTTGTTTCCTCTGCTCCTAGTATCGCAATAAGCAAGTTTTCACATGATAATGAACTATTTTTGTAAGGACACTGGAAAATGAACTGGTTACATTAATATAGTGCAAGCCTTAAGCTATTTTCTCTTGTTGTCGCTTGTACGCTATCTCCCGATCCATGTCATATATCTGTCTAGCATCCCCACCATAAGTCATATGAGCAACTAGTGTATTTCAGTGCATATCTACAGTTCTACACAAAGCTTTTTAATGTCTTAGCATTCGCTCTATATTGCAATTGGAGTATTGTAGTATGCAGCAAAAAATAAAGCTCCTGCTTATGTTCCTCTTTATCTAGTGTCACACTAAACTACTAGTATATTTTTTACAGAGGAGATTATTAAGTGGTCCATGTGCGGTGGCATGTATTACTACTGATCAGGGATATCATTCATTTATCTTGCTTGCAACTCATCCTGGAAATTTGAAATGTATGGTTGTTTATCAGACTTAATTCTGTACCTCATTTGACCTACTGGATCTGACTGATACATGATTTGTTTTTTCATCCTCCAGATAGAGTAAGCTTCATTCCTACAGTTGATGATAATGGACCCTTCTTGATGTCTAACATGCTCAGGTTTGGATACTGTGCCATTTACTTCGTCCTGGTACTTACTATTCTGCGTTTTTTATTAAATGCTCAACTGTCAGGGGTGCACACTTCTGTACATGATAAGAACATATTGATTGGAGGAGTTATGATGCAGCATTATATAAACATAAAAAACTTTCTGTTTATTTATAACTTCACCTAATTGATATCATTGGTCAGTTGCTGGCTGAGCGTGATAACTTCAAATTCTAACATATAGCTAGTACTGATGTGCAATGCAATTTAGTACATGTACATGTATATGTTCATGCACGATCTTGGTGATATGCTAGGATGATTGGTTTGTATTATTTTTCAAGTTTGATGTGGTTGTTTTGTGCTAATAGACAGCTATAAGCCCAGTATACACTTACTGTATAAAAGCAAGAAGGGGAATACATAACTTCACGTCTATAAATGTGTAGCCTTTCCCCAGTTCCTTAAATGATTCTAATTTGTTTTTCATCCTGGTATCATGTTCTTTGTGGACGAATGCTCATCCATTTTTGTATATCTAATTGTTCCTTTTCTTGAGTAATTATAAGCTTGCATTGACTCCTTTGAAGAAAAGAAAGTCCCCCTTATGTATTGAATCTAGGATTTGTCCACTATTGGTTTGATCAAATGTTTTCTTGCTAGGTCTGTTTTTGCTTGCTACTATCTTCCTATGCATCATGCTCTTATGACTTAAAATTCAGTAAACAGAGAGCCATGCCACCTGTTAGCACCATCTTGCATCAATTCTAAACAGATGTCCTAATCAAATTCACAAATTTTCTGCAAGAGTGGTGGAAGGAGCATTCCAAAAGAAAAGACGGTATTGTTTTTCTACGATGGGCTGACTTTGCATGAGTTCATTTCTGCAGGCTAATTAGGTGAGCTGAGCTTCTTCCAGCAGTGGTAGTTGGGTGCGATGCTAGAGCTGAGCATCTCAAGAGGACGAGGAACCTGAAGCTGGCGATTTGCAACTAGCTATGTAGTGTTTTATAGCTATCGTTTTGTAAACCTATCTACTGTATGTTATTGACTTGATGGTGTAATGGAGCATCATGAATCATTATGAGCCATCTTGTGTAAAACATATCTGGTGTAATGGCCACAATGTTCTATACTCTTGGATGCTAAATTAAAGTTGGATTGCACTTGTGAGCATCTATATTGTTTGGTCCAGTGTCGTTATTGCAACTTAATTAATTTATGTGTTCGATGTTATTGTTGGTAATAATTAAGGTGGATTCCAAATTAAAATTTATCCTGTAGAACAAAGTACCGTCTGATTGTCGGTCGGCAAAACAAACAACGTCCAACAGTTGGTCGGCGTAAAATGTCGGTCGGGAAAGAAACGTCGGTCGGGAAAGAAAATGTCGGTCGGGAAAGGTTTTCAATAGCCATCCAACTGTCGGTCGGCAAAAATTTGTCGGTCGGGAAAGGGTTTTCCCGACTGGACTTACGGTGACCGACAAGGTCGGTCGGCAATACCGATCCCCGACCGACTTTCGGTCGGCTTAAGCCGTTTTCCCTACCGATTTTAGGGTAGGGAATGTGGTGTCGTGGTGTAGTGTGTTCTGTCTTGGTGACGTAATCCTGTGCCAAGAAGGTCGCATCATTATGAGATATACAGATAACAAGTTTAAAGGTTAAAGCCCCGAGTCACTCGTGAAAGTAAACCCGGGACTTGGGGGCTACAGATTCAGTTTTTAGTCTTATCAAAAGATACTACAGAAAATAGTTATGAGTCCCAGGTTGCTGCAGGACAACTAACCCGGCACTTGGGGGCTACTCAAAGTTCAAATTTTGAATGAGGATTTCCAATGTTAGTCCCAGATTGCTGCAGGCATGCAAGCTGGCACTTGGAGCTACATGATTTGAAGTTTATAGTTTATATATGCAATGGAAAGAAACGCATGTGGAAATTCTAGTCCCTGGTTACTGTTACCAGTTAACCCGGCACTTGGGGGCTACAGTGTTTGAAATTTCATTCTAGTTAAAGTTGTTATTAGCACCAAGTTCATCAACAAGTGATAATCTTAGAGCTTGGGGGCTACACAGTATATAGACATACAATACAAAGCAAGTATAAGTAAAGATAAATTACCTCATGGCGTTTGCTCATCATCTTCACCAGGTCACCCTCAAAGTTCTTTTACTAAGAGAGTCGGGAAAAATACTCAGATAGAAGAGCCGGCAGTTCCATCCCTTCGAGAGCCGGGAAATCGGAGTAAGTAATGGGGTCCTTCCCGTGCATCTCAGGGTTTGGCTTAGCCTCTGGCTCATGCACCTTGGTCATAACAGTAGAGGGACCTGGGGTGGTGGTGCGTTGAGATCCGGTAATTAAGACGTCCGGGTCATCGACAATGTTATGTGACTTAGCAGGAGAATTCATTATATTGATCTCAGGAGTGGGATCGACAGGTGTCATGACAGCCGTGCCTTCTCTTTCTTGCTCCTCCCGGTCCGGCTCTGTGTTGAGAGCCTTCATTGGAGAGGGCTCCGTCACAGCTGGCTGTGGAGGAGGAGAAGGTGTAGCGTCCGGGTCATCAGAAAGAGCGGCTTGAGCCCTGAAAGAGAGCGACACAAGTTAGTTATATGACAATCAAAAAGAGATTAAAGGCTCAAAAAGAAAAAGAATTGTTACCCGGTGTTGATACTGATGTCATCCGGCATTTCACCGTTTGACCCACCTGAGGAAGCTGATGAGGACCAGGATTCAGGAACCTGGTGTCTACCAGCTAAAGGATGGGAAGCAGTGGGAGCAACTTTGAGATGGCCAGCTCGGCGAGGAGAAGCAATATTGGGAATACCTGAGTACAGGGGTTCGTCGCCCGGCGAGGACCGGGTCCTGCGTTTCTTGCGGGCAGCCAACTCTTTTTCTTGTTCTTTCTCCTGCGGTTGCTTGATGGTTTCAGTGTTGCTCGAAAGACATTGAGATAAGCGAGAATGAGGCACCTTAATCACAGCAGAGCGAGTTCGCTTTCTCGGAGGTTCGTCGGTAGAGGAGGTGGAACCCGAGTTTCTGGGGTCCAGGTTTTCTGAAGGACCTAGAGGACAGGTGTCCGGGTTATCAATATAAATGCCCTTGTGAGCGGAGTCATTGTCAATCAGATCGAGGAAAACTCCATTTAAGGGGTCAAGCTCACCTTCCATCTCCTCTTCCTCGACCTCGTCTTCTTCTTTTTCTTCAGTTTCATCACCATCGGGAGTAGGAGGTGGAGTCTCAATTTTCCACCAGTCACTATCAACCTGGAAAAGAAAGAAACCCGGATTAAGAAGTGAGAAGTATAAGTGCAGAAGTAAATTCATAAGTGTTTGAAAGAGATGGTACAAAGACGAGTTACCTTAGGAGCCGGGTTTGCAATGCAAAAGGCCGTGAGACCATCTTCCTCGATCTCGGCTTTGGTTTCGCCAAGCTGGGTCTTGATGGCTTTGATTAGTGATTTTTTGGGGAATTCCGCAACTGAGTAACGAAGAGAATCTGTAAGCTTCCCAGTATATTTGCAGAAGAGGTTGTCACGAATGCTTAGAGGTTGGATCCTCCAACCCATCCAGGTTTTGATGAGATCAGTGCCCTTTAACCCGTGAGCCACGAGCACGTTGATCTTGTGAAGAAGAGGTTGCAACTTAACCCGGTCTTCATCGGAAGCATAGGAATTTTGGTTGTCATTCAAAGCCAGTTGATCTACAGAATAACCCGGCAAGCGAGGCTCCTTGGTGGGTGACGTATCTTTGCAGTAAAAGAAAGTTTTTTACCAGTCCTTAGTATGGCTAAGGAGCTTCAAGCTTGGCATGGGGCTGTTCCGGCGGCGTTGAATAGAAACGCCACCGCATTGCAACAACGGGCCATCAGTGTGCTCACGTTGGGGTTTACAGTAGAAAAGCTCAAGGAACAGATTTAAGTCTGGTGGGATTTGCAAATATGATTCACACGGAATAGTAAAATTGCTCATGTTGAGAATGGAGTTGGGGCCTATGTCTTGGGGCCTAAGTCCGTAGTATTTAAGCACGTTTCGGAAGAAAAGAGAACCCAGGGCCCAAAAACCCCGGGTTATGTGCTCGGTGAAAATAATCACCTCATCTTTGCCGGGTTGAGGGCGGATCTCCTCAGATGCGCCGCGCCATTGGATCACGTTTTGTTGGGGGAGGACTTGAGCCACCACCATTTCTTGCAGCTTGAGATCTGTGGCTTTGGATTTGCCCTAGTGGGCTGTGATAGCGGACTTCGGCCATGGTTTCTTCCCTGCCGCCGCTGCGACGGCGCCGCCGTCGGTCTTCTTCCCCGCGATCTTTGGGACAGTTTTTGGAGCCATGGAGATCTAAACAAAATGAAAGCAAGAACAACACAGATTCAGAAGGGGAGGATGTGAAACTGTAGCGGAGCAAGCTACGCGTTGATTTGAAATAGAAAAGAGGGGCGGCCGTACCGTGAATGTCGAAGATGGAGCGGCGCGGTGGTGCGGCTAGCAAAGTTCTCAGATCTAGGGTTCATATGGGGCGGCGCGAGGTTGAAGACGATGGGACTGGTGAATGGGGAAAGTGATTTCCATTCACCGTGCCCATGTATTTATAGCCCGCGGTAAAAACCTAAGGGCACGATGGTAAAAAGTGAAGAGATAAGGATCTTTGACTAGCAGTCAACGACAAAAGGATAAGACAAAAATAATATTCCCAGATAAGAAAGACCCAAGATGATTGATGTTTTTTACTACGTGATAGGCCACGATTGTGACCCAGGAAAGAATGGCCGGGTTACAAAGAGAATGGCAAGAGAGCCGAATGAAGCAGATAAGTGTTATTTAATCATTAACTTTTCTTTGAGTGTTTCTTATTTTCAGGAGGCTAACCCGGACAACAAGGATAGCGGCTCACTCCGAGAGATGAAACTTATGTCCAGATGAGGAGCACGCAGACCTAGCATCCGAGTTATCCTGGGGGCTACTGTTGGGGGGATCGTAACCCGGTAGGCCCATGAAGAGGGAAACGTGACCCGCCAGGCAAAAGCCTGGGCGAGGCCAGATAACCATCACCATGGGCCGGGTTACACAAACATGCCGGTGAGCTTGTCGGTAACCCGGCCAGTACAAGGAAGGTTCCGGAAGACCCGGAGGCGGTACGCGATACAAAGTCCAAGACTTGGAGTACACGCAAGACTAGAGGAGATAGAGCAGGATTCCTAGTACGGGTAGAATCCGGATTTACCTTGTACGCGACCAGGAGACCTGGTAGCCTTTATAAGGCGGCTCCTAGGTCATAGAAAGCCAAGCTGAAAGTTAGTCGAGACATCCCTGTAACCTAGACTTGTAACTCGGCGATATCAGAGCCCGGGTTACGAGATCCACATATCAATACAAACAAGCAGGAAGTAGGTCTTTATCTCCAATGGAGAGGCTCAACCTGGGTAAACCCTTTTTTCCCGTGGAGCGTGACAATCTTCCGCACACCAGAGCCGCCGTAACCCCCAATTCAAGTTACCCCGTGGTAACATCTGCCGTGACAATACCACGACAAGAATAGCCCACGAGTCAACCCCCTTTCGATGTCTATCAAAAGGATAGACGACGTCCAACAACATAACGACTTCCCCCGAATCAAGGCACCAAAGCACCAAAATTCTACACAAACTTGCATTGGGCCTTATTATATGTATAATTAAGTGTGGTGTGTGACATGGAATGAGAAAAAGAGCCAACTGGTTCCGTAAAACACCTCCTTGCGTCGATTATGCACTTGTGTATAGTGCAAAACTCCCAGTGCTTCGATGCTATGACTAGAAGGAATCTTGTGAGAATGTGTGATCAATGTAGTATATATATACCCGGACACAGAAAGAGGGATAAAAGCCTCATGTTGTTATGACTTTCGACATCGCCTGAGGGGTAGATGACCTGGGGCCACGAAAGAGTATGCTCGACGCGTAACATCGTGATGCGTAGCATTCGGATCCCACCATAACTTCGTATCGGGTCATTCATGATACATGCATGTACATATGCAATGTGTGTGTGGTTGACTCAGCTATTATACTAATATACAAAAGGTCGAAAATCCCATGTTGGTCGACCCCTTTTATTTATTATACTATATATAGGTAGTACTAGTACAATCTTTTCGTAGCAGTAGCGAGGCTTGTGCAAGAAGATTCCCGGAACTACAATAGTACTCCAGAATGGTGTTTGTGTCCAAGGTGCGGAAAGAGGAAGTCTGGATTCGAGACTCCCACCTGTGTTTTGGTGGAGCGAGAAAGTTTATCTCCTTTTCTGGATAAGTCTGACTGCTGGTCCCGGTGGAGGGCTTCCCGCTTGGCTTGCTCACCGTCACCGCATGAAGGAAAAAGTACAGAAGCAATGTAGTACAGCAGTACTCCGCTGCGCTTCTCTGATTCTCTCCACGTTGTAGTCTAGTAGTATTTCCCAGGGAAAGTCGAATGGAGTTGTGACGGCCGGATTGGAGAGAGAGACTGGCCGGCGGGAGGAGATGGGGGGACTGGGATCCCCTGACGTAGCCCATGGTGCCGTGAGGGCACTGACATGTCGGCCTTCCGGCTTGGGTCTCCACATGTCAGTAGAAGAGAATAGGATGACCTGACGTAGACCATGGTGTCGCGAGGGGAACCTGACATGTGGGCCATCTGTATTAGTACAGGATGTGGGGGCATCATTGCACAGGAGCAGCTTCCTTGGGGGTCGGAGCAGGTTGGGGGAGAGAGAAGGATACCATCATTGCGCAGGCCTTGGGGGGCCAGAGCAGGTGGGGGAGAGAGAAGGATAACATCATTGCGCTGCGCCAAACATCAGAGGAGCGGCAGCCGCTTCCTTGGGGGGCCGGAGCAGGTGGGGGAGAGAGAAGGATTTATATAAAAAAAGAATGGGTGGAACAGATGTATGCTTTTGTAGCGCGCACTGGGGATGGTTCTGCAGAGATTGACTGTGGCTGGCATTCTGTACCAGAGTAGTGTTCGTCTCAGCTGGGCATCCATTTTTCGATCCCATGGCCAGGACTTAGCGCATGGCTTGCCGTGGATCTCCGTCCAGGCGAGAGAGAGAGAGACGTCCGGGAAGAAGAAGGGATATCATCTCACGCCTCCTCCGCTGCTATCGATAGCTAGAGAACAAAACATCCCGGATTGGACAGAGACAGAGAGAAGGACCCAAGCTATATTTGCTGCAGTTTTCCTGCTTTACCCAAACAGGTGAGGCGCTATGAAATCAAATCCTTATTCTCTCTCCTTGTTGAGATGAGAGAATATAGGGTGCTACACCTCAGTGCTCTTTTAGATTTTGTGTCCGAAAAACTCATTAATTCCGATTTTAAATTTTGGGAAAAACAAGCTATGTTTCCATTGTTTTTTTTAAATGTCGGTCTCCCTTATCACTTCTGCGTATTGCTGGAACAAGAATTTCGTACCTGACATACGGATGGAGACGGAGTCCGCACTTCCACGAGACGGACCCACATGTCATGGACTAGAGGTTTGAAGGCATCAAGTCATCCACAAGACCACAAAGTGGTCCGGGAGTAGTAGGTGCAGATGCACCTATTATGTAAAACATTTTTAATGTTTTTTCAAAATGTAAAAAATTATAGAAAAAAATTCGGATACACATTAGAACATTTTGTGATAGCACAAAAAATATCGTGGAGAAAAACCATATTTTGTGACCTTTACAAAAAAGACTATAAAATGTCTCATACAAAATCATTTTGGAGCGTCCGGATTTGTCTTTTTTGCACAGGTCACGAAAAATGTTTTTCTTCACGTAATTTTTTGTGCTAACATAAGATGTCTTAACTTTTTGTCCGAAATTTTTATTTTTAATTTTTTGACATTTTCAAATTTGTTTTTTGAGCAGTGGGTGCATCTGCACCTGCTACCCGTTATGGATTTCCGGGAGTACTACTCCTATATATTGAACTGTCCTTTAAAAAAACGAGATCTGTGGGCACTAGCACCCATGACTTATTTTTATAGAAGCAGCCCATCCAGGTGAGGCACCAGAAATCCGCTCCCGACGGGAGTCAAACCCTGGGCGCAGGTTGCACCACTGTGAACCCTGCCACTAGGCCACTGCCTAGTTCTCATTGAACTGTCCTTTAGACTGCTATTGATCGAAGAACCCGCATCCTCCTACCTTCTCCCGTAGGCCGAGCATGACCGGCCTCCTCTCGGCTCCTCCTCCTCTTCTCTCTCCTCCGCGTCTACTCGAATCCGTCGCTACTTTGATACTTCGCTGCACCGCATAGTACACTTTTTTAAAATTAAGAGTGTCTTGTGTGGTGTTAGTGACATGTCACATCGGTGACGATATTAGCTCTTGAGGAAACACTCTTCTGACTGGTCAACGAAATTTTTTGGCCGTATCTTGCGAAAACCCACGGTCCCGATTTAAGCTGTGCAACAAATGAGTCAAAGAACCACTGAAATTTGAATGCACGGACATTCCCACCCAAATCTAGAACAAACCGTCGGACGCAGCTTCGTGGCTAATTTTTTAAAATTGTTCAGTTTTTTTGGGAAAAATCTAGTAAATTGTTAATGTTTATTTTTGTATATTGAATTTGTTTTCAAATTATTTATGATAGGGCAAAGGTGTCCGATCTTTCGATGAGATGATGATACGTCGATTCTGGTGGAGTTCGACCTTGGCGATCCGACTACTACGCACACGTACGCAGCGCCAATGCAATCGCTAAACCAATCTCCGGGAGTTACCGATCCTACGGAAGCACGATCAGCCTGACCAAAAGGTCTAGTTCTACCTGCGATCGAGAAACAAGTAAGAACCAATAATGCAATCACGAATTGCGGATGTAAGATGAACTTTATTGATGAAGGTGGGATTCTGCAAGTGCGTAGTACAGGAGGTCTAGCCGACACTCGTGCCTATGGTGAAGACTAGCAAAAGCTGAGTTCTTTTTAACTAAACAAAATCCGAGTCTAAACGAAACCCTAGACGAGGTATATAAGGGGGAGAAGGAGGGGGTTTGGCCCAGCCATCAAGTGGCGCCGAATCCAACCCTAGGAGGCCTTCTCTCCGTCAATACGGACTCTAAAAACGACCTAATATTTCTGGTTTCGAAATTACATGGGCCCTGGCCCATTAACAAAGGTGACGCAGCACTATATGTAACTATGAACGAAAATATGAAGTGTAGACTTGATTATTTCGCCTAGCCTCCATTGGTGGCATCATCATCTCCAACGCGTCCACTCCGGCTGTGATCTCCATCCACGTACATGCTCCATAGCTTGTCCTTCTCATCCATGCTTGGTCCATCATTCCTAAGAGAGACAAATACATCTACTTTAGGCAGCATCATATTCTCATGTACATTAGGAGTAGCTCGTAGAAACGAAAGTACCTGCTGTTGGAGTTGACGGGCATGAGCTCGAGTTAGCGGTCCTTGCATTTGAGGAGGTGTATTTGTCGTGGTTGCATCTATAGTAGGTATGTCCTCATCAATTTAGATGATTAGTTTGTGAGTAAATAGCAATTATGGATTGAAACATACAAAACTGTTTAATCGTAAAATACTTAACAAAATGGATTGACATTTTCTCATTATAAAAATGAAACATTTACGATTTACTAGAATTTTTTAAACTGTTATGAATTTTTTTTAAAAATAGCCACGAATATGGAGCAATCTGATACGTTGGATCTAAGATGGAGGGCCAAGAATGATGAGTTTGACTCGGTGACTTTGTTCTTCAAAGTCACTGGAAGCTCCCACGGCCATATATTAAGAACCGCCCCTGGGTCCCGGCTGCTCGCACAGTCACACACCCTACTCCTGCACCGCTTCCCGTCCACACACGCGCGCAGACACTGTCACACACCTGCCTCCAGTGATGAAGGTAGCAACTGGAGTAGCCAATGCCATCGCAGATCCGCTCCAGGAGAAGGATGGCGTCGCCGTAGGTGCGGCTAAAGGTAATGGCCGTGCGAGGCCTACTCCGGCAGTGGTCGCCACGGCGGTCAATGCCCTCCAGCTTCAGGAGCAGGTGATGGAGGACGTAATCGTGCCCATGCCCGCCAGCATCGTCGACCACCGACAGCTGCCGATCGACGAGGTTCCCCACGACTATGCTGCGGCACCGCCCCCCGGCGTTCGAGGGGGTTGTCAACGATGAGGAGGATGAGGTACGTGCCAAATGCCTAAATGGATGATGGAATGGTTCACACACATGTTTACATATAGCATAGATATTTGCTTGTTTTTTCTAATTACTTTAGATGCATCCAAACACACGGTGGACTATACGTACATACTCCCTCCATCCGTAGTTTGTAGGGCATAATCTAAAAAACAATTTTTTCCAAAAACCCCCGCCTCATAAGCACAATTGCATTTAATTTCCTCACAATAATTGGCTAGTTGCCTCTCCCACCAATGCATGCAAGATTTTAGCCCCAATTAGCTATCACCTTGGTCAAAGAGATTTGCAAGTTATGCCCTACAAACTAGGACGGAGGGAGTACTAAATGTTGTTTTGGAGTTCAATTAATTTGCTATTAGTTTTTTATTTTAATTTGTGTCCTAGCTTGGCTGTGCTCCTGTTGATCATATTTGTGCATATAATGCCGACTTGCAACAACGTAGGCGGGCTAGCTAAGGTGTACTATTGAGAGAAGAGAAGCGGAATGTAATTAATTAGTTAGTTGCCAGATGCAGCATGTGCTCCCAAGTATTTCGTGAGAGTGTAAGTCTGTCGCTATATTTTGTCGGCCCAGTGGAAACCAGGGTACCACGGGCCGGCCTGCCACAGCCCTCAACATTCTACAGAGCTATTCTGCTAAGGACCAGGCGTCTCAGCCTGGCGAGCCTCGCGAGGGATCTTTCCCTCGGGAGGGCCTCTCTCTTCTGGAATATCGCTAAATCCTGGCGCACGTCTGCGCCTCCCTCACGAGGCCTCCCTCGTGAGGCGTCAAGCACTCCAGAACCTCGGCGAGGCACCCCAGCCCTCGCGGGGTTCCTTCGAGCGGAAGCAAGCGCTGCCTCCGCTGCAGAGCGCACATGGCCTCTGCGCCCGACGCAGAGTGACGCGCGCGCTTGCGCGCGATGACGACCGCGCCGCAGTTGCCACTTTGGTGATTAAAGGTGGTCAACAAAGCTGCACCAAGCAAAGCGGACTACAAGAATTGCCATTCTGGTGATAAGGGGATCGTTGGCCACTACGCTCCAAGCCAACGTCACCGTGGGGCACCCCATGGACCTCTGCAGCGCCAGCCCATCGTCCTGGATGGACGGTGGCTTTTTCTGCCAAGGAGACGCTGCTTTCTGCCATGGACCGAGTCCATGGAGAGCCCCGTCGCCGTGCACTGTACTCCTCCTTCGTCGCCATGTGGTAGCGCTTCCCGCCTTGTGAATTTGGGGAAGAGGCCCGAGGCAGGTATAAAAGGAGGCAGTGTACGGCCGAAGGAGGGGATCAAACCATTCGTTGACCCATCGGCTAGCTAAAGCTCATCCACACCATAGTGAACGGGAACAGAGCACCTTCCACCATAGTTCTTCCTTAGCAAAGCTTGAGCTTCGGTCAACTCGTTGTACTGTAACCTCCACAAGCAGTGCAATACAACAAAGCAGGAGTAGGGTCTTTACACCTCACGGTGGGCCTAAACCTGGGTAGCGGCTCATGTTCACTCTCTGCTGTGATGTCCCTCACCGAGCTCGACGAGCACCGTCGCCGAGTTAGCTGAGGGTTGTTTGATCGCTTGTTCACCCCCCTGTCGATTCCTGGCTACAGTGAGACACACCCCTAGTTCTTGGGACTAGTCTCCGACATTTGGCACGCCAGGTAGGGGGCTGAGGTGCGTCTTCAACCTCTCCTCCACCATGGCCGAGACACTGCTGAGCGTCTCGCGCGCCGGACGTCCGGCAGGGCCGACACCGAGCCCGTCGTCAACCGAAACCCGCGTGGTCGCCCGCGCGCCAGCAACGCTCCAGAGCGCAACACCGACCCCGAGCCCCGCGTCGAGCACCCAAAAGACCAAGACGGCAACGAGGAAGCTTCCTCCCCGCACCGGTCCAGGGACCAGGCCACCTCTTCGCAGAGCCGGGCGGCGCCCAGCCCAAGCGCTGCGCTGCTCATGGCGCAGGAGCTACTGCGCTACCGCCCCGCGCAGGCGGGCCACGACGGCTGGCTCAACCGCGTCACCGAGCTCGTCAACGCCGCTGCTGCGCCCGCTCCAGCGCCTTCTCGCTCGCTGGTGCACCACTCCGGGCACACAGGGAACGTTGCGCACGGCGCTCCACCTCCTCCTCCTCCGCCACTTCAAGAAGCTCTCTCGCGAGGTCAACGCCACGCTTCCTGGGGTTGAGGCTTCCCAGCCCCTCCAGTGGTCGCAATACCCCATTGCCTTCAACTCCAGCGACCACCCAGCGTCCACCAAAACCGTGGGCACCATCCCTCTGGTGTGCACTCCCACCATCAACAACATCGCCGTCACCAAGACGCTCATAGATGGGGGTGCTGTCCTGAACGTCATCTCCGTCGAGACCTTCGACAAGCTTCAAGTGCCATATGAGCGGCTGACGCCCACCAGGCCCTTCTTGGGGTGACAGAAGGAACCACCACCCCGCTGGGGCAAGTGAGGCTTCCAGTTACCTTCGGGACGCAAGAGAACTACCGCACCGAGCTCATCGACTTCGACGTCGTGCACATCGGCCTGCCCTACCACGCCATCCTCGGCTACCCCGCCATCGCGAAGTTCATGGTTGTCACTCATCACACCTACAACATCGTCAAGCTTCCAGGCTGCAGCGGCACCATCACCATCCGTGGCCAGGTCAAGGACGTTGTGGGCTCTGTCGAGCACGCCTACAAGGCCGCTGCGGTGGCATTCCCTGCTGACGAGGACGTAGAGGAGTCCCCCGCGAGGCCGGCAAAGAAGAAGCAGCTGTTCTCTCAGGAAAAGATAGCCACGAAGAAGGTGCCGCTGGGCGCCGACAGCTCGGGGGCTAGCGTCACCATAGGCGCTGGCTTGTCTACCAAATAGGAAAGCGCGCTCGTCGCCTTCCTCAGGGCAAACTCTGACATGTTCACATGGACACCGTCAGATATGTCCGGAGTACCGAGGGAGGTGATCGAGCACCACTTAGCCGTGTGTCCAAACGCACACCCAGTGAAGCAGAAGGCACGGCGCCAAGCACCAGAGAAGCAAGAATTAATCGTCAAGGAAGTAGAGAAGTTAAAAGAAGCACGCATAATTCGAGAAGTTGCAGATCCCACCTGGCTCTCCAACACGGTGGTCGTCCCCAAGCACACCGGTGGAGGCCGGCTCTGCATCGACTACACTGACCTCAACAAGGCCTGTCCCAAGGACCCATACACGCTGCCGAGGATAGACCAGATCGTGGACTCAACCGACGGCTGCGACCTCCTCTGTTTTCTGGATGCCTTCTCAGGCTACCACCAGATCAAGATGGCATAGGAGGACGAGGAGAAGACAGCATTTCTCACCCCTTGTGGTGGGTTCTGCTACGTCTGCATGCCCTTCGGCCTGAAGAATGACGGCGCCACGTTCCAGAGGCTCATGAGGACCGCCTTGGGGGCTCAGATGAGGAGAAACGCAGAAGCCTACGTTGACGACATCGTGGTCAAGACTCGCGAAGAGCACACACTCCTGAAGGACCTCGAGGTGACCTTTGCCAACCTGCGTAAGGTGAACATCAAGCTGAACCCCGCCAAGTGCGTCTTCGGGGTACCATCAGGCAAACTCCTCGGGTTCCTAGTGTCTCACTGTGGCATCAAAGCAAATTCCGACAAGATCAGGGCCATAGAAGAAATGCAGCCACCTCGTCGCCTCAAGGACATGCAGCGCCTGGCGGGGTGTATGGCCGGTTCATATCCAAGTTCGGCGAGTGGGCGCTGCCGTTTTTCAAGATCATGAAGAGGTCTGGAACATTCAAGTGGACACCAGAGGCAGCCAAGGCATTCGAAGACCTGAAGAAGTATCTGGCCAGTCCACCAATCATGGTCGCCCCATGACATCGCGAGCCTCTGAAGCTATACTTAGCAGCCACTCCTCAGACGGCAAGCGCAGTCCTGGTGGTAGAAAGGGAAGATCCGATCCTCGCCAAGAAGGACACTGCCTCGCCAAGCCCAGAGCCCCCCGACAAGGAAGCAGTCTCCCCAAGCCCCGAGCCTCAAGCTGAGCCCACGCGACCAACAGACATCCTTGCCGATGACCTGCCGCAAGAAAACCTCGACAAGGCCCCTGAAGAGCACCGCGAAGAGCCTAGCGCTGAAGTACCACCGACAACGCTTGTCGAGCACCCAGTCTACTTCATCAGCACAGTGCTACGGGATGCTCGCGAGCGGTACACCATGCAGCAGAAGCTCCTCTTCACGCTCCTCATCGCCTCCAGGAAGCTACGTCACTACTTCCAGGGCCACCCCATCAAGGTGGTCACATCGTACCCCCTGGAGATAGTCCTGCGCAACCCAAACGCCACAGATCGCGTCGCAGGATGGGGTATCGAGCTGCAACCTTTCGAGCTGCAATTCGACACCACCTGGGTCATCAAGGGCAGGGCGCTGGCGGATTTCACGGTCGAGTTGACGGACATGTGTCAGGGAGAGCCTCAGGAGGAAGAGGCCGCATCATCAGGAGGAACAGCGCCCAACTACTGTACCATGCACTTCGATGGGGCATTCACACGCCAAAGCGTGGGGGCTGGCGCTGTCCTGACTTCACCAACAGGCGACAAGCTCTTCTACGCCGTCCAGTTATGCTTCACGCACAGCGACAAAGTCTCCAACAACATCGCTGAATACGAAGGCCTCCTAGCTGGGCTCAGAGCTGCCATCGCTCTCGGCGTCAAGCGCATACTCATCAAGAGCGACTCCCAGCTCCTTGGCAACTTCTCTAACAAGAGGTACAAGCCTAAAGACGGCCACATGACCCGAGGTCCGCAGGCTCGAGAAGCACTTCAGAGGAATGGAACTCATGCATATCCCACGAGGAGAGAATCAGGAGGCGGATGACATCACGAAGCGAGCATCAAGAGGGGAGGCCCAACGATCAGGCGTGTTCGAGTAAAGGCTCACCAAGGCATCAGCCAAACAGCCGAAAGAAGCAGCTGACATGGACATTGACGAGGAGCTCCCACTAGCGCCAACAACTGGAGCACCAGACTGTGGTCCGCCCTCAGGAGATCGCGTGTTGTTGACCTTGGTGCGTCAAGCAGCGGATTGGATCGTCGAGATCAAGGAGTACCTGCAGAACAGATTCCTCACTGAAGAAGATGTAGAAGTAGAAAGAATTGCTCGGCAGGCCAAATCATATTGCCTCCACGAGGGAGATCTGTACCGTAAGCGTCCCAATGGGATCGCGTTGCGATGCGTCCCCTCAGAAGAAGGTCGTCAGCTGATCAGGGACATACACAGTGGAGAATGTGGCATCACTCATCCTCGCGCACCCTCGCGGGAAAGGTTTTCAGAAGTGGCTTCTACTGGCCCACAGTGCTTCAGGACGCCACCGCCATCGTCCAATCTTGCGAGGCATGCCAATTCCACGCCAAGCAGATCCACAAGCCTAAGCAGGGACTTCAAACCATCCCGCTTTCCTGGCCCTTCGCGGTCTGGGGGCTGGACATCCTGGGACCCTTCCCACGAGCGCTCGGGGGCAACCGCTACCTCTACGTCGCCATCGACAAGTTCACCAAATGGGCGGAGGTTGAAGCGGTGCGCACCATCCCGGCGAGGTCGGCGGTGAAATTCATCAGGAGCCTGGTCTGCCGCTTCGGCGTACCAAATCGCATCATCACTAACAATGGCTCATAGTTCACCAGCGGCGTCTTCAAGTCCTATTGCGGCGGCCTCGGCACCCAAATCTGCTACGCCTCGGTGGCTCACCGACGAAGCAACGGGCAAGCCGAGCGAGCAAATGCTGAAGTGCTCAAGGGCCTCAAGACAAGAAGCTTCAATCGCCTCAAGGCCAGCAGCAAGAATTGGATCGATGAGCTCCCATCCGTGCTCTGGTCCATTCGCACAACAGCTACAAAGCCCACTGGTGAAACACCGTTCTCCCTCGTCTACGGAGCTGAAGCAGTCCTCCCCAACGAGCTCAATCATGGGTCCCCGCGAGTCCTCGCCTCAACGAAGCCAACCAGGATGACATCCGCAACGATGACCTGCTGCTGCTTGAGGGAATCCGCTGCCACGCTGCCCTCCGGGTGGCAAGGTACCAGCAAGACCTCCGCCGCTATCACAGCCGCCACATACGCTCGCGCACCATCGAGACAGGCGACCTTGTCCTGAGGAGGATACTCTCCAGAGAAGGCCTCCACAAGCTCTCGCCCATGTGGGAGGGGCCCTTCAGGGTCGCGCACATCTCCAGGCCTGGCGCAGCACGGCTCGAGACCGAGGACAGCATTCTAGTCAAAAACCCGTGGAACATCGAGCACCAGCGCAAGTTCTACCCGTGATCAGTGGCGGCAGGCATTTTTTGCCTCAAGAGGGAGGCATGCGCCATCACATCCCCAGCTTGACAAAGCCTTTCCCTCCACGAGGGGCTACATCATCTGAGCTCTCTCTACAGCGCATCGCCACAGGCCACGAGAAGCCTCAGCCACTCCGTGTCGAACCCCATGCTCAGACATGGCGGAATTTATCTTGGCCACGCCAAGTGTAATGAACAATTTCATTTCAGCATGAACCTATGGGCCTTAGCGCCATTATGTAATATTGCCACGGTAAGCTATTTTCTGCAATCATTCACGCTCATACTTATCCCTGTGCGTATCTCGTGAGCGGGGGCTGAGCATGGTGCCTGTGCCTCGGGAGCATCCCAGCAGCATCGCTAAACCCAAAGGATCCGAGCTCTGAACTCATGGGCCTGCTCCCATGCACGTCACCTCACCAAGGACCTTGGTGCTTACTCTCCTCGTGAGACACACATGAGGAAAACTATGAGCGCGCATGAGTTGTACAACCGTGCATTGCATATGGGTATGCCTGCTTGTCTAACGCAGGAAGCACGATGCCTCCTACGAGACTGCGAGACTCCAAGGTCAGCTTCAGGCAACCCCGAGAGCAAAAACGCCTCGTCAGGGAACATGATGCCCTCTACAAGACGAACGCCTCGCAAAAGCTAAGTTTAGAACTTGTTGAATTCCCCCTCGCTGGTTTTTCGCCTCTCGAGCCCCCTTTTCTCTCTTACGCTTCATGGGTTGCTTGCACGTCAAAGGGGGGCTCCCGAGCATCGTGCCTCGAGAGCCCTTACCTCTCCAAGCCTCACGCACCCTCCGGCCTTGTCGAGCCCTGACTCCGACATACCGAGCGGCGGTGCCATTGCGCTGGAAGCGGGGTCCTAACGACATAGAGCGAAAAGACACGATAAAAAGATAAAAGGCCTCCCGAGGGGCACTCACACTTGCATGCAATACGGTTTTTACAAGCCATTACAAACAAAAATAGCAAATCCTAAGATAAATTGTGCTCCAAGCACGTCTTGCCACAGGAACAGCTCAAGCAGCAGGGCCGCTGTTGTCCTCGCCGTTGAAAGCTTCGTTGCCCTCCTCATCAGCGCCTTCCTCGCCATCGTCCTGGGTCAGGTCCTGCTCGACCTCAACCCTCTTGAAGCGCTGGACGAACCCCTCCACGTCCTGCCACACCACGGCTGATGGGGGAATAATAACCCGGTAGGCCCATGAAGAGGGAAGCATGACCCGCCAGGCAGAAGGCCCGGCCAGGACAGCTAACCATCAGCATGGGCCGGGTTACGTCGATGGGCCAGCATGCTTGTCGGTGACCCGGCTGGAAGAGGAAAGCTTCTGGAAGACCGAAAGGCGGTGCTGGACTTGGAGGACACGAAGGCTAGAAGACCTAGAATAGGACTCCGAGTCTGGGTACAACCCGGGCTTACCTTGTAAAGAACCAGGAGACCCCGCCGTCTATATAAGCGGGCTCCTAGGTCATAGTTCAGGCGAAGCCTTTACGAGACAAGTTCGTGGAGAGAACCAGAGAGATCATCGCTATCAAGCGCCCCTGTAACCTAGATCGAGATCCGGCTCTGTTGTCGTAGCCGGGTTATCGAGATCGAGATCAATAATAGCATAGCAGAAAGTAGGTCTTTATCTCCAATGGAGAGGCCGAACCTGGGTAAATCCTTTGTCCTCGCAGAGCTAAACAAACTCCCAGACACTAGTTTCGCCTGGCCCAACAACTCAAGTTACCCCATGCATGGTAACATCTGCCGTGTTAACCCCACGACAGTTGGCGCCCACCGTGGGGCCTGCGTCCAAAGGTGTCATCATCATGGGAGAAGCTATGCAAGGAATCAAGAACTTTGTTTTCGGCGAGGTTACCATCAACTCGCATGGAGAACCCATCGTCGACGATTCTGGCTGGGGGCCGGAATCGGATCTGCTAGAATCAGGTGATATTATTCCAATTGGCAAGATTAATGTTTTCGTTGGTATGGTACATGCAATTAGATCTGCTAGTGATGAGGATTGTGAATCTGTGTCAGCAGCCGCCACGCTCGTTCAATCTGATGGGGAGGAATCAGTAGGCACGGCTGAGATCGGGTCACCATTGGTCACGCACGAGGAACGGTCGGGAAAGCCGGCATGGATCCCGGGTGATGTAGTGGCACGTGAGGAGGATGCTGAATCAATTTTGCCCTTGTTCGAGGCCTGGTACGGATACGAGGCTGAAGAGGAAGGCGAGGAGGAGCTGGAGTCCTTCCCAAGTACAATCAGGAGGGTGGCTGTTTACACGGCTCCCTCGATCAATGCAGGAGCCTCACCATCAACCGTGGTTCCACCAGTCCCAAACCCAGATCAACAACAGCAACAACAGCAGCAACAGTTACCACCGATCCAGGAGCAGGCAGATCGGAGGATGGATGGGGACCCGGCTTCGGTGACAAGTGAGAGTGATGACACGGCTCGTTATAGAAACAACTTTGGCTTCCTCAATAACCGGGTTCAGATCGAAAAAAGAGATAACACGGCAAGTGCTCCCGCTTTGTTCAGCAATGGTCTGGTCCTGGACCCAACAGCGCTTACGAGATCGGTTACCCCAGAGAACGCAGCAGTGCGAGCTACGGAGTTAGACACAGCACGTCGGGCTTTGGAACTAATGCGTAGAGACACAATAGCAGAAAAGCAACATATAGCAGCCAAGCAAAAGCAAATTGAAGAGCAGGACAATCGCCTCAATGAGATGACTCGGGTTCACAGGAGAAGGCACGAAAGCCGGTTAGCAACGGGTGAGAATACCATAAACCCGGCAGTGTTATTTAGGACTCCAGTGGATCAAACCATTGGTGCAAATCAAGCATCTCCAATTATCAGAACAAGTGTAGAACCGAACAGAGGGACTGCAGGAGCCGGTGCAACAGTGGTTGGGATGCCGGGTTTGCTCGCCGGGGGAGCCGGGGGAAATCCGGGTCTGCCACCGCGAGCGCCGAGGTTCCACACGCCGACGGGTCATTATTCCAATCCAGCGGATAACGTGTACGCCGCAACTTTAGCGCTCGACCGTATTCCCCTGGGAGACTCGCCAGCAGAGATTGAAGCCCGGCGTGCCATAGATATGTTACGTACCACTGTGGTTCAGCAAGTTCAGTACTCAAAGGACAAAAGTGCACTTCATTCAACAACGTATCATAGTAAGCGTACCAAGAGCCGCCACGGCGAAACCCCACCGCAAGCCGGGTTAGCCGGGGTGCCGCAGCAGCAGAACCAAAACAACCAGCAACCTCAGCCCGCCCCAGCAGTATCAGTGGCCCAGCAAATAGTTAATGGATCGCGAGCAAGAAGAGCAGCCAGCGCGAACCCGGCGGGACCCGTCGCAGCGGTACCACAAGGAGGACCCGGCGTCGCAGCAGCAGTATCCGTAGGCTCACCAGGTAATAATAATTTTTTAGCAAGTTCTTCTAACTTAGCCGGGCCAAAGTGTCTTTCAGATGCCATTAGAGCGGAGCCTTTCCCGGAAATGTTCAAGGAACCCAACAAGATATCCAATTACGAGCCTAGCGTGGACCCGGCAGTTTGGTTGAGCAGTTATGAGATGGCTATGTGTGGGGACCCCGGACTAGCCGTCCGAAATACCCGATTATGCTTAACACAACGATCCCGTGATCAGTCTGTCGTTGCACATAATCCGAACTGAATACCAAAGTTTACATCCATTACAGTACCGAATTAAAGTCTTACATAAATGGTCACTTAGACCAAGTCTTACATAGGTGCCTTCATGGGCCAAACCAAAATAATCAGCGGAATCTACGGCGTAGTAGACATGAAATCCTAACGACGACCCGACAGGCTGCTGACTTATGGAGATCCCTAGTTCGCGTAGAAGTCGTCATACTCCTCCTCGGCGTAGTGCTCCTCGAAGTCTGGCTAAGACAATAGCCAGGGACGAAGCCAATATGAGTACATTTGATTGTACTCGCAAACTACCCCAACATGAGTATGCATTAATTTTATTTTAATTTTAGACTTTTATTTATTTAAAACATCTCTATATCTTTATTGAAAAAGATAAGAAGAATTTTATAACTATCTTTGAATAAAATCACCATTTTATCTGTTTCTCCAAAACTCCTCCTTTTTCCGACCATAGTCCGTCATGGTCCACTTGTCTCCAACAACCTCATACCGATCCGTTGGTATAGGTGTATAAAACATTCTCCACTTCATTTTTCTTTTAAAACTCAACTCTTTTCAAAAACTTGCACATAGGTCAGAGTAGGGCCTTCCAACTGTCCATATCTGAGGACTCGGCTATTCGAATAGTTTTAACCCTCTGCAGAGGTAGCACGCTTTTCTCACACCCATCCGGCAACTCATCGTGTCAGCCACGTCTCGCCATACAAGGTGTATGCGAAGTTGAGTCACCGACCATAGCCTGTCCTTTGCTCATGCTAGTATGGGACCCTGCCCATATGACACTTTCCATCCACACTTAACCCAGCCCATCGGAATCTAAGTGGGAGGACTCATAGTTTTTCCCGGCGACCACATGGTGAAGTCTTCAATCCTCCTCCTTATCTTTCCATAAAGTTTGAGCGAGGACCCAGGTCAGGGGTAGGTTACCAAACCATCCCTCATGCATAACGGAGTCATCTCCGTCGATGAGGCATCCCATACTAATATGAGCAAATTATATGACTACGCCCTTTTCCCATATGTGGGTAAATGTGGTCGCACAGAGTATCGGCTGGTTGACGTAAGTACAAGGACACACTGTGCATTTTTCATAAACATCTCCATACTCCATTTCTCCACTTCAGCACCGACATCTCGGCATTCCATAACCACACAAGTATTTCCAAATGAGTTTTGAGTAAACAATATTTATTTTTCCCATCTTATAATTTGATATAAACTATCCTATACTTCTACATAGGGTGGCAAAATAATTTCCATATACTTTTGAAAAGGTTTTAGAAAATCTTTGCCTTAAGAGTAAATCATGTTTATCAAAGTAGATGCATATATTTAGGTTGCAAGCTCAGAGGGTAGCTTGCCTTGCTCGACAAAGTGATCTTGTCTTGATCTTCAGGTTCAACAAATTCCCCTTCCTCGATAAATCCGACAACGTTCTCGTCTAATTAACAAACAAGCAAATACAAACAATCACTAATCTACTCAATCAACATCACAACATTACAATCTTAAATGCTATAAATAGCCACTGCACATCAAACAACACACTTTGGTTTCAATCTATTATATAATTAAAACAACAAACAATCAACGGTAAAGATTTACCGCTCTAATGTTAAAATATCTCAATGGCTTAGATTAACCCTCATCCCACAACACGTTATGGCTTAGATCCACTCTGATTTCCATATACGCCTGATTCAAAAGGGACAATTTGGCCAATACATGGACTCTTTTTTAGGTTTCCTAATGCAGTAGGGCTGCTCTCGCCCTCAAAAATATTTACCGTCCGATGTTCTTCACCACGCCGGCTTCACGGAGCAACGCAAAGCAAGACGGTCGCCGTCTCATGCACGATTCGCGAGTATGCCGGCGTATGCTGCATGCCGGGCGCAGCGACGGAAACCCCGGCGGCCGAGCGCCCAGGGCACTAGTAGAGAACAGGGCATCAGTACCGGTCTTAGTTGGCCTTTAGTACCGGTTGTGAAACCGGTACTAAAAGGTCGAGACTAAAGGGGTACCCCTTTAGTACCGGTTTTATAAACAACCGGTGCTAAAGGCCCTCCACGTGGCCGAACCTGCGCGCGCGCAGCTGAGGACCTTTAGTACCGGTTGGTAATAGCAACCGGTACTAAAGGTTCCTGTTTCCCCCCCCCCTTATTTTTTCAGGGGGTTAGGTTTTCGGTTTTTTTTCTTTTCGCTTATTTCTCAGGGTTTAGGGTTTCTGTTTTTTTCCTTTTCGCTCATTTTTCAGGGTTTCGGAGGAGATCACGTATAAAGTACTCACTACACATATAAAGTACTCTTTACACATATAAAGTACTCTCGTTACATATAAAGTACTCATAATTACAATGAGATCACCGTTAGCTAGTACATGCATGGAGGGAGTCTATTAATCAACATAGTGGAATTCACCGAATTCATCTACGACTTGCGTCACAATGAATCCCGCCAATTCCTCCGCAATAGCTTTTACGCGGTTTTTTAGTAGGAGCTGGTTCCGCTTCCTTGCCATCTTTAAAAGAAGGAGATCAAATCAGTGATCGAAACTAAACATGATTGATGGTAGCAAAATAAAAGTTGTGTATGATGTTTACGTACCTCTCGATTTCTTATACTATTGACTCTCTCATTGACCCTCATGTGAATATACTCGCAAACGTAGTATCCACATAGTTCCGTCCCCTGTGGTTGTCGCAGACACCACTATACAAGAATTTAATTTAATCAAATAATAATCAAGAGAATGATAATGGTATTAGAAAGATACATAGACCTAGATACGTAGTAGTACTTACGTTGTTAGCCTTGAACTCCAGCTTAGGTTTCCATTCACCGCGTTCTTCCGCGATGAACCTTTTCCAAACCCTGCCCGGAAAAGAAAATGAATTGAGGAGTTATTACTTATACTTTTGATATCCGGAAATGAACGAAAGAGGACGATATAGTGCGATTGAAATTACCTCTTGAGCATTAGACGCACGCTTTTGTAATCATCTTGATCTTTCCTTAATGAGTCCCAGACTTCAACGTGTCCTTCCTCGAGTCTAATGATTAGCAGAATGAAGTGGTACCTGCGCACATTTATATACGCAGGTATTCAGAACTCATCAATTACACTTAATATCGGGAAAGCAAATAGAATGTGTACAAGACAGTAACACTCACCCGAAGTTGTAAGGAAAAAGTATTTCCTTTCTGGTACTTTGTCGCTTAAAACACGTTAGCAAAACGTCCTCTGTTTCCTGGGCATACAGAGGATCTTGTACGGTGACTTCATGAACTTTATCCGGGTCAATGAACCCAATGTCCCAGATTCCTCCCATTCGGCATTCACGAATCTTCATTCTGCATAATAGCGTACAAAAGAATGTTGTGAGGATAATTACAAGCAATGAACGAGCTTAACTATAAATAATTAAATTACACGAATAAATTACTTACAGACAATAGCAGCTGATGATAGATTTGTCGAGAGCAAGTTGATTGTACATCTGAAAAAGTTCGGAGAACGCAACCTCCACACCATATTGTCGGAAGAAGTGTTGTTCCTTAACTCCCGCCATGAGACACATTTTCCCTTCTTTACCGGCGGCCATGTACCAGTTATGCAATTTATATAACTATGTTGTTAGAGCACTCGGATTTTCGACCAGAGGCAGCCCGAGTTCAAATTTATATTGAATTGTTATCTGCGCTATGGGGCAACCTGTGTCGCCAATGACAACTTCTCCATGCTCGATTTCCCGAGCTTCAGAAGGCACAATGAGCGGGGCGATCGATTGTGCTTCTTGTTCTCCGAGCTGGGCAACTCTTTTCCCGCACGCTTTTTCTTGCTCCATCTGTGAGGAAAGTACCTTTTCAATACCTCGCTCATAGTCTGAAAGGGGCGGTGGTGGAGGGTCATATAGGTTGTCAACGGTTGATCTTTTACCTCAGTTGGTATAGTCTTCAGAAGTTCCTTCATGGGGTCCAGTCTTGCCTCCAGTCTTTCCTTTTTTTCTGTTCAAAAAAGGCTCTCGCCTCTTCACGTGTGCTCACTTCTAATTCCTCCTGAGTCATCTCGCCAGCTAACTTCTCAGGAGCCTTGACTTCCTTGGGTTTTTTTGCACGTTTCTTGACAGGGGACGACGTGAAAAGCTTCCGCTTTGTCAAACTACTAGTGGGCGCAGCAGTCGGCTGACGGGACGGCGCGGGCGATGGACTCGCGGTGGGCTCCCAATCGTCGGGGGAGGAGGGTGGACTTTGCTGTGGTGAATTTCTAACCGGAGGAGTCGGTGGCCTTGGCGCCGAGTCTGGAAACTTGATATATTTCTTCTTCCATAGAACGATACCATGTTCGACATCTCCCAATGTCTTCTCGCCTTCAGCTCCGGGAATGTCAAGATGGATTGAGCTGAATCCCGACATAACTTTCGTCACCCCGACACGAGCAAATCCAGCCGGAATCTCACCAAAATGGAAGGTTGATCCAAGTTGATGCGGTAAAGCATAGCCATTCACCACCGGATAACTAATGTTCTTCATTGGCGCATGTAACTCACAATTTGTCTTCTCCGTGATATCATCCACGGGGTAGCGCGCCGCCGACGGTTCATCAACTGGTTCATCAACTGCAGGATCTTGTAGCTGCGTGGAACCCACGCTGCTTTTCCGCTGAGATGGGCAGACATCGACTGCATGATCTTGTACTCGCGGCTGAGATTCCCTTTGCTGGGTAATTAAGGCCAGTTGCTCCTTCACATCCT
This sequence comes from Poa pratensis, assembly GCA_947311845.1. Lineage (NCBI taxonomy): Eukaryota > Viridiplantae > Streptophyta > Magnoliopsida > Poales > Poaceae > Poa > Poa pratensis. The sequence continues at coordinate 5,639,701 of CAMZMU010000046.1, read as the reverse complement.
GCATCTGGCGTTCTAATGCAGTAAACCTCTCCGCCTCCCTCTTCTTACCTCTGCAATGTTTTCTATAAGTTGCAGCGTGCTCCGGAAACCCTTCAAGAAAACCAACCCGCCTCCTCTGCCTCGACATCATCCCCAGTGTTCTTTATTCCCGAGGGCGAGTGAAAGCTCGTCGTCCTCTCTATCGGGAACATATTTTCCCTGTCGGACTAGTTCTATTGCGTCAACTAGTTTTTTGTGACTCTTTTAATTCTTTTCCTCCATTTTCCCTTTGCAACAATCAGCCCTGTGTTTGGGTCCAACACTGCCCCATGCGCAAACAACCATAACTTGGACCTGTCGGGCCAGTCATCTGTCTGTGGAATGATCCCTTTTTTACGCAGCTCGTTTTCATAGGCTTCCCACTTAGGCACGGCAGTCTTGTAGCCACCTGAGCCCAAACGATGGAAATATTTCTTCTTCTTAGCATTCAACTTATTTCGTTTCGATCGGGCCACAGCGACGGCCGATTTCTTATACGCCACAAATTCAGGCCAGTCGTCTTTTAGCTTCTCTAGATGTCCAGTGAAATCTGGAGTTTTTTCTCATATTTTCTCCACAATGTTTTCTTCCAGTTGTTGAATTGCTCGGCCATCTTGCTAAGAGTCCACTCCTTGACTTTATCCTTCCTCCTCTGTGGGAGATTTGTCGGTAGGCTGAAATAACCCAATATCGACTCCCAAAGGGTTTCTTTAATTCTGTCCTCGACATATTTTGCGCCAATGTTTTTTTTCTTCGACTGATTCCATTCTGCAACGGTGATCGGGACCATGTCCCTTACAAGAAATCCGCATTGAGCTATGTATTTAGTGGAGATTCCATCGGGTTTCTCCGGTTTGCCTTTTATGCTAACTTCGTCGATCGACAACTTTGCACCATCCGGCAGCTTTAACCCTTGGGCTGGGCCTCGTTTACGGATTGTCGACGTAGATCCAGAGGGCTGAAAGAAAAATGTTTCATTAATAAGTGCGCATATAAATCAATTAATGCATCTAGCTAGTGATCAACAAGACTTAATATATACCTTGCCGGAGTTCTCTACGGAGTTTTGTAACGACACTTCTTCTTCGTCGTCGTCTCTGAAGTTTTGTAACTCAAGTCCCTCACCGGAGTCGTTCAAGCATTTCGCGCTGAAATCTTCGGCGTCTTCTTCGTCGGAATCTTCTCCATCGGAATTGGGTCCAAGGGTCTTATCAAATATAAGTGCTTGAAAGCGTTCTTCTTTCTCCAAGTCTCGGATGAAGTCCGGGGCGTCGATGATGGGGGCATCGTCCTCCGTAGCTCAATGTCACTGCAAATTTGTAATTCAAACTTAGCAATATTTCAAACTTTGCTAAATTTTGAAACTTTGCTACTAGAATTTTCAAACTTAGCAAACTTCACATATTTACTAGAATAAAAAAATGACAATGCACATATTTACTTATTTACTAGAATAATTTCTAACTTAGCAATATTTCAAAGTTAACTTAGCAAAATTATTTTTAGTAACTTAGCAAAATATTTCTAACTTAGCAAAATATTTCTAACTTAGCAAAATTATTTTTAGTAACTTAGCAAAATATTTCTAACTTAGCAAAATTATTTTTAGTAACTTAGCAAAATATTTCTAACTTAGCAAAATTTTCAAAGTTATTTTTAGTAATGTTTCTAACTTAGCAAAATTAACCTAAACAAAATTCTAGTAAATAAGTAAATATTTCTAACTTAGCAAAATTAAGCAATATTTTGCTACACTAAGGTAAACAATAATAAGCTAAACAAAATTTTAAACTTGCTAACTTTACAAAATTTGCTAAGTTTACAAAAAAAAATTTGCTAAGTTTACAAAATTTGCTAAGTTTCAAATTTGCTAAAATTTCTAAGTTTACAAAAAATTGCTAAGTTTACAAAATTTGCTAAGTTTCAAATTTGCTAAAATTTTTAAGTTTACAAAATTGCTAAGTTTCAAAATTGCTATACTCAACCTAAATTCAACCTAAATTTACTCCACTAAAAAATTACCCTAATACAGTACTAAAATAATCTAAATTCAACCTAATACAGTACTAAAATAAAAAAATGAAAAAAAATTACCTTGACCGGAGCAGGGGCAGTGGAGCGGCCGGAGCAGGGGCAGTGGAGGGTGCAGGACGGCGCGGCGCGCGGCAGACGAGCTTGGCGGCGTCGACGGCGAGGGGCGCGTGCGGAGGGCCGCGGCGGTGCGGCGCGTCGACGGCGAGCTCGAGGGGCGCGCGCGTCTGCGGCGGAGGGCGCAGCGTCGGGCGCGCACGGCGGAGGCGGTGTCGGGGTTGCGCGGCGGAGGGCGGCGTCGGGGCGCGGCGGACGGGCGTGACGGCGGCGGGCCGGCCGGGCAGCACGACGACGGCGGCGAGGACGGGCCGGCGTGATGACGGAGGGGCGAGGCGCGGTTGTGTTGTTAGGACTTAGCGATTTGGTGATTTTTTCCCCGTTTAAACTGCCCAAAACAACCCTTTAGTACCGGTTGTGCGCTACAACCGGTACTAAAGGGTCTTTAGTACCGGTTGTAAAATACAACCGGCGCTAAAGGTGCTTTTTGGGCCGCGGCGAAAATTCGCGCGCGAAGCCCAGCCCTTTAGTACCGGTTGTAATATACAACCGGTACTAATGGGCTTTTTGATTTTTTTTTCTCTATTTTTTTTTCTTTCTTATGTTTTCTGTTTTTTATATCTATTTTGTTTTTTCTCTAGTTTCTTTTTCTTTAATATATATTTAATTTAATTGTCTACAAAATTGTAATAATTATCTATCTATTTGTTTTCTGTTTTTATATCTATTATCTATTTGTCAACGACGTCAATACGTAGGGGGGACACATGTCCTCCCCAGCGCTGGAAATTATCTATCTATTTGAAACTTCTTGACAATACACATTGGAAATACACATTCATTATTATTACACATGCTCCATAGAATGCATTACATAAAAGGTTTAATACATTATTCTACATGATCCAACGTCTCACAAACGCTTGAAAGAAACACACCCCTGATCCAACATCACCAACATTATTCTACATAAACGGACTTGCTGGCTCGAAGGCCGTAGGATTAGGGGGAACGGCGGGAGGAGCCAGCCCCGTGGGCGGCCGCCCGGTTCTCGCGCGCACGTTTGCGGCGGAGGGCAAGATCCATGGAGGATGAGTCTTTCAGCGCCCAATCCAGCTCGGAACCCTCCTTCGCTTTGAGCTGGTAGGCAGTCTTGGCTCGCTGGACAGGGTAGTCGCGGACAGACTGGAAGGAGGCTTCCATGGCCTCCTGTATCTGCAACCCACAACCCTCTTCCCCGTCGTCGCTCCAGTCGAAGTCGTCGTCGTCGTCCTCCTCCGCGGGAGGAGCGGCGGCGCCTGGTGGAGGTGCAGCGGCGCTAGGTGGAGGTGCGGCGGCACCTGGTGGAGCAGGAGGCCGGTAGGAGGGCATTCCTCTCCACGCCGGGCTCGTGGGCATACGGCGGGATAGGCTCCCGCGGTAGCGCCCAAGCGCGCTCTGCCGAGCACGCTCGACCTCGTCCAGAAGGCGCTGCGGCGGGCGTGGCGGATCCATCTCGTCGAGACGATGCGTTCGTGGCTAGGAATGGTGGATTAGGGTTTACCCCGTCGGAGACAATATAAAGACCTCCAGGGCAGCGCTAGGGGAAGACACGTGGCTAGGGCAGCGCTGGGGGAGGACACGTGGCTCCGCAAAGCCCGACTTTAGTCCCGGTTGGTGTTACCAACCGGGACTAAAGAAGCACACGGATCGTGTGTTTCTTTCAAGCGCTTGTGAGACGTTGGATCAGGGGTCGTGTGTTTCTTTCAAGCGCTTGTGAGACGTTGGATCAGGGGTGAGCCCGACTTTAGTCCCGGTTGGTGTTACAAACCGGGACTAAAGAAGCACACGGATCGTGTGTTTCTTTCAAGCGCTTGTGAGACGTTGGATCAGGGGTGTGTTTCTTTTGAGGGATTGTAAGCTGTTGGATCAGCAGTATCACGACCAATTCGTGAGCCACATGACCTTATATATAGCCCCCCTCCGGAATTCCAGCGTCACTCACTCACTCACACAAAACATTCCAGCGTCACTCGGAGAGGCATCTTTGGGCAACCAGCGGCAAGACGTCTCTGATGACCTGCGACCGTTCCAAACGGTTGCAGATCATCAGAGATGTCTTGCCGGACGGTTGTAGATCATCAGAGACGTCTTACCGCTGCTTGGATCGAAGTGGCGCTCAAACACAAAACATTCGGGTTTCCTAGCTATGCCCGACACTGAATGCAACGACATTCGACCGTGAATCAGTGTCGGGCTGTAGCTAGGAGAAACCGTGTGTTTTGTTTCCTAGGTTACTCACTCATATATTCTACCTTGTGCTCAAACACAAAACATTGTGTTGGTAAAACTGCAGCTGATTGACATAGTGTTTAGATCTCTCTTTGAGTTTTCAGGACATAGTTACATAAAAGGTTTAATACATTATTACACATCAGTAACAACATCCCTATCTAGTGTTCACTTTTTCTTCTTGTGTGTCCCTTTTTTCTGATTGCGCCGTAGCCATGGACATTCTTCATCATTTAACACGATGCTTGGGTCAGTTTTCACTTTGAAGGGCGGAATTTCATCAAACTTATTGTAATCTTCTGACATGTCTGTCTTGTCCTCCACTCCCACGATGTTTCTTTTTCCTGAAAGAACTATGTGGCGCTTTGGCTCATCGTATGATGTACCGGCTTGCTTATCTTTTCTTTTTTTCGGTCTGGAAGACATGTCCTTCACATAGAAAACCTGAGCCACATCATTGGCTAGGACGAATGGCTCGGTGCGGTACGCAAGATTCTTGAGATCCACTGTAGTCATTCCGTACCGCCGGTCTATCTCTACCCCGCTTGACAGGTTGACCCATTTGCACTGAAACAAAGGGATCTTAAAAGAAGGTCCATAGTCAAGTTCCCATATCTGCTGTATGCAACCATAATATGTGTCCTTTGTCCCATCGTCATTTGTTGCATCAAAGCGGACACCACTGTTTTGGTTAGTGCTCTTTTTGTCTTGGGTTTCCGTGTAAAATGTATTCCCATTTATCTCGTACCCTTGGAAAGTCAATATAGTCGAAGATGGTGACTTGGCCAACAAGTATAGCTCTTGTCCAACAGTGTGTTATTAATGAGATGTGTACGCAACCAACTGCCGAAAGTATCCACGTGTTTCCCTTTAATCCAGAAGTTAGTCTCCTCCGGGTATTGGGAGCGTAAAATATCCATGTGTTTCACGATATACGGAGCCACCAATCTGGAATTTTGTAGAACTGTGTAGTGTGCTTGAGTGAAAGAATGCCCGTCCATACATGTTGTTGCTTTCTTTCCTAGCGTGCCTTTTCCACGCAGTCTCCCCTCATGGCGCGATTGAGGAACACCGATCGGCTTAAGATCAGGAATAAAGTCAACACAAAACTCAATGACCTCCTCTGTTCCATAGCCCTTGGACATGCTTCCTTCTGGCCTAGCACGGTTATGAACGTATTTCTTTAAGACTCCCATGAACCTCTCAAAGGGGAACATGTTGTGTAGAAATACAGGACCGAGAATGGAAATCTCTTCGACGAGGTGAACTATGAGGTGCGTCATAATATTGAAGAAGGACGGTGGAAACACCAACTCGAAGCTGACAAGACATTGGACCACACCCGTCTGTAAACTTGGTAGAGTTGCTGGATCGATTACCTTCTGAGAAATTGCATTCAGGAATGCACATAGCTTCACAATGGGTACTCGAACGTTTTCCGGTAGAAGCCCCCTCAATGCAACCGGAAGTAATTGTGTCATAATCACGTGGCAGTCATGAGACTTCAGGTTTTGGAACTTTTTCTCTGCCATGTTTATTATTCCCTTTATATTCGACGAGTAGCCAGACGGGACCTTGATACTGCTCAGGACTTGAAAAAAGATCTCCTTCTCTTCTTTGGTAAGAGCGTAGCTGGCAGTACCTTGGTACTTCTCTGGATTCAGGTTGTCTCGTTCGTGCGTACTTTGCTGGTCCTGCCGTGCATCCGATGTATCTTTCGTCTTCCCATACACGCCTAAGAAGTTTAGCAGGTTCACGCAAAGATTTTTCGTCACGTGCATCACGTCGATTGCAGAGCGAACCTCTAGGATTTTCCAATAGGGTAAATCCCAAAATATAGATTTCTTTTTCCACAAGGGTACGCGCTTGTTAGCGTCTTTTGGAACATTTAGACTGCCAGGACCCTTTCCAAATATTACTTCCAAATCCTTGACCATGCCATATATAACATCACCATCAGGGCGTGTAGGCTTCGTTCGGTTATCTGCCTCACCTTTGAAATGCTTGCCTGCTTTTTTACGGGATGCCTGTTTGGAAGAAATCGACGATGACCAAGGTACACATTCTTGTTACCTAAATATATACTGTCAGTCTTATCTAAACAGTGCGTGCATGCATTGTATCCCTTGTTTGACTGTCCTGAAATGTTACTAAGAGCAGGCCAATCATTGATGGTTACAAACAGCAACGCTCGTAGGCCAAATTCCTCCTGTTTGTACTCATCCCACACACGTACGCCTTCGTCAGACCACAACTGTAAAAGTTCGTCAACTAATGGCCTCAGATACACATCAATGTCGTTGCCGGGTTGCTTCGGGCCTTGGATAAGCACTGGCATCATAATATACTTTTGCTTCATGCACAACCAAGGGGAAGGTTATAGATACATAGAGTCACGGGCCAGGTGCTATGACTGCTGCTCTGCTCCCCAAACGGATTCAAGCCATCTGTACTTAGACCAAACCTTAAGTTCCTTGCGTCAGCTGCAAATTCCCCAAACGCACTGTCGATGTTTCTCCACTGAGACCCATCAGCGGGGTGTCTCATCTCGTCTTCCTTACGGTCTTCTTTGTGCCATCGCAACAACTTGGCATGCTCTTTGTTTCGGAACAAACGTTTCAACCGTGGTATTATAGGAGCATACCACATCACCTTCGCGGGAACCCTCTTCCTGGGGCTCGGCTCGCCCTCAACATCACCTGGGTCATCTCGCCCGATCTTATACCGCAATGCACCGCATATCGGGCATGCATTCAAATTCTCGTACTTCTCACCGCGGTAGAGGATGCAGTCATTGATGCATGCATGTATCTTCTCCACCTCTAATCCTAGAGGGCAGACAATCTTCTTTGCTTCGTATGTATTGTGCGGCAATTCATTATTCCTTGGAAGACTCTTCTTAAATATTTGTAGCAACTCCTGAAATGCCTTGTCAGATATTCCATTCTTTGCCTTCCACTGCAGCAATTCCAGGGTGGTACCCAGCTTTTTCTGGCCATCTTCACAATTTGGGTACAACAATTTTTTGTGATCCTCTAACATGCGCTCCAACTTCGACCACTCGTTTTCAGTTACGCACTTCATCTGTTCATCACGAATGACCTGACGAAGATCATCATCATCGGACTGATCAACAATGACCTCGAGCTCAACTTCGTCTTCCCCCATTGTAGTATCACCGTGTTCAGAGAACACAGGATAGTTGTCATCATCCTCTTCTTCAGGGTTTTCCATTATAACCCCTCTTTCTCCGTGCTTGGTCCAACAAAAATAATTGGGCATGAAGCCTTGTCGCAACAAGTGGGAGTGTATGGTTCTTACGCTCGGGTAATTCCTGTTATTCCGACATTCATCACATGGACAAATCATAAAACCATTCTTCAGCTTGTTTAACTTAACCACATCGAGAAAACGATGCATGCCATCAATGAACTCGGGACAGCGTCGATCACCGTACATCCATTCTCGGCTCATCTGCATTACATAAATATATCAAAAACCATTACACCAGCTAAATAATGAATAGAGATACGTGACCAAATTAATTTATACAAGTTCATCACATTAAAATCAAAGTAGAGTAGTGCCCAAATGTAATACATAGTTCTCACGAAACATACATCAATCGAAACTAACATACAACTATCTAAAGAATTTAAATCCAACAACAAATGCGATCAGAATCGCAACCAAGGTAACTATTGAACCAACAGCATAATGATACCAAGCCTCTTGACTAATGGCATATTTTCTAATCTTTTTAAGCTTGGCGCGCATTGCATCCATCTTCCTCTCGTGAGCAGCGACGACGTCGGCAAGCTCGACCCCGTGAGCATCAACGATGTCGGCAATCTTCAAGTCCAATTCCATCTTCTCTTCTAGGCATTGGAGACGAAGATCTTCACTTATCTTCAATTTTGCTCTCAAATCGTCGTTTTCTTTTTTAAAATACTCGACAATAGGGTCGGCCGGAATTTCCGGTTCAACTACCTCCTAAATAAAAATATATCTACGTCAAGTTGGTCGGCATGATTGTTATAAACACGAAACAAAATAAATAGTTAAAAAGATATACCACATCCGAATCATAGACCGGACGAGGGCCGAAGGGGACGGATATCAAAACCATGACACTATACATATATAAAAAAACATAAGAAAATTATACAAGAAATAATTATGCATTTAAATCATATAACTAACAATTTTTAAAATAAAAGATAAAAAAGAGGCTCACCGAGGTGGTGTCGGTGACGGAGCGGCGCGGGCGATCGACGGCGGTGAGGAAGGGGACACTATATAAAACCACAAATTATACTTTAATTTGAGCTCAAAATGCATATAAAACAAATGAAATCCCTAACTTAGCATTTCATCAAACACCTTGCAAGCACCACCAAAATCAAACTTGCTAAACTTGCACGAAAATGAGCTAAACTTGAAATGCCGGAAGAGAGATGAAGAAGTTGCTAACCCTTGTATAGGGTGCCACCAATCTTGACAAATGTTGGAGAAAAAAGCGGTGAACTAGAGCTTGGGAGAGAGGAAAAATGGAGTTGGGTCGAGTTGCTTCTGGCTCGGGGTGGAAGAAGGTTTATAGTGCCCGAAACCTTTAGTACCGGTTTTTCATACAAACCGGTACTAAAGGTCTCACCGTGGGGCCACCAACCGCGGCCGCATGTGGCCGCGTGGCCTCCAACTCTTTAGTACCGGTTGCTCTTAACAACCGGTACTAAAGGGCTAAAGGTCCTCGCCGCGGTGACACGAACGCAACCGGTGCTAATGCCCCCCTTTAGTACCGGTTTTTGTTCAACCGGTACTAAAGGTGGCGCACCAAAGCCTCCTTTTCTACTAGTGGGGACATCGAACGCGTGGACCAACCGTGCGTGATTGGATCGATCAGCCAGCCAATGACCTACCGGAGAACAATCTATACGAGCGATCGATCTCTGCTGATCACTGAAGGCAGCAGATAAGAAGGCATACAAAGCTAGCTGCATATCGATTCATCATGTGGCAGATTGGAACGTGCAGCGGAAACACGTGAAACATACAAAGCAAGTCTACTTGATCTGTTGATCGATCAGCTAGCAACGCTCAGGTAACTAGCAGTTGCGGAGGAATATTTCCACGAATCTACGAATTTTAGTGCCTTGAGAAATCTGTTGGTTGATTCCCTTCTACTCATTCTATTTTGTTTCACTAGATTTACTGCCATCAGCGATATTTTGCAACGGAATTACGGATGGAACCGAGGCTGATACATACGGACATGCAATCAACACGGTCAGCTGTATTAATTCATCTTTCTTTATTAGAGCAGCACAGCAACGTGGTCTACGGATTGGCCACCATGTCACCTGGCCGGTCTTGGAATCAACATGGTTAGATTGTCTTCACACTATTGTCTGTGAATTGCAGGAATGATATAATAATAACTTTTGGTAAATGTATTCCTCGGCTCATATCATGAAAGATAATCAATAGAAGAGTCATTCATAAATGACAATACTGCCCTCTTCAGTGATGCAACATGAATCTCCCCTTCAATATATATATTCACTAATAATCAGACTAGAGGGGCCATATATGTTGTATGCTAAATTCTTCAAACTGAAGAGAAACATATCTTAAAAATAAAATTGCAGTCAAGAATTTGTTAAAATAATTTGAATAAGCAACTATTGGTAAATGTTTACCTAATATCATGCAAGATAATCAATAGAAGAGCCATTCATATATCGAAATATTGCCTTCTTCACAGATGCAACATTAATATCCCCTTCAATATATATATTCACTAAATAATCAGAATAGAGGGGCAACTAATAATTAGACTAGGGGGCCATATATGTTGTATGCTAAATTCTTCAAACTGAAGCCAAACATCTCTTAAAATGAAATTGCAGACAATAATTTGTTAAAATAATTTGAATAAGCAACTATTGGTAAATGCTTTCCTAATATCGTGCAAGATAATCAATAGAAGAACCATTCATAAATCACAATATTGCCTTCTTCACAAATGCAACATTAATATCCTCTTTAATATATATATTCATTAAATAATCAGACTAGAGGGGCCATATATATGTTGTATGCTAACTTTATCAAACTCAAGCCAAACAAGCATTGACCCATATAATAACTCAGTTATTGATATGACAAACAACTCTTAACATTGAGCTGTCATTTATTTTGTTTCAGAAATTATCTTCTATGTTGTATTAGCACAATAGGCTTCAGGCAGGCTACAATATCAAGAGGGCGACCAATTTTCGTTGTTAAATGTTTGGTCTCCACATTTTGTTTTCTGACATATGATAACCGTTGACCTTCCATTTGGCTTGGTTTCGTGGATTTTATTCATTCTAACAAACATTAGTTGTTGGTTGTAACTATGCTAAATAGCTTTGAGAATATATCTTTTAGGATGATGACAAACTCTTCCAATCGAATTTCCCTCGAAAGTGAGAAGGTGGACATGAATGGATCAAAGGGAGAAGGAAATAATATGCTTCAGGCGCACCCTTCTAGCAGAAAATCCACAAACCACGGTTAACATATTTCCACCACATGGACGTTGCTTCCCAGTCGTAATTAAGGTAAACATATGTATCTCATGACCTATCTATTTTTCTGTCAACCAACCAACAGGCTGGGATCTTCTATTACCGTTAATCCGCTGCATGCAAACGACAGTACTCCCTGGCGGTGCTGACTCTACTCCGCATAGATTTGCTCTGGCGCTTCCGAGAATTAAAATTTGGACAAATGCAGCAGCAGGTAGTCAACATGCATGGTTGTGGACTTGACCCCACTTTAGGAGGAAGATGAGAAACGAACTCAACGTATCATGGGCGTTGTAGTAAAGCATCGTGTAGCTGCTGTCGGGTACGTTGATCGAAAGCGTGTTAACCTGATCGTATCTCACTAGTGGAAACAGGAGCTTTGGTGGAGAGGGGTGTTGGGCTCTAGTCCCGGGCGTGGTTCGAACCCGGACTAGAGGAGGGAACTAGTACCGGGCCGGCTGCTCCGACGCTGCGCAGGTCGGGTCCCGGGTTGTAGGGCACCTCTAGTTCCGGGCCGTGATACCACCCGGGACCGAGGCAGTCAGCGGCAGGGTGGAGACAGGAGGGTGGACCTTTCGTCCCGGGCCGTGGTACAGCCCGGGACTAGAGGTCCCGCTATATCATCTCCCACCCCGGGCCAGCCACCATTTTTGAACTCTCAAGCTCATTGTTTCCTCTCTCAAGCTCAAGTGTAGCCCCATTTTTTTCCAAGATTTGTCAAGATAGACGGCACCCATCTCTCCAAGGGTTAGCAACACTTGATCCTTTCACCCGGCGGCCGAATTTTAGCCATTTCCATACAAGTTTAGCTCATTTCATTTTTATAGTGCTACCTAGGTGTTTGATGAAATGCCTAAGCTAGGTAGTTCATTTTTTTATGTATTTTGAGCTCAAATTAATTTATTATTTGTGGATTTTAGTGTCGTCTCGGTCCTCACCGCCGTCGATAGCCCCCGCCATCCCGTGACCGGCACCACCTCGGTGAGCCTCTTCTTTTATCTGTTATTTTACAAAATTACTTGTATGATTTGAATGCATAATTATTTTTCTTGTATAATTTTCTTATGTTTTTTATGTATAGTGTCATGGTTTTGATATCCGTCCCCGTCGTCCCTCGTCCGGTCTATGATTCGGATGTGGTATATTTTTATCACTATTTATTTTGTTTCGTGTTTATAACAATCATGCCGACCAAATTGACATAGATATATTTTTATTTAGGAGGTAGTTGAACCGGAAATTCCAGCCGACCCTATTGTAGAGTTTTTTAAAAAGAAAACAACGATTTGAAAGCAAAATTGAAGATAAGTGAAGATCTTCGTCTCCAATGCCTAGAAGAGAAGATGGTATTGGACTTGAAGATTGCCGACATCGTTGATGCTCACGGGGTCGAGCTTACCGACGTCGTCGCTGTTCACGAGATGAAGATGGATGCAATGCGCTTGAAGCTTAGAAAGATTAGAAAATATGTCATTAGTCAAGAGGCTTGGTATCATTATGCTGTTGGTTCAATAGTTACCTTAGTTGCGATTCTGATCGCATTTGTTGTTGGATTTAAATTCTTTAGATAGTTGTATTCTAGTTTCAATTAATTTATGTTTTATGAGAACTATGTATTACATTTGGTCACTACTATACTTTGGTTTTAATGTGATGAACTTGTATTAATGAATATGATATGTTTCCTATTATGTTGGTTTATCGTAATGGGTTTTAGCGGTGATTTGCAGATGAGTCATCCATGTACGCTGACCGACGCTCTAAAGAGTACATGGATGGCGTGCAATCTTTTCTCAATGTGGCTAAGGATAACAAGGGGCCAATGGTTTTATGTGTTGTCCATGCAAGAAATGTCGGAATGAGAAGGATTACCCTAACACAGACAGAATTCACCTCCACCTGATAACTTCTGGTTTCATGCCCGGCTATAATTGTTGGACCAAGCACGGAGAAAAAGGGGTTATGATGGAAGATAACGAAGAAGAAGAGAACGATGACAACTACATGTACCCTGAATATGTTGGTAACCCAACAGGGGAAGCTGATGATGAAGAGGTACCAGATGATCCCATCATACATGATGATTTACGTGGGGTCATCGTTGATGCACATACCCTAGCAGAAACTACACTTGAGAAGTTGAAGTTGGAGCGCATGTTAGAGGATCACAAAACAAAGTTGTACCCAACTTGCGAAGATGGCAACACAAAGCTCGGTACCACACTGGAATTATTGCAATGGAAGGCAGCGAATGGTTTATCTGACAAGGGATTTGGGAGTTTACTGAAAATAGTGAAGGACAAGCTGCCGGCTGGTAACGAATTGCCCGAGAGTGCGTATGAAGCAAAGAAGATTATCTGCCCTCTAGGATTAGATGTGCAGAAGATACATGCATGCATTAATGACTGCATCCTCTACCGCGGTGAGAAGTATGAGAATTTGAATGAATGCCCGGTATGCGGTGCATTGCGGTATAAGATCAGAGCAGATGACCCTGGCGATGTTGAGGGCCTGCCCGCCAGGAAGAAGGTTCCTGCCAAGGTGATGTGGTACGCTCCTATAATACCACGGTTGAAACGTTTGTTCAGAAACAAAGAGCATGCCAAGTTGTTGCGATGGCACAAAGAAGACCGCAAGAGCGACGAGATGTTGAGACACCCGGCTGATGGGTCGCAGTGGAGAAAAATCGATACAGAGTACAAGGAATTTGCACGTGACCCAAGGAACTTAAGGTTTGGTCTTAGCACGGATGGCTTTAATCCTTTTGGGGAGCAGAGCAGCAGTCATAGCACCTGGCCTGTGACTCTATGTATCTATAACCTTCCTCCTTGGTTGTGCATGAAGCGGAAGTTCATTATGATGCCAGTGCTCATCCAAGGCCCGAAGCAACCCGGTAACAACATTGATGTCTACCTGAGGCCATTAGTTGATGAACTTTTACAGTTGTGGCGTGATGAAGGGGTACCTGTGTGGGATGAGTACAAACAAGCGGAATTTAACCTACGAGGGTTGTTGTTTGTAACCATCAATGATTGGCCTGCTCTTAGTAACATTTCAGGACAGTCGAACAAGGGATACAATGCATGCACACACTGTTTAGATAGCACTGAAAGTATATATGTAGGTAACAAGAATGTGTACCCGGGTCATCGTCGATTTCTTACAACTCAGCATCCCCTAAGAAAGAAAAGCAAGCAGCAGCATTTCAAAGGTGAGGAAGATCGCCGGCCGAAGCCACCCCTCCAAAGTGGTGAAGATATATATGATGCGGTCAAGGATTTAGATGTAATCTTTGGAAAGGGTCCTGGCGGACAGTCTGTTCCGAAGGACGCTAACAACCACGTTCCCCTGTGGAAGAAGAAGTCTATATTTTGGGAACTACCCTATTGGAAAATCCTAAAGGTCCGCTCTGCAATCGACGTGATGCACGTGACGAAGAATGTTTGCGTGAACCTGCTAGGCTTCTTGGGCGTGTATGGGAAGGCAAAAGATACTCCGGAAGCACGAGAGGACCAGCAACTTTTGAAAGACCCAAAGAACCTGCATCCAATGAGGACGGATAAAGGACGTCTACGTCCTGCTAGCTACGTTCTTACCAAAGAAGAGAAGGAGATATTTTTTGAAGTCCTGAGCAGTATGAAGGTCCCGTCTGGCTTCTCGTCGAATATAAAGGGAATAATAAATATGGCAGAGAAAAAGTTCCAGAACCTAAAGTCTCATGACTGCCACGTGCTGATGACTCAACTGCTTCCGGTTGCATTGCGGGGGCTTCTACCGGAAAATGTTCGAGTATCCATTGTTCAGCTATGTGCGTTCCTCAATGCAATTTCGCAGAAGTCAATCAGCCCAACCACTCTATTAAGGTTACAGAAGGATGTGGCTCAATGTCTCGTTAGTTTTGAGTTGGTGTTCCCACCATCCTTCTTCACTATTATGACACATCTCCTAGTACACCTGGTCGACGAGATTCACATTCTGGGTCCTGTATTTCTACACAATATGTTCCCCTTTGAGAGGTTCATGGGAGTGTTGAAGAAGTATGTTCATAACCGTGCTAGGCCAGAAGGAAGCATCTCCAAAGGGTATGGAACAGAGGAGGTCATTGAGTTTTGTGTTGACTTTATTCCCGGCATTAAGTCGATTGGTCTTCCTGAATCGCGACATGAGGGGAGACTAAGTGGAGAAGGCACTCTAGGAAAGAAATCATACATATGCAGGGACGGGTATTCTTTCACAAAAGCACACTACACAGTTCTGCATAATTCCACTTTGGTGGCTCCGTATATCCAGATGCACAAGGATATTGTACGCTCTAACAACCCGGGGATGGATGACTCCGCCATTGCAAAGGAACACATGGAGAATTTTGGCGGTTGGTTGGAAACGCATCTGAACAACAACAACACAGTCTCAGATGAGCTGTTCTTGTTGTCTAAGGGGCCATCTTCGACTATTTGGACTTTCCAAGGGTATGAGATAAACGGGAATACATTTTACACGAACGCCCAAGATAAAAAGAGCACCAACCAAAATAGTGGTGTCCGCTTTGATGATAAGAGCACGAATGAGGCCACGGTCACATATTATGGTTGCATAGAGCAGATATGGGAACTTGACTATGGACCTTCTTTGAAGGTCCCTTTGTTCTGGTGCAAATGGTTCAACCTGAGAGGCGGCGGGGTAAAGGAAGACCCATTGTACGGAATGACTACAGTGGATCTCACGAATGTTGCGTACGACAACGAACCATTCGTTCTAGCCAAGGATGTGGCTCAGGTTTTCTATGTGAAGGACATGTCTACCAAGCCAAAAAAAAGAAAAGATAAGGAAGTGAATACATCAGCCGATGAGCCAAAGCGCCACATAGTTCTTTCAGGGAAAAGAACCATCGTGGGAGTGGAGGACAAGACAGACATGTCAGAAGATTACGACAAGTTTCATGAAATTCCGCCCTTCAAAGTGACCACTGACCCAAGTCTCAAGTTATATGCAGACCCTTGTCCATGGTTACGGAGCGATCAGAAGAAAGGGTCTCACAAAAAGAAAAAGCGAAGACTAAATAGGGATGTTGTTCATGATGTGTAATAATTTATTAAACTTTTATAAAATTTTTGATGTAGCATAGTGGGAGTGGAGGACAAGACAGACATGTCAGAAGATTACAATAAGTTTGATGAAATTCTGCCCTTCAAAGTGAAAACTGACCCAAGCATCGTGTTAAATGATGAAGAATGTCCATGGCTACGGCGCAATCAGAAGAAAGGGACACACAAGAAGAAAAAGTGAACACTAGATAGGGATGTTGTTGTTGATGTGTAATAATGTATTAAACCTTTTATGTAACTATGTCCTGAAAACTCAGAAGAGAGATCTAAACACTATGTCAATCAGCTGCAGTTTTACCAACACAATCGCGTGGTCGTGAGACGGCAAATCGGCCTTCGATCCAGAGAGCGGCAAGACGTCTCTGATGATTTGCAACAAGTGTTGGGGATGTTGTTAATCATCAGAGCGTCTTGCCGCTGCTTGGATCCGACCAAACGGTTGCAGGACGTAGCTAGGGAACCCGAATGTTTTGTGTTGAGCGCCACTTCGATCCAAGCAGCGGTAAGACGTCTCTGATGATCTACAACCGTCCGGCAAGACGTCTCTGATGATCTGCAACCGTTTGGAACGGTCGCAGGTCATCAGAGACGTCTTGCCGCTGGTTGCCCAAAGATGCCTCTCCGAGTGACGCTGGAATGTTTTGTGTGAGTGAGTGAGTGACGCTGGAATTCCGGGAGGTGGGCTATATATAGGGTACGTGTGCTTCTTTAGTCCCGGTTGGTAACACCAACCGGGTCATGTGGCTCACGAAGTGGTCATGATACTGCTGATCCAACAGCTCACAATCCCTCAAAAGAAACACACCCCTGATCCAATGTCTCACAAGCGCTTGAAAGAAACACACGATCCGTGTGCTTCTTTAGTCCCGGTTGGTAACAACAACCGGGACTAAAGTCGGGCTCACCCCTGATCCAACGTCTCACAAGCGCTTGAAAGAAACACATGATCCGTGTGCTTCTTTAGTCCCGGTTATATGCAGACCCTTGTCGATGGTTACGGAGCGATCAGAAGAAAGGGTCTCACAAAAAGAAAAAGCGAAGACTAAATAGGGATGTGGCGGAATGTAGTACTTAATTTATAGTATGGAGGACAAGACAGACATGTCAATGAAATCAAGCGTATGGCGGTGGCGGAATGTAGTACTTAATTTATAAATTTTTGATGTAGCATCAAACTTTGTGATGTGAAATGATCCACTGCGCATGTAGTACTTGATTTATAAATTTTTGAATTGATTTTAAATTAAGCGTATGTAGTACTTAATTTAAAACGAAGCGCATGTGATACTTCATTTTAAACCAAAACAGAAAACAGGAAAATGAAAGCAATTTTTACTTAATTTAGACAAGTAAATCAAAAGATATAAAAAAGTAAGAAACCAGAAAATTAAAAAAATTAACCTCTAGTACCGGGCCGTGCGACCACCCGGTACTAGAGGTCCACTGGGCTTGGCGCGCAAATTTTCGCGGCCCTGAGGGACCTCTAGTACCGGGTGGTAACACGGCCCGGTACTAGAGGGTCTCTAGTACCGGGTGGAGCCACGGCCCGGTACTAGAGGCCTTTTTGGCGCTACTTCTAGCGGCTCGGGCCGAAAATTTGCCCAAGTCCAGCAAATCGACGCTCCGCCTCCGGGCTCCAGACGACGCCGCCTCCTGCGCCGCCAGGCTGCCGGATTTCGTCCCCGCGCCCTGCCGCCCTCACCGTGGGTCGCCGTCCTGCTCCTGCTCCGGGCGCGGCCGTCCCCGCTCTTCCCCCGAGCAAGATCGTCGTCCCCGAGCAAGCAAAGCTCCCCCCGACCCACGGTGAGCTCGTCCCCCCGACCAACTACTCTCTCCCTCTCTCAGATCTAGCGCGCGGCGGCGGCGCGGCGGACCCTAACCACGGGGCCGGCGCCGGAGTTGGCAAACAAGAAATTTTTAGGGCCTAAGGGCCGATTTCATTATGGGGAGGCCACAAACGGCCGATTACATTGGGGGGGGGGAGGCCATTAATAAGGCCATTACATTGGAGGGGGGAGGGGGGTCGTCGTCGCCGGTGCCGCCTAGTCGTCGAGGATGTAGAAGGGCGGCGGGGTCCAGAGATGCTCCGGTGGCGCCTGCTGCTGCGGTGGCGCCTCCTGCTGCTCCGGTGGCGCCTCCTGCTCCTGCTCCGTGGCACCTCCCAGCTCCCGCCGGTAAAGACCCAGGACTGGCCAACGAGGCCGGTAGGCAGAGGAGGCGGCGGCGGAAGGTCCTGCTCCTGCTCGCGTTCCATGGCGTAGTGCCACGGCTCGACCTCGTCCGGGTCGTACTCCTGCTGCTGCAGTGGCGGCGGCGGCGGCATCAGGGCCGCGGCCGCGGCGGCCGCGCCGCGGTCCTCACCTTCTCCCACCTCTTGATCTCGTCCTCGACGAGGCTGAGGTTGGAGGCCTCGTACGCGGCCACCATCTCCGGGTCGTCCTCATCCTCGGGGACCTCCTCCTCGAACCACAGCGCGTCGGGCAGCGCTGGGTAGGCGGATTGGACGGCGCGGGGCGCCGGGGCGAAGTAGGAGTGGCGGCGGTCCTCGTGCTCGTCCTTGAGCCACTGCTCCCAGTGAGGGGAGTCCGCCGCGTAGGCGGGGTCGTTGCGGAGCGCCGGAGGGAGGAGGCGGCGCCGGCGCGCGATCTCCCTGTCCAGTTGCCTCCCAGGGAGCGGGACCGCCGGCACCGGAATCCTCTGCGGGTTCAGGTGCCAGCCCTCGGGGAGGTGGACGTCGTCCACTCCAGCGTGGCGGCGTTGTCCCAGTGCCACTGGCACTCCGGCTCCGGCACGTAGCGCCGGCGCCGGATCCTCCTCCCTCCGCGGTGGTGGTGGTGGTTCGTGGCGGCGCGTCGGGTGCGTGGGCGACCCGCACCGGTGGCGCGGTCCTCCGCACGCCCTGCGGAACGACGCCCAAGGCCGCCGGCGGTGGAGGCGGTGGAGAAGCGCGGCGACGGTTGGAGGACTCGCCGGTCTCGTTCTTCGGGGACTTCCCGAACCAGCGCGACATGGCGGCGAGGGCACTGGACGGGCGGAGGGGAACCGTCGGGCGGAGGGGAACCGTGGGAGCGGAGCGGAGTGGAGTGTCCACATCCGCACGGGCGCGTCCCTTTTTAAAGACCAGGACCGTCGGGAGGGGAACCGTCGGGTGGGCCAGCGCCCGAGTCGCTGGCAAGTGGGCCAGGAGCATTGACTCCGGGTGGGCGGGGGCTGTTGGTGCTCCGCATTGACCACGGGGGGTGAAGGCGAGGCGGCCGGGTGGGAACACGAGGCGGGGAGGTGAAGACGAGGCGGGGCGGGAACACGAGGCAGGGCGGCGGGGTCAGAACTGGGTCGCTGGCAGGTGGGCCAGCATTGACCACGCGTGGCCAGTGGGCGGTCACACGTGGCGGTGGGGCGGGTAGGCGCTGGCAGGTGGGCCAGCGATGACCACGGTGGCCACCTTTGACCAGGTTCTGGCCCAAATTTGGGCTGGGCTGGGATTGGGACAGCCTATGTTTTTTTTGAAAGATTTTTTTCTTTAGATGCAATATATTGTATAGTTCCCTCCTTTGAATTATTGTACTAATGCTATTATTGTTTTATCTTTTTTTTGTATTAGTTAAACAATGGATGTCGATGCTCCCTTCGTAACGAGAGAAGGGGAAGAAGAGATACTTTCCTACATTTTGGAACCCGGTGAATTTCGGCATCCCGCGGAAGGAGCTGAAGATGAGGACTCGGAAATTGGTGGACCCACGCCGTCTGGCGAGGTATATTAAGCCTATGTTGAGCAGATGCAATAACTGATTTGTGCATATATATGTATTCACACATGTTTCATATTTTTAGACCTCCGCATCGAACCAATCCACTAAACGAGGCCATGCCCAAGGGATGGGCAAAGATGAGCATCTCACAATTGACGAGGTGAATGCAACTACTGGCCAACCACTGGCACCCGTGCCGAACGCAGTTAAGTTTGTGCATCAATGCGGAGTCACTGTCAGGGACAACGTTTATATCAGCACTCAGGAATGGATTAAGCCAAAGTTAGAGGGAGTTAGTTACGTCGACAAGAGAACCAAAGATGTGCTTTGGAACAAGCTCATTGCACATTTCACCCTACCGGTCTTGGAAGATGAGGTGAAGACAAAAAAATGACGGACAAAGTCAAGCATTTCGCTCTTAAGAAGATGGCTCAACAATTCAATAACTACAAGAACAAATTATTCCGTGAGTGGGAAGAAGATGGGAAACTTCCGGATTTCACCGGCACACGAGAGAGGCAGCGGCCTCACTGGCCTGCATTTCTGGAGTACAAGAAATCAGAACGAGCTAAGAAAAGGTCGCAAACGAATAAGAATAATGCAGCGAAAAAGAAGTATCACCATAAGATGGGGCCAGGTGGCTACCGAGTTGCCGAGCCTAAGTGGGAAAAAATTGAGTCCGAGTTGCGTGCAAAAGGGCTCACCCCGGTCACAGAGGAATGGGACAGAAGGATAAGGAATTGGCTACTTGCGCATGGAGGGGAGTATGACATGGAAACAGGGGAGTTAATAATTGATGAAAGCAAAGTAGTCAACGGAGCCCAAAAAAAATTATTGACTTAATTGCCAAGTCTAAAGAGGGAAAGTTTATTTCCGACAGAGAGAAGGACGAGCTGTCAGAGGCCCTCGGGACCAAAGAAAAAGGAGGATCAACACGAGGCTTAGGAGAAGTGCCGTGGATTGAAGGGTTTCCCGAGGACCGTGCCTCTTATAGAAGCCGATTGAGAGCAAAGAGGAGGAAGGAGCAGCAGGAATCAGACCGGTTGATGATCTTAGAAAGAAATCATGACCAGATGGTTGCTCTCTATAAGGAGCAGCAGAAGCAAATAGATCAAATGCGCGAGCAAGGGGCGCCAACTCTTCAGCTGGAACAAGCGAGTCAAGGCGGCCCATCGCATCGCAGAAGCAGCGTGGCTTCCTCGGTTATGGTCGGTGATGATGAGACAAGTTACCCCGTGGATTATATCACGGAGAAAACAACTTGTGAGCTGCATGTCCCAGTATTTAACTTATCCATGAAGGCGGCGGACG
Source organism: Poa pratensis (assembly GCA_947311845.1). NCBI lineage: Eukaryota > Viridiplantae > Streptophyta > Magnoliopsida > Poales > Poaceae > Poa > Poa pratensis. Next base: position 5,618,587 of record CAMZMU010000046.1, on the reverse strand, counting down.
GCTATGCATTCTCCATTGACTCTACAGCATCGTGGCTTGGCAATGCCATTCCAGATGGATTTGCTCGTGTCGGCGTGGATCAAGTTGTACAAGGATATGAATCACTGAACCTTGAGTTCCCAAGAGCTGATGATGAGTCGGTGCTAGGGGACGTCGTGGGTGGTCTAATTCTATGGCGGAAGAAATACATCAAGTTTGAAGGCTGGGCGCCAAGGCCACCATCGTCTCCGCCAATTCACGATTCACCACCTGATGACGATGAAGGGGACGACAACCATCAGTCGCCTCTGCATCAGTCGTCTCCGCCGCCGCGTGCGCCGACTCCACCGCCGCGTGAGCCGACTCCACCGCCGCGTCAGCCCACTCCGCCGCCGCATGAGCCGACTCCACCGCCGCATGAGCCGACTCCGCCGCCGCATGAGCCGACTCCTGAGCCCCGACATAGGAAGGGCGCCACTTCGTCGTCCATGGGATTCGGGCGAGACCCCCGACGTTCGCCCCTCCCAAAAGTACCCAAAAGCCTTGACGACCTCAGAGCTTGCGACATGACTAAAGAGCAATTGGATGCGTGGGTGGATGCAGACACAAAAAGACAGCTTGCACGGAAAAAGCCCGAGGAAAAGCAAACATTTACTGCAAAGGAAAACAAGTGGGCTATTGGATTCATCACGGAACCATCGCAATATGAGAAAAATAAGCCAGATAACTATTTACGAGCTCTGAGTAAAAGTAGTAGCTCTCCCAAGACGAGAAGTAGTAGTGCCAGAGGGAAAAGAGACGTTGCCCAGCTCGGACAACAGGCAAACCAGTCGATAGCCCCGCTCGTAGTTATACCCAGTGGTCATGGCTCCGTGACGGACCTAATTCCTACTTTATCCTTGAAGAAGGACTTTGCTGCAGATGCTGGTATTACTCTTGCTCAACTGGACAACGAAAATCTCTTTCCGTCTGATGTAGATGATTCATGGAAATGGAAATGGGGGAGGTCCCTGCTGCGAGGTGATCAGATAAAGTGTCTACCGACATGTATGCGACAACTCCATAGTTGGTACATGAAAACCACAAAGGAATTTGATGACTTTTTGATCTGTGTGAAAGTTACAAAAAATCATTTCGCGGGTGAAGACATGTTCACAATTCAGCTCGAAGAACTCTGGTACTTATACAACCTTGACTCCCTCGACTTGGCTCTCGTCGGTGCCTACTGTCTGTAAGTGATTCAATTCATTTATTTCCAAAAAAGATAAAGTCTTTAGCTCTCAGCTCGTTCATTGCCATCGCTAATTATGCTCACTACGGTATTATGCAGAATGAAGAGTGATGAATGTGGTAGAAAGGGCATCTATGGCTTTGGGTTCGTTAACCCAGTACGAGTTAATGCAAGGACACTAAAAAACCACGTGAAGGACACGGAGAAGAACTTGCTAAATGCCCTAATGAAGCAACATTTCAACACGGAGATAATGTTTCCTTACTTCTTCAGGTAAGAGAGTGTTACTCGCTTGTACAAATTAAGTGTAACTGATGAGTTACTGACGTGTATATAATCATGCGCAGCGATCATTACATTCTGCTAGTCATTGAAGTTGATAGATCAAGAGTTCAAGTCTACGACTCATTGGACTGGCCTGAGGAGAGGTACCAAAGCATTCTAGATACGCTCCAAAGGTAATTTCAAACATTATCGCACTATATCAGTCTCTCTTATTGATTTCAGAGATATCAAGCAACTAATAACTCATTTATTCTTTTTTTTGCCGGCAGGGTTTGGAAACAATTCAAAGCGAGGACAAAGGGTTCAGGTTCATTTGAAGAACAGCTGACTTTTGTTCACCCACAGGTAGGTAGTACGGTCTAGCTAGGTTCGCGCATCTCTTTATTTATAGTTTTCAATACCACTATATGTTGACTATGATTTGATTGAATTCTATTCTCGTAAAGTGGATCGAGAGGCAACCACAGGGGACCAATTTCTGTGGATATTTCGTTTGCGAGTGGATTCGTCGTTCGGTCACTGAGCGGGACCCAAAGAAATTTTTAGACGTACGTGAACAATCATATTCATCAATTGATCTCCAGTGTCATTCATAATTTTTGATAGTCATGATTAATATTCGTATTGATCTCCTTCTTTTATAGGCAGAGCCATTGCGCGAGAGTATGCCACTAAAGAAGCGCTTTCAAGCACTAGCAGAGGAACTTGCGGGGTTTCTGCTCAGCGAAGTCATACCTACAAAAGGAACATACAATGGAGAATAGCGGTGAAGTCCCGGTTATGATCTCCCGTGTAACCGAATAGACGGGCTCTAGTCCCGGTTATGATCTCCACACACGTGTAATCGAATAGACGGGCTCTAGTCCCGGTTATGAGCACCTCCATGTAACCGGATAGACGTGAACATATTTTTATTTATGAACATTTTGATATGTTATATGTAGTTTCTGTTTTTAATTAATTAAACGCATATTTTTTTGCACCATTTCAATATTAAATTGGGAGGAAAAACAAAAAATTACAGGCTGCCACGTGTGAGGTCCTTGGTCCCGGGTCGTATGACCAATCGGGACTAGAGGTCCTCCACCACGCCCGCGCCTCGGCGGCCACGTGGGAGCCTGTTGTTCCGGGTCGTAACGGACCCGGTACTAGAGGGGGGGCCTCTAGTGTCGCCTTGCTAGTCCCGGGTGGACACCCGGTACTAGAGGCCCTTACGACCCGGGACCAGTGGCCCTGTTTCCACTAGTGTCTGCTAGCCTACTTATATGGGTTTGTGGGATATATTTATGTGTTTTAAATTTCTAGATAGCATATGCATCATGCATGCTTGCGATCATTAATTTTGTTGTGAATGAATGTACGTATTTCGTACATAGAGCTCCGTTAGATTTTTTCATATATTTCTACTTGATTAACAGTAAATAGCTATATGTTGTTTTGATACAATGAGTATAAGAAGTCTACCTGCAGATCGATGGCTCAAACATGTTTAGGAAAAAAAGTGTGAAGATCTTTGATTGAAGTGCGAATGTGACATGGTAAAGAAGGTTTACAATATTAATAGTCCCCTATTCTTTTTGTAACAAGCATATTTGTTTTTAAGATTAATACAGTAGCGAACTAAGTATATATAATAGTTGACTCGAGAAAAATCAACTTGCACGTATAAAAATATATAGTGTAGTGTAGCTACAAATAAAAGGTTAATTAAGTACGAGAAAAAATATATTCATTAGTCATGCATGATATCCCCTAACAAAATGAGCTAGGCTAAATTCCTAAAATAGTATTCTCTTGATGGACTAAAAAGAAACTAACTCGGAAAAAGCTTATGCATTAGAAGGTAAGAATCTACACCCAGGGGATGCGCATTGGACAGATTATCCATTGAGTGCTAGCCGACAAAGAAAAAACATAATATAACAGAGTCGTTATTAAATGGTGACCCACATTTGCGTTGCAAATTTTTTTTAAGATACAAGGCCAAAAGTCCCTGCGTTAAATTAATAACACCGAAACGGCGAACAGATACAAAGTGCTGAACCCAGCTTACAACTCGACACTGCACACACACAAGACACGAGGCTACCGAGAAGATTACAGGCAAACACCAAAGGGGCAGAGCCGAAGAGAGCACACACACGACGGGCAGAGGTGTCGGGCCGAAGCTGGGGGACACGGGCACACCAACACACGGCACACCGCCGAGACAGGCTACACCGCCGAGGACCGCACCACCTGGATCAACACCGCCACTGTCCGCAACCGCGAGGAGGACATGCAAACACCAAAGGGGCAGAGCCGAAGAGAGCACACACAAGACGGGCAGAGGTGTCGGGCCGGAGCTGGGGGACACGGGCACACCAACACACACGGCACACCGCCGAGACGAGCTACAACGCCGAAGACCGCACCACCTGGAGCATCACCGCCACACTCACAAAGCTGAATACCGGCAAACCGGAGCCCCGCACAGAGAAACGCCGAGGTGCAGAGCAAGCTACAAACATTGCCAGAGAAAGCAAGGCAAAGGTCGCCATGCCACCTCCGGAGAGCCACACGTTGTGAACTCCAAGGCGGCGTATTCAAGAAGAGCACGACACCGGAGTGCCGCCACCGCCCGATCCGAAGATCTTGGATTTTCATCCGGTGTGGTAGAAGGAGCTGGAGAGGCCTCCGCGACGCCTTCAAGAAGGAGACGGCGTCCACATATGTCGCCGCTGCGGCCCGAGAGGACCCCGGGCAAGAGTTTCCCCTTGGCCATACTCCCCTCCTTCTACGCTGGGCATCGGCCGGGTATCGGCGAGGCGACACCCGCATCACTCTCACAACACGCCGCTCGCCAGCACCACGCCGTCCACACGGCCGTGGGCACCGGCCAGCACCAGAGTCGCTGGCACGCCCACCAACCACGCAGACTCCCACCTTCCAGGGCCGCCGCCCCGGCTTACAAGCACGCCACACCGCTGAGCTGAAGAAGACGGAGAGAGCGCTCCACCACCAGATCGGCGACCACCAGCCACCATGGCTACCAACCACGACGAATCTGGGGCGGAGGCGGAAGGGCCCAAAGCGGGCACGGGGCCCCTGCCCCGTTCCAAGCTCGAGGCAGCCAACCTGGCCGCACTACCCTGCCCGACGCTGCCCGAAGCCCTCGACTCATCACCTGCCGGCCGCCACGCCGCCGCCGGCCATGCCCTCCATGGTCGCGACGAACAGCCGGAAAACCAAGCGCTCCAGATCTCCCCAAATCAACCGTCCGCCGAGCTTCGCCCCCCGCGACAACAGCCGCCACCGCGAGCACGCCACCACCACGAAGCCACCACGCAGCCGCAGAACAGCTGCGCCGCCGCGCCCACTCGCCCAGCGCGGCGCCCCCACCAACCGCTACGGCCCGCGCCGCCACGGCCGCGCGAGGGAGAAGGAGATCCCGCCGGCGCCGGCGCCGCCCGGGTTTAGCCCGGCGACGCCCTCCGGCGGCGGCGGGGAAGGAGGAAGTGAGGAGGAGGGGCGAGTAGGTGGCGGCGGCTAGGGTTTCGCCCCGTCGATCGCGGGAGCGACAGGACGAAACAGAGAGTCCGCGGGTCTCCCTTGGCTCAACGCATATATGGTTCAAGTCTTCATTTATATTAATACTATCTTAAGGCTTCTGCATATATGGCTTATTAAGTAGATAAAGAAGCATTTGCGTTTAATTTTATTAAGCCAAATTCCCATGTGAAATTATTAAATAAGTTTCGTGTACAAGTTAAGTTTTCTATTTAATCAAACCAACATTGAAACTTGAACGTGATCAAATTCATTTGCATTCTATAGCATTTCACCCATGTTGGGCCGATTCAGTTATACAAAATAATTATAAGGCGTCAAATTTTATATCACTATGCATGATAAGAGAGAATAAGCTACGAGATATATTAAGAGAACTGAAATTTCCAATGAATATGAAGTGGTAAATTGTTGAGATGGCCACACAACTTAGGCGATTAGATGAGGAGGTGTGATTTGTCGCATAGAGAGAGATAACACATGTTTAAATTTGGATCAATTAATGTAAAGATCCTTATAGAAACTATTTGTGAAAAGGTACACGTCATAAATTAGTATTGGAAAAGATAAAGTGAGTATGAAGGGTATAGTTTTGCATAGCGGACGCATATATCATGTATAAATCTAGCCGCGCAAATGCGCGGGCCACCCAGCTAGTTTAATTGATTTAAACATTATTTATTTATGTCTTAAATATGGTAGAAACTTGTTGAACATGTTTAATTGCACAACTCAAGTTCTGTTGGTCACAAAAATACAAACTAAATTTCCACAGAAAGCTAATGATGTGTAGAAGACAACACAATTTAGTTTGGATCAATTGGAGTTACCGAACTCACTACATAATTGTTTTAATCCAGTAACTTGATAATCAAGTTTTAGCTACCAATTATGTTCTGTTGATTCTAAAATTAAATCCTTTTAGGCGTAACTAGCCATGACTAAATGTGATCTAACAAAATTGGTCCTAATTCATTTGGGTTAACCATTAAGCATCTTTAATTATTTTAGTGCAGAAGGGTGTTCTAACTTCAACTTTATACTAAACAACTAGTTGGAATGTACGTGCAACGCACGTCTTTATAATTAAATGAGATAATTTACAATTAGGAAAAGGCCGTACAATGGTCGACATGAATTTGTGCAGTCAACAGCCGCATAGAGGCCCAATGCAGGAAACGCATAGTAGTACACTGCACAAGTGCTGCACCAGCTCCAAGATGGGGATAGCACCGCTGGCGGGATACGCAAAGATTAATGTGGATACAGCAGTTCAAAAGCTCCGGAACTCTGGTGCTATTGCAGCGGTGTGCCGGCGGGACGATGGATTGTTCCTTGGAGCCTCGGCTGTCTCTATCAATGGGATCAGCGAGCCGGGCATACTGGAGGCGCTGGCGTGCCGGGAAGCGCTCTCCTTGGCAGCGGATCTGCAGCGGGAACATGTCTGCATCACTTCCGATTGTATTGAGGTGATTAAAGGTATGAATGAGGTGAACCTGGGTCACTTCAGTTCTGTCCTAGAAGAGATCAAGCCAAGAAAATCAAACTTCAGCTCGGTGGAGTTCAGACATGAGCGAAGGCTTTCGAATAAAGAGGCCCACGGCCTCGCTCGTAGTTTGGCTTACTTAGACTGGTCAGCCACCAGATCCTTTTTTTATTCCTATGACTATAAGTGATCAATAAAGTAGCGGTAGGTTAATCTCAAAAAAAAAGTGTATAATAAAGTAATGCATGACAACACCATAGTACAAATTGTGCATGAGTTGAACAACGTTAAAATGAAGAGAGCTGAATATTTTTATTCAAGCACGTGTCAATTTTTTCTAAAGATTATCAGTACAGATCTTCTATTTGGTCCAGTGGTGACAGTGGTGTAAATGCCTACAGGTCCCACAGCCACATGGATGTGTTGCTCCGGGACGACATATCAACGCCAACGTCGAGATGTGGAGAAAGCATAGGAAGACATCAAGCTTCGAGTTTGCTTCCAAGAACCTGAGAATTTCAGCACGATTGTGTTTAGGGAGTACTCTTTGAAATTGTCGAGCATACTGAGTCGAACTTGCAAGGTAGGCAAAATTAAAAGAGCAAACATGTTAGGATACTCAATCGTTTAATTGCATCCGATCAACGATTCAGATTATTCCAATGTTGTGCACTGAACACGTCCTAATCATCCGTGCATATTGGATTCGTTTCGCACGCGACGTGTTGTGTTCCTTGCTTCTTCGTGGACGGTGTCTGCTAACCCCATCGCCACCGTCGTCCGTCGCCACTACACCGCCTCCACTTCTAGACAAAGCGCGATCTGCCCAGGCCGCCTTCCTCTTTTCTTCGTCAGTCACGCGACATCGCGGTTATCGGCAACGGACACCCATGCTCTTTCCCGTGTATATATTACTCCCTCCGTTCAAATTTAATTGACTTGCTATTCACCAAATGTGGATGTATCTATACATGTAACAATATACTCTAGAAAATATAAGATTAATTGATACACTACTTCAGTCTCACTATGTGAAAAAGGTCTAGAGTCGTTTCGGGTATGACGACTGCAAGCCTTCTCTGACACCATGGCAGTTATTTCCCAAAAACACAAAGATGAAAGGAGGCTATGTTTTGACATGAAAAAGATAAAACCCTAATTACTCGATTTCCCATCTAGGTTTGAAATAACAAAGGGAAAAATGAAATAAACGAAGAGATTTGAGAAAATACCCGAAGACATTGAAACTTTGTTTAGGTATCACGAATCAACAATCATTCAGCACATATTCCATCCGCGCTCGAAGCCGTAAGCCAAAAGTCCAACCTCTAATTAGCTACATTTACTACTTTGTTAGGAGAATACATACACATTTTTATACAGAGAATCAATCTAAAACTGATCAAAACCTCGATTTCTCGACAGGTACAGTCAGGCCATGACAAGTTGTATAGCAGCTATCCACCCATACCTGTTCCACCACAGTGGCGAACGCTTTTGGAAGAGCTAGCTTGCACAAGAAAAGTTGTAAAAAATAAAGTCGGTCAAATCCTTTGCCCCACGAAAACATAAGATATGGCAGATATGCATGCATGAGAGGAAAGCCAGTAGCATGGTATTCAGCAGCAATGGCGAATCAATCAGCACACGCAAGCTCCGCCGTCGGGCGTCCGCGCTCTGCTGTGCCGCTCCTCTCGAGAGCTCGGCCGCCGGGCGTCCGCTCTCTCTGCCGGGGCGACGGGGATTGAGCCTGGGGTGCGGGGAATCAGTAGGGCGCATCGCCATGGAGCCGCACCGGCGAGCGGCCGCGCGGAGAGCCGCCGGATTCGTCCGGAATCGGCCGGCAACGGTGATGCTAGGAAGGGGATTGGGATTGGGCAGTTTTTCTGATGATATAGAAGAACAAAAGAAACGAAATGATAGGTGGCATTTTGATCCTAGTATGTATTTTGTGGAAGGGTAAAACGGTAAAAAACGGACGTGTGTTGAGCTCGGCTGTTGATCAAATATTGAACGGCTTAGATTTAATGTATCAACACAGCACAACACAAGTTTGCTCTTTTAATAATAGTATAGAGAACAATTATTATTGCATAATTAATTCTACCAAAATTAGGGGAGCCAATAGATCACAGTACCAAGCTAACAAAATTGGTTTGGAATTATTTGGCTTAACAGAGTATCAGAAACAAACAAGTTTAGATTTTAAACCTCCTGTGGCATTTTTAATAATACACTTTTATTATTGATCTAAATGAAATGAAACCATTTGGGTTGGTTAAACAATTTCATAAGCTTTCCAGAACATTTGGATTTGATTTATTTGGATTTTTAAATCTCGAGATATTGCATTTTAAAGTTGATGCCGGTACCAGATTCTTCTAAGGATTTAAATTAGAAAAGTTAACTATTCTGGATAATGTTGAAGAACCTGACGAGTGGGGTCAACTCGTCAGTGACTCAACTGAAACGGTGCGCGCGCTGGAAATGTTTAAAAGTCTGACGAGCGGGGCCGCTCGTCAGCGGCTGTTCTAATCGAAGCGGTACGCTGCCGTAGATCAAGGATCAAACGGCCCACGTTCCATCGCAACGGCGACGACCTAAAACTGGCGGCGCCGTGGCTCCGTCGACGGCGAGGTGGTCGGAGGCTCACCGAGGGTGGCTTGGGGGTGGTGGAGATGATGCAGATCGACGGCGGAGGCTCGGGGAAGCTTCTGGGAGGACTTGCGCTTGTTGGGGAGGCTTCTGGCGTCGGCGACGAGCAGCTCCTCCTCCGCGGCCGTGTACGAACTCCGGTGAGCTTCCTACGTCGCTCCTGGGCACGAAGCAAGGGGAAAAAGGGGCGGGTGAGTGCGGTGTTTAATGGAGATGAGCCTGCGGGCCAGAGAAGAGAGAAAGAGAGAGCAGCACGGCATGGCCGTGTTCGTCGCCTACCTCGGGCACGGCCGAGCTTGGAGAAGAACACGGGCAGCAGCAGCGGCTCCGACCTCCTGGCGTGCACGAGAGGTGGTGGAGAGCAAAGGAAGGGCAGTGGGGGAGTGTGGAGGGAGTGAGAGCTCGGGTGCTCTATTTAACCACCGAGCTCGGTCCATGTTGGCCTGGGTGCAGGGGAGGTCCAGAGGGCGGGAGAGCTCGCCATAGGGGGCGGTGCGGTGCGGCTACGGTGTTGGGGCGCAAGGGAGCAAGCTTGGCTGCGTGGAGGCGAGCTGCGCTTGCTCGAGGTGGGGGACGGCCGTGTGCGCGTTTGGGCGGTGCTCGGCGTGCACGGCGAGGCGCGAGGGCTACAGGTGCGGGCTCCTGCTGGGTGTTGTGCTGCGTCGAGAGGGAGCAGAGAGGTGAGGGAGAGAGGGGGCACGGCGCTGGGGCTCCACGGCGTCGACACCTCCGTCGCCACAGTGGCGACCATGGCGCACGGCGCACGGGCGGCTGTCCCCTGGCGGCGATCGCGGCGCACGGTCTCCCTGCTTGATTTCTTCGGCTCCAACGGCGCGGTGAGAGGAGTGGAGTGGAGTGGAAACGATCTGTGCCTGGGATTCGACGAATTGAACTCGAATTGATCGAATTTGGTTCGAATATGGGGAAGAACACGGACACTGCCACCAGGTGTTCGACAGTGTCCTCACCCAAATCAAAATTTGAATTTTTGCAATTTGTTTTCATAATTTGGTTTCTACATATTTAACATGATTTGTGGTGCTGTGTTGGATTTTATTTGACAAGTGCATCATAGCACATTTTGTAATTTGAATTAGATAAAGAAAGGTTTTGGAATTTAAATTTAGGTTTTTGAATTTATTATTTGGAGAGGGAAAGTTGTAGGAATAAAATGAGAGTGATCATATTCACTCCACTGAATTTTGTTTGGAATAAAAATAATTTCTCACTTGGAGAAAATTGGTGACACTTGTCACATGATTTTTATTATTTTAACTTTTGTTTTATTTCTCTTCTTTTCTCCAAGTTTTTAATTAGAGCATACACATTACAAGCAACAAGAAATAACTATCACAAGCAACAATATGCAATCAACACATATAATTTAACAAAAGTTTTTGTTGGCCCTCATTTTTTATATAATAATACTTATAATAATTTTGGGATGTTACAGATCCTTCCCCCCTTAAAATAAATCTCGGTTCGAGATTTGCTAGGCTTAGGTACTAAAGAGGTTTGGGAATTCTCTTTTAAGATAGTCTTCGCGTTCCCAAGTTGCTTCTTCTTCTGAGTGATTGGTCCACTGGACTTTGTAGAACTTGATCGCGCGCCTCCGGGTAAGACGAACATCTTCGTCAAGAATCTTGATGGGTCTCTCACGATAAGTCAGGTCTTGGTTCAGGTCGATGGAGAGGTGGTCAATGTTTTTGAAAACATCAGGCTGGTCGGGAACTTCGAGACACTTTCGGAGCAAGGAAATGTGGAAGACATCGTGATAATCTGCTAACTCCGGGGGCAACTCCAGTTGATAGGATACTTCTCTTCGATGAGAAATGATCTTGAAAGGTCCAATATAGCTTGGCGCTAATTTTCCTTTGACATTGAAACGCTGCATTTCTTTAAGGGGTGTCACTCGGAGATAGACATAATCTCCGATACTGAAAGTGACATCACGACGCTTGGAATCAGCGTAGCTCTTCTGACGGGATTGGGCAGTTTTGAGGCGTTCATGAATAAGCTGAACTTGCTCTTCAGGGTCACGGAGGGTATCTGGTCCAAACTATTTGCCTTCTCTGGTGTCGGACCAATTCAGGGGCGTACGACACTTCTTGCCGTAAAGGGCTTCAAAAGGGCCATTTACAGACTAGACTGATAACTATTGTTGTAGGAGAACTCTGCAAACGGAAGACAGTCTTCCCACTTGGAACCATAGGACAGAACACATGCGCGAAGCATGTCCTCCAATACTTGGTTCACTCGTTCAGTTTGGCCATCGGTCTGGGGATGATAAGCTGTCCTAAATGCTAACTTGGTTCCGAGGACTTCGTGAAGGGATTTCCAGAATCTTGAAGTGAATTGAGTGCCTCTATCAGACACAATATTCTTAGGCACACCATGCAGGCTTACTATTCTGGAAATATACAAGTCTGCCAACTGATTTCCCCGATAAGTGGTATTGACGGGAATGAAATGGGCAACCTTGGTCAGTCGATCAACGATGACCCAGATTGAGTCATGGCCTCGGTTGGACCTTGGAAGTCCGGTAATAAAATCCATTCCAATTTCATCCCACTTCCACTCGGGAATTTTCAAAGGTTGAAGCAATCCAGCGGGTCGCTGATGTTCAGCCTTGACTCGCTGACAGATATCACACTTGGATACAAAAGAACCAATCTCTCGTTTCATTCCGTGCCACCAAAATCTTTCACGAAGGTCTTGGTACATTTTGGTTCCGCCGGGGTGGATTGAATAAGGGGGTCTCATGGGCTTCCTTCAGGATTAATTCCTTAAGTTCCGTGACATTGGGCACACAGATACGGTCATTGAATCTCAGCACTCCTTCAGCATCTTCGGTAAAACCGGGTGCTTTGCCGAGAGAAATCTTCTTCTTAATTCCCTCAATGCTTTCATGATCTTTTTGGGCTTCCTTGATTTGATCCATCAGGGTTGGGGCTAACTCTAAATTGGCGAGGTAACCATGGCTAACAAGTTCCAGTCCAAAATCTTTGAACTCTTTAAACAAGGCTGGTTGTTCGGCTTGGATCAAGGCATTCAGGGTGCAAGGTTTGCGACTAAGGGCATCGGCAACTACATTAGCCTTTCCGGGGTGATAATGGATTCCAATATCATAATCCTTGATTAATTCCATCCATCTCCTCTGTCGCAGGTTTAACTCCTTCTGGGTGAAGATATACTTCAAGCTCTTATGATCCGTATAGATCTCGCAGCGATGTCCCGCAAGATAGGGACGCCACGTCTTAAGAGCAAGAACAACAGCAGCTAGCTCCAGGTCATGGGTTGGATAATTCTCTTCATGCGGTCGCTGCCTGGACAGATACGACACAACTTTGCCTTCTTGCATCAGAACGCAACCAAGTCCGAGGCGTGATGCATCGCAATACATGTCGAAACTCTTGGTGACGTCTGGCATAATCAAGATTGGGGTTGAGGTCAGTCTCTTCTTCAATTCTTGGAAACTCTCTTCACACTTCTGAGTCCATTCAAATTTCTTATCCTTCTTCAACAGTTGGGTCATGGGTTTGGCTATACTGGAGAATCCTTCAACGAACTTGCGGTAATAACAAGCTAGTCCGAGAAAGCTTCGGATTTCAGTCACACTGGTTGGGGCTTTCCAGTCAACAATGGCTTGGATCTTCTCGGGGTCTACAGAAATTCCTCCAGCACACAACATGTCCGAGAAATGCCACTTCACTGAGCCAAAACTCACACTTGCTAAGCTTGGCATACAGCTGGTGCTCTCGGAGGGTCTCCAAAACTAGACGCAGGTGTTCAGCATGCTCTTCTTCGGTCTTGGAATAAATAAGGATGTCATCGAGGAAAACTACCATGAACTTGTCGAGGTACTCCATGAAAATCTTGTTCATGAGATTCATGAAATAGGCTGGGGCATTGGTCAGACCAAAGGACATCACGGTGTATTCAAACAAACCGTAACGAGTGGTGAAGGCGGTCTTGGGAATGTCTGACTCTCGGATTTTCAACTGATGATATCCTGTCCGAAGATCAATCTTGGAAAAAACTCAGGCTCCGTTCATCTGGTCGAACAGATCCTCGATCTTGGGAAGAGGATACTTGTTTTTAATGGTCACGTCATTTAGCTTGCGTTAATCCACACACAGGCGTGTGGTACCGTCTCTCTTGTCCACAAAAATGATGGGTGATCCCCAAGGTGAAGCGCTTGGGCGAACAAGACCTTTGCTGAGCATATCAGCCAACTGCTTCTTCAACTCAACTAGTTCCTCCGGATTCATCCGATAACGCCTTTGGGATATAGGGGTTGTTCCAGGGATAAGTTCAATTATGAATGCAATATCCCGGTATGGCGGCATACCAGGCAACTCTTCAGGGAAAACATCTCGGATTAGGTGAACAACACGGATCTCATCTAGGGCGGGTCGAGCTACGCCCTCATGGCAGCCTTGTTGGGAATGATTGGTTTCAGACACATACTGTCGTGTCTCGATGCACGGACACCGGGAGTATAGGATACCCCCTTTTAGGTTCGGCACGGGGCGCGAAGGAGGCTGAGAATCGTCTTCCCGGGCGGAGTCTTGATCAAGCTCTCCTCTCCACGATCAAAGCATGCAACCAAAGGGACACAAGGAGCTACCCAGGTTCAGGCCGCCCGGAGGCTAAAACCCTACTCCTGCATGTCTGGATTGATGGGTTCTTCATAGTGTAGCTTACAATGGAACCTCCCGGATGGGGTACCCGGAAGGGTTTTGGCTGGAGGTAGAAGGACAGATCCTGACCCGGAGGAGATCACTTTCCCCTCTACCTTCGTAGCCCTAGTCTAGTCTTGCTCTGGTTGAACTAGTGCCTTGGTTCTACCTTGTGTTCGTCTTCCTCTCGCCCTCTCCTCCTCCGTGCCTTGGTCCTCCTTTTATAGGCTAAGGGGTTGCCACAGGGTCACGTGAGGGGCGCGAGGGACCTTCGGGGTGAAGGACCCTCCTCATCTAGTTTAGGAGGAGACGTGGCCTCTCCTCAGCCTAGCGTCTCCTTTGGGTTAGGTGGGAGCGTCCGCCTTGGGGTGGACAGGAGCTGACACCACCACGGGACGTGCTTCCCGCCCGCGCTGCCTTCGCCTTGCTTCCCAAGTCTTCCGCGGTGAGGTGGAGTGCTTATCCACAGGGATGTGGGGAAGTACCCGAGAGGGAGCCTGGCCTCCTGCCGGGAACTCGGGCTCTCGGGTCCTTCCTGGCCTTCTTGCTTGGTTTGGGGACCCGGCAGGCCCCCCAAGACCGGAGCCCTTTGTCGACGTAGGCCTTGCGTGTCCTGACGGTGAACCCGCCAGCTTGACTTGAGTCTTGGTCTTGTCCATCTTCATCTTGGGCCCACGTGGGGTGGACCCACTTTGGTAGTACTAGGGGAACCCCATGTTCCACTGCTGCGACAGTAGCCCCCGGGCATGGTCCCGGTGGCTCTTGCTCCAGCTGCCGGGGCCATGGCCTAAAGATAGGCCAAAGTGGGTCCCCGGGCACCTGGTCTTCCTTGCTCTGCTTCATTGATGGCCTTGAAGGTCTTGGAGTTACTCCGCTTGGGGGAATAACTGCGATGGCCTCCTCGATTCCCAGTAACGGAAGAACCGAGGAGACGCCTGACAGAGGTGCTGCCGCGGCTATAAAAGCGAAGCGCACCCCTGGCTCTCTTGTTCATCTTCTTCCTCAGTCCAACTTCAGGCCTCCCCACAAGCCGCCAGCGCCAATGGCGAGAGCGAGTAGAGGAGTTGGGCGCCCTCGTTCTTCTTCAGCTGCTGCGGAGAGTGGCCCCTCCACTCGTGGTCGAGCTGTTCCGCGAGGTCGTGGGATTCGCGGTCGCGGCGGCCGTGGAGGCCGCGGCACCGCTGCTTCCCCTCCTAGAAGCATGGTTCATACTAGCTTCGCGCCGTTCGAGTTCATCGTGGTTCTGAACCGCATGTCGTGTCTCGTTGCACGGACACCGGGAGTATAGGATACCCCCTTTTAGGTTCGGCACGGGGCGCGAAGGAGGCTGAGAATCGTCTTCTTGGGCGGAGTCTAGATCAAGCTCTCCTCTCCACGATCAAAGCATGCAACCAAAGGGACACAAGGAGCTACCCAGGTTCAGGCCGCCCGGAGGCTAACAGCCCTACTCCTGCATGTCTGGATTGATGAGTTCTTCATAGTGTGGCTTACAATGGAACCTCCCGGGGAGGGTACCCGGAAGGGTTTTGGCCCAGGTAGAAGAAGTACAGATCCTGACCCGGAGGAGATCACCTTCCTCTCTACCTTCGCAGCCCTAGTCTAGTCTTGCTCTGGTTCTAGCTTGTGTTCGTCCTCCTTCGACCTCTCCCTCCTCCGTGCCTTGGTCCTCCTTTTATAGGCTAAGGGGTTGCCACAGGGTCACGTGAGGGGCGTGAGGGTCCTTCGGGGTGAAGGACCCTCCTCATCTAGTTTAGGGGGAGACGTGGCCTCTCCTCAGCCTAGCGTCTCCCTTGGGTTAGGTGGGAGCGTCCGCCTTGGGGTGGACAGGAGCTGACACCACCACGGGGCGTGCTTCCCACCCGCGCTGCCTTCGCCTTGCTTCCCAAGTCTTCCGTGGTGAGGTGGAGTGCTTATCCACAGGAACGTAGGAAGTACCCGGGAGGGAGCCTGGCCTCCTGCCGGGAACTCGGGCTCTCGGGTCCTTCCTGGCCTTCTTGCTTGATTCGGGGACCCGGAAGGTCCCAGGACCGGAGCCCTTAGTCGATGCAGGCCTTGCGTGTCTTGACGGTGAACCCGCCAGCTTGACTTGAGTCTTGGTCTTGTCCATCTTCAACTTGGGCCCACATGGGGTGGACCCACTTTGGCAGTACTAGGGGAACCCCATGTTCCACTGTTGCGACAGTAGCCCCCGGGCATGGTCCCGGTGGCTCTTGCTCCAGCTGCCGGGGCCATGGCCTAAAGATAGGTCAAAGTGGGTCCCGGGTACCTGGTCTTCTCAGCTCCGTTGGGGACCCGCCGAGGCGAGGTAGAGACGAGCCCCCGGGTCCTGTTGACTGAATCACGGCGAACGTTGCGATTCATCCGGACCCCTTGCTTATCCTGGAATCCAACGGGCGAAACGCGCAGAAATCGGCACGCCCCCTCGATCCCCACGTCCGTCGGAGTAATGGGGCCGCGACGTGACGTGTGGGATGCCTTATAAGCCACGACTGGCTTCCACTGTAGCCGTTACCTCTCCAGATTCGCCGAAATCCCCAAATCGCCGCCTCCACCTTCGTCTTCCAGACTCTGCTCCGCCGCCTCCCCTTGTCGCCATTGCACCAATTTCCCTTCTGCTCCAATGGCCCGAGTGAAAGTTCTCGGCCGGAGGAAGAGGAGCGCGGAGGCCTCGCCCACCGAGAAGCCGCTGTCCCCAAAAACCAAGAGATCGCGGCGGAGATCGGCGCGCAACGCCGAGCGGGCCGAGATCAAGAAACAGAAGGCCTTGTTTCCCAGCTGCTTCGCCGGTGACGCGGAGATGATGCGGAAAGCGGGGCACTTCGGGGTGATGGAGTCCGCTGGCGCCGATGGTGTCCCAGCAAGGAAAGCGTCGGAGGTCTTTCCGCCGTCGGCGACCAGGACACCCAAGCAGATCCCCATCTTCGACAGCTTCATGATGATGGGGCTCGTCCCCCCTTTCTCGGATTTCTTCATGGAGATCTTGCGCGCGTATCAGCTGAAGCTCTTGCATCTGACGCCCGGCGCCATCCTCGACTTGGCGGTCTTCGCCTACACCTGCGAGGCGTTCGTCGGGGTGATGCCATCCGTGGCGCTGTTCCGCCACTTCTTCTACCCTCGCATTGGGGGCCAAGGCTGGATGGGAGGCAGCGTCACGTTCTGCTTCCGTCCGAACATCAAGTGGGCCTTCCCCCTCATGGAAACCAAATCCAGATGGGAAGAGTGGAGGGATCACTGGTTCTTGGTCGGGGTGCCAGAAGCTGATGCTCAGCTGGAGGAGCCGACGGAGCGTCCCGTGGATCTGGACACTTGGAGAAGTGTCAGTTTGCAGGATGAACAGTTCTCGGCGGTCGTGGCGCGCTTCAAACTTCTTCGCGAGAAAGAAGTTTCCGGAGCCGCCATTGTCGCTCATTTCCTCCGCAATCGCCTCGCGCCGCTGCAGAAACGCCCGCACCCGGCCTGGAACTTCCAGGGCCCCGGGGATCCTTCTCGCCTGAGGTGTCCCGACATGGAGGAAAACCTTGTCCGGGATAATGTGAGAGGGACCTTCACTCCAGGGGTCAAGTACCAGCTGCCCAAGGGGTTTCTGCCCCTGTGCGACGACCCGGAGAAGGACAAGATCCTGGCGCAGATGCCGGTCTGCAACGCCTTTGGTATCGTAGGCCGGGCTGATCACGGGCCCAGACCTCCTGTGGTGAAGACCCGCAAGGTCAGGGCACCTTCCAGCCCTGAAGAAGGAGAATGCTGGGAGTCCAACGAGGAGAGCGAGGAGGAATCCGAAGAGGAATTCTCCGGCTCTGATGATGACGATGACGACGGAGGCGACGGGCGCGAGACCGACGCCTCCGACAGAGACGAGGAAGCTGGCGACGACCCTGTTGGCAGCGATGACGATGATGAAGATGACGACGAGGAGGGGGCTGCTCCGCCCCCGCAGTCTGCCCTCGGGGTCGATGCTGCCCCAGACCCGAGTGCCCGTAGCCGTTCCCCGCCAGTCGTGGTGATGGGGAACGATGAAGACCATGTGGACGAAGAAGCGAACGCCGCTGGCTTCGTCCGAGCCCCCCGCCGGAGAGCTTCTGCCGGCCGCCTGTCACCCGTGGTGGAGCCACCTGCTGCCTTGGGAGAGACGCCAGCGAGCCCCCAGGCATCTTCTGCTGCGTCGGCAGATGTTCCCCCGTCAATGGGTACCAAGCGCACCCAAGAGTAAGCCTCTTCTTCACTCTTTTCTTGCACTTTGCACTCCTTGCCTTCCCCAAGGAAAATGACCGAGTGTTGGTGCAGGGGTTCTCCTTCCTTGGGTACTGGCAAGAGACGGCGTGATACGGCGGAGGACGACACCGCCACTAGCCTTGGAGCCGGTGGAGGAGGGATGCTTCCCCCTCCCATAGCAGAACTTGAAGGCCGTCGAGGGAGCGGAGTGGGGAGCGTGACGGCGACCTCCCTAGCTCACCCGGGGAAAGCGCTCGACGCCCTGACGCCCGAGCAAGCAGGTAACCCAGAGCTCGCGGGTAACTTCGTTTTCTTGACGCACCAATGCTTTTCCTGACATCCTTTTGTTCCAGATGCCTCAGTGGCCAACGTCTTTTCTCCCGGGGCCTTCATGGGGGGACCAGCCAGGAGAAACCACCTTCCCTCTCGCCTTCAGAGGGTCAAGAGGTGTCCAAGGGCGCCCCGAGTTCGCGGGCAATGGGAACGCAGACCGCGAACCCTGCTCCGGGTCCAGGCCTCGACTTGATAGAGAGCTCCTTGATGACTGGGACGGTGTTAACGACTTTCGCCTCTTTTTCCACTGATTCTGGCGCCAGCAAGGAGATGGCGGCGCTGATGAAGATCAAGGAGAGCCTGGCCGCCAACCGCAAGAAAAGTGTGCCTGCCCCGGGAGGTCCCCCGGCAGCTACTCCAGGGTTCACCATCAGCGGTGACGACGCGATGGATGCCATCATCCGCGGGATAGCTCAGCTGGGCAAAGACTTGTGCGACCGTGAGGCCGCCGTTGTGGGGACCATCGAGAGTGTCGAGGAACTGATCCAGACGGGGATGGACAAGCTGAATCGCTTGGCAACCCAGATCACCACCTTGCTCCCGGCTCTTGAGAAGAAAGACGCAGACGGAAGGCCGAAAGTGAGCGCCAAGGCAAAGTCCTCTTGGCGAAAGAGCGACAGCTAGCCTCCCGGGAGGCAGAACTGGCTGAGAAGGAGAAAGCCTTGGAGCTCCAGAAACTCCAGCAGGAGCAGCAGACTGAGAAACGCCTAAGGGAGGCAGAGGACCGCCACCGTGAAGAGCTCGAGGCCAAGGACAAGGACATCCAACTCTGGAAGTCCAAAGAGCAGGAGGCCGCCCAGACCATTGAAGATGTCAAGAATGCACTCCATCAGGAGCAGGAGTCCGTCCGAGCTTTGCAGCAGCAGGCCAAGAATGACGGCCAGAAGATGTCCGAGCTGAAAGAATCCTTGGAGGCGCAAGGTAATGAGCTTGCAGCACTGAAGGAAGGCCATCAGAAGCTGATCCAGGCCAACTCCCAGGCATCTTCTGAGCTGTCCGAGCTTCGCCGCCTTAACCAGGAAGGTTTCGCCGAGGTTGAAGCCGCCTGCGACTTGGCGACGACGCGAGTGAAGCGGCTGAGTCTGCCCACTGCAGCCCCGGTGTTGGAGCCAAAGCGCCAGAGTCTGCCCCTCGTCGCGAGATTCATCAGAGAAGTAGTCGCTGATCTCCGGTCTTTCAAGAACAAGATGGTCACCCGGCTTGTGAGCGACAAGCATGAGACGAGCAAGGCGACGGCGGCCTTGGTGATGGCGTCCTTCAGAGAGGCCAATCCGGGCGTGGCCTTGCCGGACTTCTTGGCCTCGTCTCCTTCTGAGGCATCTCTCCAGGCGGTGTCAGCTCCCGCGACTGCACTCGCCATGAAAAGTTCCCGCCACTTTAGTTGTCCTGCACCATGTTTGGGCATTTCGTGCCCCCGAATAAACTTTGCGTCAGATCTCATGTACCAGCATATTAAAACTTGCTTGTAATAGGCTAGAACTTGCTATGCTACTCTAGTTCTCGGGTTGCTTTTATTTGTCTTTAGCATGTTTTTACTTTTCTCCACGTCCTTGAGGAACTTCCTGGGATGTAAGCTTACCCGCGAGGCCCTGACAGGTCAGGCATGCGCTCGCGAGCCCTACCGATACCCAAAAAGCCGCTCACTCTGTTGGCACGCACGTCCCCGGGGTGTATCAGGTCTGCGCACCGCTTTTTACCCCCGGGAGAGTCGATACCCCATGAGTGCTCGCACGACGGTCGAGCCTTGCCTTTCTAGTTCCGCACATGTTCTGTTACCCGAGAAGTAGATAGCACGGACTGCAGAAACAGGTTTGAGGGTAACTTATCTTTTATTCATCATGGACGTCTCTGAACGACAACTGGACACTTCAGGGTACATCTTGTGGCAACATGGCTCTTCCGGGTACACAACACGGATTGCTTCAACGATTCTTGCACGGAGGAAGGTTAGCAGCTTCTTCCATCCTGGCGCATCGGTTGGCCATGTCCCACAAGCTTCCAGGGTATCCACAACATGGATACTCATCTTTTCACGCATCTTGAGGTTGCGGACGTTGACGTGGAACGCGGCGATGACGGAAGCCTCACAGAGGTACTTCGGGATAATGCGGTCGACGACGCCCCGGAACCTCCAGATGTAGTGTCGCAATGTTTCCTCAGCTTCTTGCTCCAGGTGATAGAGGTCGGAGACGGTTGCAGGGTACGGCGTGCAGCAGGTCTTGAGGTGCTGGCTGGCCTGGCCTTCCATGTCCTCCCGCGAACGACGCCTGGGGTTGGAGCTCTGACCAGCACCTTCTTCAGGAAGTTCCATGGGCCGCTTGCCATGGGGGTCCTCAGGCTGTTCCTCCGCCGGAGGTAGTGGCTCGGGGACGGCAGCGCCGTGGTCGATGGTCGGGGCAGGACTCGTGGGAGCGTGGCATTGGAGAGCGTAGTCCAGCAGGTTTTCCAAGCTGTTGATCCATGCCTTCGCACGGGGATCACTCTTGCACTGATCTGGGGGAAAGGAGAGAAGCGCCCGGGCCACGCCCAGAGCTTCCTCTAGCCCCCAGCCTTTCCGCGATGCCTGGCACGCTTGCTCTCCAAAGACCTCCCGAGCTCCCGACATGACTTTTGCTTGTGACTGAGGCAGCTGCTTGCCTTGTCCCGAGGAGACGGCTGTTCCTGGAGCGGATCCGACCGCGGGCGAGGTGCTCGAGGCAGATCTTGGCGATCTTGCCGTAGACCGCGAACCAGAAGGAGAACTTGACGACGAGCTTGTTTCCGAAGAAGAGGAGCCTGATGTAGACTCCGACGTTGTCGACGAAGAGCTTGCCGTCGCGGCTGATGTAGGCGAATCCAGCACTTGCGCCCCCTACCTGGCGCGCCAGATGTCGTGTCTCGTTGCACGGACACCGGGAGTATAGGATACCCCCTTTTAGGTTCGGCACGGGGCGCGAAGGAGGCTGAGAATCGTCTTCTTGGGCGGAGTCTAGATCAAGCTCTCCTCTCCACGATCAAAGCATGCAACCAAAGGGACACAAGGAGCTACCCAGGTTCAGGCCGCCCGGAGGCTAAAAGCCCTACTCCTGCATGTCTGGATTGATGAGTTCTTCATAGTGTGGCTTACAATGGAACCTCCCGGGCAGGGTACCCGGAAGGGTTTTGGCCCGAGGTAGAAGAAGGACAGATCCTGACCCGGAGGAGATCACCTTCCTCTCTACCTCGCAGCCCTAGTCTAGTCTTGCTCTGGTTCTAGCTTGTGTTCGTCCTTTCGACCTCTCCCTCCTCCGTGCCTTGGTCCTCCTTTTATAGGCTAAGGGGTTGCCACAGGGTCACGTGAGGGGCGTGAGGGTCCTTCGGGTGAAGGACCCTCCTCATCTAGTTTAGGGGAGACGTGGCCTCTCCTCAGCCTAGCGTCTCCCTTGGGTTAGGTGGGAGCGTCCGCCTTGGGGTGGACAGGAGCTGACACCACCACGGGGCGTGCTTCCCACCCGCGCTGCCTTCGCCTTGCTTCCCAAGTCTTCCGTGGTGAGGTGGAGTGCTTATCCACAGGAACGTAGGAAGTACCCGGGAGGGAGCCTGGCCTCCTGCCGGGAACTCGGGCTCTCGGGTCCTTCCTGGCCTTCTTGCTTGATTCGGGGACCCGGAAGGTCCCAGGACCGGAGCCCTTAGTCGATGCAGGCCTTGCGTGTCTTGACGGTGAACCCGCCAGCTTGACTTGAGTCTTGGTCTTGTCCATCTTCAACTTGGGCCCACATGGGGTGGACCCACTTTGGCAGTACTAGGGGAACCCCATTTTCCACTGTTGCGACACCGCAGGCTTCGCAGCCGGCTTCTCCTGCCGGATTCCTTCGAGATGGCGACGGAGGACATCGGACCCTCCGGCTTCTGGCTGCAAGTGGAAGGCTGCCCCAATGGCCCCTCCTGGGCCATGGCGGAGCGCACCACTGAAGGCGCCATGCTTCTGGGTCCGGGATGGAAGTCGTTCTCCCGTGCCCGCCGCCTGTCCCGGGGCAATGCTTGGCGTTCCGATACGACGGAGATGCGACGCTCTCGTGAAGATCTTCGGTGTCGATGGCGGACGTGTGGAGTGCTGCATGGAGAGCAGCAGCGGCAGTTCGAGCTCCTACGACGAGGATGAAGATGAGGAAAACTCATCTGACATCAAGGTCGAGGGGAGCTCGTCTTCTTGAAGGCGAGGAGCTTCGGACGGGCGCCATGGAGATCTTGTTGACCTCCTGCTCGGTGGCCTTGACGACGTACTTCTGGAAGTAGTGCCTTCAATTGTATGGCGGTGCTCCTTGCTCGATGGGAGCCAACCTTTTTGTTGGAAAAAAATCGTCCCCTTGTAGTCCTTGTAAATGAAGAAGATCTTGTTTCCTCCTTGTCTCCGTGTCGCGTCCGTGTGAATGAGAACGAATTTTTTGCAAAACGCGCTCCCATTACTGCAGCAGTCGTAGCGTCAAGGGGTAGATGGAGCGTGGGAGGCCTATAAAAGACCCTCCAGACTCCAACTCCTTTGACACATCTTCTCGCCTTGTTCCGCTCCTCTTCTTCCCTTGCCTCTCCACGCCCCGCAGAACAATGTCCGGCGAAGCAGAGAGGGCCTTGTCCGACGTGTCGACGGCGGAGTCTGTCATCCGAGGAGCGGCAGAGGCACCCAGCGAAGCTGGAGCTCGAGCCACTGATGGCGAGGTTGCGCCCCGTTCTTCTGCTGCCCAGAATGTCGCTCGCCTGGCGGCTGTCTCTGGTCCTGTTGCCCAAGAAGAGGCAAGGATTAGGGCAGTGAGGAGGGCGCACCTGTGGTCCATCCTGAAGGAAAGGACTGCCGGCATTCCGGAGCTGTCCTTGATTGTGGCTGAGCTCGAGGCCATCGAACAGGTTCACTGTCTGCTCTTCTCTGTTTTTCCACCTTTTTCTTGGATGACCTCGATCTTGACCTGGACTGCTTTTTGTAGGCCGAGAGTCAGTTCGTAGGCGGACTGGCGGACGGAATCTTCTGTCTCTTTGGCCCTGGGACGCCCTGGTCGGCGGAAGGGGGTCGAGCTCTTCGACGCGCCTGACAAGATCCTGCACGCGTGTTATCCTTTCATCCAGGCGTCCCCGGAAGAAAAGAGTGCACCCGATAGGTAATAAAACAGAAGACAGATCTGCGCAGCCAGGAGCTCTGAGCTGGCCTTAGTAGCATAGGCTAGATATGTATCCAAGGAAAGCTTCGACTGAATGTAACTCAGAATGGTAAATTCAGAATGTAAGTTCAGATGAATGCAATCCTAGGGCTCAACTCCGGGGTCATTTCCCAAACCTCCCTTTGCACTAACGCGCCGTCAAGTTTTCAGAGGAGATCTCTTAGGTGACAAGTACTCTAACCGCCTGTACCGGTAGCAGCACCCCTAAGAGCACTATGCCTTCCGGGAGTCCACTCCACAGCCACGGGTACTAGGCCAGAAGGGAAATCTGACCGTTCACCGGGGAGGACGCATTACCCCCGCAAAGGTTCTCATCAACTGTCAAGCATGCGCAGGTTGGTGGTATATTGACTCCGAGCGAGATATTATGCCTAGAATGCAAGATGCACATGCAAAGACTTAGCTGGTTTTTGGCGTGCCCTTGATCTGCTCTGTCCTTCCCGGGTACCCAGCTCCTGAGCCGCTCTTCAGCATCCATTCCTATCCCGGGAGAGGCGCTACACATAACACACTTTCAGTAGGAAAAGAATGGACCCTCCCTTACATGTCGTGAAAGTGTTTCATCCGGAGCAACCCGCAAGCAAAGATGAATGTGCATTTCTGTGTTTAGGTTCTTTAAAACACAGCACTGCCCGTTCCACTTCTTACCGCGGTAGTACGGCACGATCAGGTGGCAGCGCCTACTGATAGTCTACTCGCGCTCGACCTGTCAGCCACCGGCACCATGTCAGCCCACTGCTTGGGGGTTGTTACGGATAACACACTTCACGACAACAAGAGAGGCTCACGGAATTGAAAAACTTATCTTTTATTCTTTGGCGACGATTCTTACACCCTTATACAGAACACTAGCCCCTTGGGCGTGCTTAGTTGACTCGAACTATCTGCGATTCATGTTCATATTCAGGGGTAGAATTTCCGGATATTCTCGATGTTCCAGGCGTTGCCCTCCGGCCTGCCTTTCTCGTCCTCCAGATAAACAGCTCCGGGTCTCAGGGTATGCGTCACCCGATAAGGTCCTTCCCACTTGGACGACAGCTTGTTCATGTTATCAAGCTTCTGCTTCTTGCGGAGAACCAGGTCTCTGGGTTCCAGTACCCGTGAACGGATATGGCGATCATGATAGCGGCGGAGCCCTTGCTGGTATCGAGCAGATCGTAAAGAAGCTCGACACCGCACCTCTTCCAGGAAGTTGATGTCATCAATCCTCCTCTCAGCTTGTGCGTCTTCATCATAGGCAAGTACCCGGGGGATCCATGCCTGAGCTCTGTTGGCAAGACGGCTTCGGCTCCATAGACAACGAAGAATGGTGTTTCTTGAGTGGCTCTGCTTGGTGTGGTTCTGAGGGACCACAAGACACTTGGTAGATGCTCAATCCAATTCTTGCCCTTGTCTTCTAACTTTTCAAAGGCCTTGGTTTTCAAACCCTTTAGGACCTCCGCATTGGCTCGCTCCACTTGCCCATTGCACCTTGGGTAGGACACCGAGGCAAAACACACCTTGATTCCCAGCTCTTCACAGAAGTTGAGGAAGGATCGGCTTGTGAACTGAGAGACATTGTCCGTTATGATTCTGTTGGGTACTCCGAAGCGGTACATGATCCCTTCAATGAACCTGATGGCTGCTTGAGCTGTCTGTCTTGGTACTGGCATCACTTCCACCCACTTTGTGAACTTGTCGATGGCCACGAAAAGGTATTCATGGCCCCCGCAGACTTCGGTATCTTTCCCACGATGTCCAGCCCCCAGACCGCGAACGGCCAAGAGATTGGAATTGGCTGCAGAGCTTGCGCCGGCTGATGTATTTTCTTCGCATAGTCTGGCAGGCTTCACAGGTCTTGACTAGCTGTTCGACATCACTGAGGACTGTTGGCCAGTAGAACCCGTGACGAAAAACTTTACCCGCCAGTGATCTTGATGCCACATGACTTGAACATGTGCCCTCGTGGATGTCCCTTAGCAGTACTTGGCCTTGTTCTTGAGGAATGCAGCGGAGCTTGACTCCGTTGTCCCGTCGCCGGTAGAGCTCGCCGTCGATCATGACGTAGAGCTTGGCTTGACGAGCCACCGCCCGGCGTCGTGATCGTCCTCCGGGAGGGCGTGCTCCATGATGTACTTGACGATGTCCCGGGCCCAGGGTGGGTGGGTTCCTTCCACCAGTAGCACCATCCGACGAAAGAAAGCATAGCTTCCTCCGCCGGAGGGGCTGCTGGGTCTTGAGCTTCTGGGCTGGCTACCCGTGTTGTCGAGGTAGAAGGGTCGCCAGCCCCCGGCGCAGATCTTGTCGCGAGCCTCTCGGGTGGGATCGAAGGTCGCCTGAGGACCTCGATGTAGATCCCGGGAGGCACTGGTTCTTGCTTGGACGCCACCAGCGATAGCTCATCCGCGGCCATGTTTTCTCCCCGTGGGACGTACACAGCCCGAAAGTTGTCGAAGCGCGCTGCAGCTTCCAGACCTCTTCAACGTATGGTGCCATCTGGGGCACGCGTACTCCTTGTTCACTTGTTTGATGACTAACTGAGAGTCACCCTTGACGACGATCTTGTTGATGCCGAGGCCGACGGCAGCACGAAGTCCTGCGAGCAGGCCCTCTACTGCCGTGTTGTTGGAGATGTTCCCTTGGTAGTGCATCTGGATGACGTACTTCAGCCTGTCCCCGGTTGGTGAGGTTAGGACAACCCCAGCACCTCCTTTCCCCTTGGTGTAGGAGCCGTCGAAGTGCATGGTCCAGGCGCTAGGATCTTCCTTCCTGGGGAGGCAGGTTTCCTCTTCCGGGTCATCGAACGCCGTCTCGGTCCACTCTGCCGTGAAGTCCGCCAGCGCCTGACTCTTGATGTTGTCCGTGTGCTCGAACTTGAGACCGAAACCTTGAAGCTCCATGGCCCACCATGATATGCGACCAGTGGCAAGTGGGTTCTCCAAGGGGCTACTTAGGTTGTACTTGGACACCACCGTGATGGGATGGCTTTGGAAGTACGGCCTCATCTTGCGGGAGGCAATGAGGATTGCCAGCAGCAGCTTCTGCATCATGGGGTACCGCTCCCGGGCATCGCGCAGCACTGCGCTGACGAAGTAGACCGGGTGCTGCACCTTGCGGGTCACCGAGTCCTGAGAGGGCTCGGCTTCCTCCACGTCGACGTCTTGCACAGTTGGTAAGGTTGCAGTGACGTCAGGATCGTGAGACCCCTGGTCACCCAGCAACCTTTTCTTGCACGGTTGTCCCGGGAGAGAGTTCCCGCGTCGCTTGCCCTTGATCTTGCTTGACTTCTTCGGAGGAGCGTCACGCTCTACCACAAGCACAGCGCTGATCACCTGGTTGGTGGCAGCAATGTACAGTAGTAGGGGCTCCTTCTCTTCTGGTGCCACGAGGATTGGTGACGAGGCAAGGTAGCGCTTAAGGGACTGCAGGGCTTCCTCGGCCTCGGAGGTCCACTCCACGGGGCCTGACTTCTTGAGCAGCCTGAAGAACGGTAAGGCCCGCTCCCAAGCCTTGAGATGAAGCGCCCGAGTGCAGTGATGCACCCGACAACTCCAGTGACTTCTTGATACTTGCCGCCGTTGCCTCCTTGGGGAGCCGGAGCTTCCCCATTGCCGCCGTGGGCGGCCTTTGGAGTGTGGTACCCGCGACCACCTTGACCGCCGCGTCCTCCTCCACGGCCCCCGCGGCCACCGCCTTGGTTCCATCCACGGCCGCCTCCGCCTTGGCGACCCGTGGGACAGTCACGAGCGATGTGCCCGGCAGTGCCGCAGTTGTTGCAACCGTCTTGACTGACCCATCAGCTCGGCGTTGCTCCCGGATGGCGAGGTTCTTGAGCATGCGGCAGTCCTTGAGCAAGTGGTTGCCTTCTGGATGGATGTGGCACCAGGGATCACCTTCACCTTCTTCCTCGGAAGTCGGTGCGGGCTTGGTCTTCTTCGGAAGAGGCTCGGTGACGAAGATCCGCTTGTCGTGTCCAGGGTCCCGCTTCTTGTTCTTGGCAGGAGCGACCTTGTCCTCGGGTTCATCCTCCCCGGGGAACTTGGCTCCTTCTTCAGCTCGAGCGCACCGATCTGCAAGCTCCCAGAGCTTACGAGCAGACTCGACGCGATGGATGCTCAGCTTCTCGCGCATCTTGGGGTTGCGGACGTTGGCGTGGAAGGACTGGATCACCAACTCCTCCTTGATGCACGGGATGGTGTTCATCTTCTGGGTGAAGCGCTGGATGAACTTGCGGAGAGTTTCACCCAGCAGCTGCTTGAAGTCGTGGAGATCACTGGGAGCCCCGGGCGCTCGTACCCGCCTTGGAAAGCCCCCAGAAACTGCTCCTTCAGTGCTCGCTAGGAAAGATGGAGCACTTGGGAAGGTTGAGAAGCCAAGTCTGGTCGTCTCCCTTCAGGGCCAATGGGAACCAGTTGGCCATCATGACCTCGTCAGCCCCGGCAACCATCGCAGCAAGAGAGTAGATCTGCAGAAAGTCCTGGGGGTTCGTGTTGCCATCGTAGCGGAGAACGTCGATCTTGAATTTCTTGGGCCAGTTGAAGTGGCGGAACTCGGGGGCGAGGGCGAGGCAGCCTTCGGCGAGGTCGATGCCCCGATCTTCCCGGCGGTGATGTTCTCGGCGACGCTCGATGCGGGTGCGCATATCCTCGTTCTGACGGCTGTTGAGCTCGTCACGAAGATCTAGGTTGCGCGAGGTAGACGACCCGATGGAGATGGCCTCGCCGCGATCGTGGTTTAGCCGATCAGCCATCGGTGGCGTGGTGCGAGGAGGCGCCGTCTTAGCTCGATGTTCACCACGAGGCTGGCCTCGCGGATCACATGTCTTGTCTTGTGCTGCTCCGGGATCGTCGACGGTGGGAGCTTGAGTGGGTTCGACCCACGGACCACCATCAGCGAAGTCGAGGAGCCTCTCGACGCGAGTCCTCCATTCTTGGTAGACCTTGGAATCACCGCTGCTTGGATGGAACTGCATCAGGGCCTTGGCAGTGACTAGAGCATCATGGCGAGCTTGCGCGTCCGAAGGCGAGTGCACGGAGGTCTTGCTCTTGGATGCTCGTGGATCCCCTCTGGGGCGAATGCCGTGGTTCCCTCCTCCAGCGGTGGGCTCCTTGCCAGCGCCGTTACAGACGCTCTTCCCCCGAGGGAGGAGGAGGCATGGTGGTGCCCTTTGGAGCCGCCGCTCCGCCAGGGCCGTTGTCCTTGTCGTGACGTCAACTTCGTCCGGCGCCACCCTCTCCATGGGAGGCGGGGACGGAGAGACGCTCCGCCGCGCGCCAGCAGCATGACGTTCAACTGAAGCTTGATTGCGTGAGGGAGAGACCGGCTTGGACGCCGCAGGGTCTCCCTTCTTCCTCGGAGGCATGCTTGACGAAGAACTTGCCGATGAACTTGATGAAGATGAAACCAGCGCTTGCGCCCCCTACCTGGCGCGCTAGATGTCGTGTCTCGATGCACGGACACCGGGAGTATAGGATACCCCCTTTTAGGTTCGGCACGGGGCGCGAAGGAGGCTGAGAATCGTCTTCCCTGGCGGAGTCTAGATCAAGCTCTCCTCTCCACGATCAAAGCATGCAACCAAAGGGACACAAGGAGCTACCCAGGTTCAGGCCGCCCGGAGGCTAAAACCCTACTCCTGCATGTCTGGATTGATGGGTTCTTCATAGTGTAGCTTACAATGGAACCTCCCGGATGGGGTACCCGGAAGGGTTTTGGCTGGAGGCAGAAGGACAGATCCTGACCCGGAGGAGATCACTTTCCCCTCTACCTTCGCAGCCCTAGTCTAGTCTTGCTCTGGTTGAACTAGTGCCTTGGTTCTACCTTGTGTTCGTCTTCCTCTCGCCCTCTCCTCCTCCGTGCCTTGGTCCTCCTTTTATAGGCTAAGGGGTTGCCACAGGGTCACGTGAGGGGCGCGAGGGACCTTCGGGGTGAAGGACCCTCCTCATCTAGTTTAGGAGGAGACATGACCTCTCCTCACCCTAGCGTCTCCCTTGGGTTAGGTGGGAGCGTCCGCCTTGGGGTGGACAGGAGCTGACACCACCACGGACATGCTTCCCGCCCGCGCTGCCTTCGCCTTGCTTCCCAACTCTTCCGTGGTGAGGTGGAGTGCTTATCCACAGGGACGTGGGGAAGTACCCGCGAGGGAGCCTGGCCTCCTGCCGGGAACTCGGGCTCTCGGGTCCTTCATGGCCTTCTTGCTTGGTTTGGAGACCCGGCAGGCCCCCAGGACCGGAGCCCTTTGTCGACGTAGGCCTTGCGTGTCCTGACGGTGAACCCGCCAGCTTGACTTGAGTCTTGGTCTTGTCCATCTTCATCTTGGGCCACGTGGGGTGGACCCACTTTGGCAGTACTAGGGGAACCCCATGTTCCACTGCTGCGACACATACTCCACTTCGACCTCTTTGTCGGTGGTGATGGATACAGCTCTTCTGGCACAGTCTATTCGACAATGAAACTTGGCTAACCAATTCATACCAAGTATGATATCTATGCCTGGGTTCCTAGAATAATTAGGTCGGCTGCAAATTTTTCGCCTTTGATCTCAATGGCAGTATTGGGACAAAATCTCTTGGTTTCTATGGTGGAGCCAGGATTTGTATACTCATGGGTTTAGTTAGGAAGCCTTCTACTAAACCTCCCTTGGTGACAAACTCCTCGGTAACAAAGGAATGGGTAGCACCAGAATCAAACAGAACAGTTGTAGGTACTGAGTTGACAAGGAACGTACCCAGCACAACATCTGGCGCATCCTGGGCTTCTTCAGCATTGATGTGGTGCAGACGGCCCTTGGCAACAGCAACATTTCCACGGGGTGTGGCATTCTTGCCATTTCCATTGCGGCCTTGACCATTGTTCGGTGCCGGCGCATTGGGGCGCTGAAC
This sequence comes from Poa pratensis, assembly GCA_947311845.1. Classification (NCBI taxonomy): domain Eukaryota; kingdom Viridiplantae; phylum Streptophyta; class Magnoliopsida; order Poales; family Poaceae; genus Poa; species Poa pratensis. The sequence goes on along the minus strand of CAMZMU010000046.1, from coordinate 5,588,153 downwards.
ATTCCTCTTAGGATTGGGGCATTCTCTGGAGTAGTGACCCTTGTTGCCGCATTCAAAGCAGACCACATTGGCATTGCGGTTGAAGTTGTTGAAGTTTCCTCCGGGATGGTTATTGTCATTGGGGCGGTTGAAGTTGTTTGGGCGGTTAGGGAAATTGGGGCGTGGAGCTTGTGGTGGTCGATAGGCAGGCTTGGGGTTTTGCTGAAAGATACGAGGCTTCTGGTTGCTCGAACCTTCCTAAGCATTCATCCTCCTCTTACGACCTTCAAACATAGACTTGTGCTTGGTCTCTAGCTGGATGGCTTTGTCCACAAGTGACTCCAAATCATAGAAGTCATGGATAACCAGAGCACACTGCAGTTCATCATGAAGTCCATTTCGGAAACACTCCATCTTCTTCTCGTGTCGGTGTCATCAGGAGCATACCGAGATAAGTCGGTAAACTCATCCAGATAACCGACCACATATCTACTTCCCTGCCTCAGCTTGCGGAATTCATCCTTCTTCCTCTCAATGAGTCCGCCGGGAATGTGCTTCTTGCGGAACTTCTCCTGAAACTCAGCCCAGTTGATAACATGGCCAGCTTGCTGGAGAGCCTTGGTAGCTTCCCACCAAGCTCGTGCAGGTCTAGCAAGATAGTGGGTTGCATACAGCACCTTCTCAGGTTCTCCCACGGCAGCAACTTCCAGATTGTTCTCAATGGTGCGAGGCCAATCATCGGTTTCTAGTGGGTGAAGTCCCTTGGAATATGTGGGTTGGTTGGTCTTCTGGAAATCGCCCAAAGTGGATCGTTGGTTTCCATCGCCATTACCATTGCCACCATTGTTGTTGTTATTGTTGTTGTTTTGGTTGAGATGGGCGGCAGCGATCTGCTGCAGGGCAGCGAGATGAGCTTGACGCTCCTCCCGGGCATTTTCGCGTTCCTCCATGATAAGCGCGAGAAGTTGGGCGGGGGTTGGGTTCGGTGGTGGTAGTGGTGCTCCTCCCTCTGTGTTGGTGCGACGAGTGTTCGCCATCCTGAAGCACACCGGGTATAAGAGGCAAGGCAAAAAGGTTCGACTAAGGGAAAAGACGATTTCGCAAAGTGGTTGATTAATTAAGGATGATATGGAAAATATTTTACACAGATCAAGCAGGACTAACACACTTATATAACACAAACATCACATCAAGGAGTTCACAACATCACCCTACATCTAAGGTACATAACACATGGTTTCCAACAGAACCACTACTTCGACTCGACTAGCGATAGGGGGTCAACCTAATCCTGCGGTAGTACTCGAGTCACTCGCCTACTGAGGTGGAACCTCAGGCTCTGCTGTGTCAGCGTCAGACTGGTAAGGTGGCTCCTCCGGGTCCTCCTCCTCATCCTCGAGAACTGCCTCGAGTGGGTCCTCCTCCTCGTCAACTAACTCCTCCTCGTCGTCCTCCTGCTCATAGTCCATCTCCTCCAGGATGTCATCATCGTCACTGAGGAAAGTGTTGTTCTCCTTGCGGAGATCCTCGCCCTCCTCCTCCATCTTGTCGGTATGGCGCTCCAGATCCTCGATCATCTCGTCCTGCTCCACCACCCTCTTGCGGAGCTTGGCGATGGTCCTCCTCAGCTGGGTCCTCTTCTTGAGAAGAGCGACCTTCTCCTGCTTCAGCTGCGCCTCGCTCTCACGACTCTCACTGAGAGAGATGCGCTCAAAGCGAGACTGAAGCCTAGTGCACATCAGATCCTCCTGGGTGCGGAAGAGCATAATTTCCATGTCCAGGATGTACTCTCCGAACGTCGGGTACTGAGGGGATCGGATAGGGTGTCCATCATCAGTGCGCCTCCATAGAACCGGAAACGGGAGTTCACCAACTCTGCCTTGTGCTCCTCACAAAGTCGGGCCAGCAGCCTCTGCATAGAACGACACAGTCTATCGTCCCAGTGAGCGTCCACGGTGGTGAAGATCAGCGTCCTGGATCCAGGAGACTTGATGTTCCCCGAACTGACGACTCGACCAACCAACACAGGTTCCCGTTGCCGAGAGTGTCCACCTGGGCTCACTTAAACTCTGGAGCGGGGCGACCTAATAGCTTGCTCAGCTCGAACAAGTCCTTCTCGAACATCAACTTGCCGTCCCTCTCAAGCTGAACGAACTCCGTGAAATGGATCGACATCTACAATTTTTAGCAAAATTTTAAGTTAGTGGGATGATAAGTGTATCAAAATTTTAAATTTAGTAAGGCAACAAGTGCAACATTTTAAGCTTAATGAGATGACAAGTGTGCAAAATTTTAAGGATACAAGGAAAAATGTAATATTTAATGAGAGTAAAATTTTGTATAAGTAAGAGGATTGGAGATAAGCAATTTTCGAAAATACTTCACTCCTTTATTTTTAGAAATTAACTTTTGTAACTGCTATCTAGCGACCATGCTAATCTAAGATCTCTTAAAGTCAGGATGGCTCTGATACCAGCTCAGTGGGGACCCCGGACTAGCCGTCCGAAATACCGATTATGCTTAACACAACGATCCCGTGATCAGTCTGTCGTTGCACATAATCCGAACTGAATACCAAAGTATACATCCATTACAGTACCGAATTAAAGTCTTACATAAATGGTCACTTAGACCAAGTCTTACATAGGTGCCTTCATGGGCCAAACCAAAATAATTAGCGGAAGCTACGGTGTAGTAGACATCAAATCCTAACGACGACCCGACAGGCAGCTGACTTATAGAGATCCCTAGTTCGCGTAGAAGTCGCCATACTCCTCCTCGGCGTAGTGCTCCTCGAAGTCTTGCTAAGACAATAGCCAGGGACGAAACCAATATGAGTACATTTGATTGTACTCGCAAACTACCCCAACATGAGTATGCACTAATTTTATTTTAATTTTAGACTTTTATTTATTTAAAACATCTCCATATCTTTATTGAAAAAGATAAGAAGAATTTTATAACTATCTTTGAATAAAATCACCATTTTATCTGTTTCTCCAAAACTCCTCCTTTTTCCAACCATAGTCTGTCATGGTCCACTTATCTCCAACAACCTCATACCGATCCGTTGGTATAGGTGTATAAAACATTCTCCACTTCATTTTTCTTTTAAAACTCAACTCTTTTCAAAAACTTGCACATAGGTCAGAGTAGGGCCTTCCAACTGTCCATATCCGAGGACTCGGCTATTCGAATAGTTTTAACCCTCTGCAGAGGTAGCACGCTTTTCCCACACCCATCCGGCAACTCATCGTGTCAGCCACGTCTCGCCATACAAGGTGTATGCGAAGTTGAGTCACCGACCATAGCCTGTCCTTTGCTCATGGTAGTATAGGACCCTGCCCATATGACACTTTCCATCCACACTTAACCCAGCCCGTCGGAATCTAAGTGGGAGGACTCATAGTTTTTCCCGGCGACCACATGGTGAAGTCTTCAATCCTCCTCCTTATCTTTCCATAGAGTTTGAGCGAGGACCCAGGTCAGGGGTAGGTCACCAAACCATCCCCTCATGCATAACGGAGTCATCTCCGTCGATGAGGCATCCCATACTAATATGAGCAAATTATATGACTACGCCATTTTCCCATATGTGGGTAAATGTGGTCGCACAGAGTATCGGCTGGTTGATGTAAGTACAAGGACACACTGTGCATTTTTCATAAACATCTCCATACTCCATTTCTCCATTTCAGCACCGACATCTCGGCATTCCATAACCACACAAGTATTTCCAAAGGAGTTTTGAGTAAACAATATTTATTTTTCTCATCCTATAATTTGATATAAACTATCCTATACTTCTACATAGGGTGGCAAAATAATTTCCATATACTTTTTGAAAAGGTTTTAGAAAATCTTTGCCTTAAGAGTAAATCATGTTTATCAAAGTAGATGCATATATTTAGGTTGCAAGCTCAGAGGGTAGCTTGCCTTGCTCGACAAAGTGACCTTGGTCTTGATCTTCAGGTTCAACAAATTCCCCTTCCTCGATAAATCCGACAGCATTCTCGTCTAATTAACAAACAAGCAAATACAAACAATCACTAATCTAATCAATCAACATCACAACATTACAATCTTAAAATGCTATAAATAGCCACTACACACATCAAACAACACACTTTGGTTTCAATTTAATTGATTTAAACATTATTTATTTATGTCTTAAATATGGTAGAAACTTGTTGAACATGTTTAATTGCACAACTCAAGTTCTGTTGGTCACAAAAATACAAACTAAATTTCCACAGAAAGCTACTGTAGAAGACAACACAATTTAGTTTGGATCAATTGGAGTTACCAAACTCCCTACATAATTGTTTTAATCCAGTAACTTGATAATCAAGTTTTAGCTACCAATTAAGTTCTGTTGATTCTAAAATTAAATCCTTTTAGGGGTATGTAACCATGCCTAAATGTGATCTAACAAAATTGGTCCTAATTCATTTGGGTTAACCATTAAGCATATTTAATTGTTTTAGTGCAGAAGGGTGTTCTAACTTCAAATTTATACTAAACAATCATTTTTGCATAATTAATTCAACCAAAATTAGGGGAGCTAATAGATCACAGTACCAAGCTAACAAAATTGGTTTGGAATTATTTGGCTTAACAGAGTATCAGAAACAAACAAGTTAAATTTTAAACCTCCTGTGGAATTTTTAATAATACACTTTTATTATTTATCGAAATGAAATGAAACCACTTGGGTTGGTTTACAATTTCATAAGCTTTCCTGAACATTTGGATTTGATTTATTTGGATTTGTAAATCTCGAGATATTGCATTTTAAAGTTGATGCCAGTACCAGATTCTTCTAAGGATTTAAATTAGAAAAGTTAACAATTCTGGATAATGTTGAAGAACCTGACGAGTGGGGTCCACTCGTCAGTGACTCAACTGAAACGGTGCGTGCTGGAAATGTTTAAAAGTCTGACGAGCGGGGCCCGCTCGTCAGCGGCTGTTCTAATCGAAGCGGTACGCTGCCGTAGATCAAGGATCTAACGGCCCACGTTCCATCGCAACGGCGACGACCTAAAACTGGCGGCGCCGTGGCTCCGGCGATGGCGAGGTGGTCGGAGGCTCACCTAGGGTGGCTTGGGGGTGGTGGAGATGATGCAGATCGACGGCGGAGGCTCGGGGAAGCCTCTGGGAGGACTTGCGCTTGCTGGGGAGGCTTCTGGCATCGGCGACGAGCAGCTCCTCCTCCGCGGCCGTGTACGAACTCCGGTGAGCTTCCTACATCGCTCCTGGGCACGAAGCAAGGGGAAAAAGGGGCGGGTGAGTGCGGTGTTTAATGGAGATGAGCGTGCGGGCCAGAGAAGAGAGAAAGAGAGAGCAGCACGGCGTGTCCGTGTTCGTCGCCTACCTCGGGCAGGGCCGAGCTTGGAGAAGAACACGGGCAGCAGCAGCTCAGCAGCAGCGGGTCCGCCCTCCTGGCGGTGCACGAGAGGTGGTGGAGAGCAAAGGAGGGGCAGTGGGGGAGTGTGGAGGGAGTGAGAGCTCGGGTGCTCTATTTAGCCACCGAGCTCGGTCCAGGGTGGCCTGGGTGCAGGGGAGGTCCAGAGGGCGGGAGAGCTCGCCATAGGGGGCGGTGCGGTGTGGCTACGGTGTTGGGGCGCAAGGGAGAAAGCTTGGCTGCGTGGAGGTGAGCTGCGCTTGCTAGAGGTGGGGGACGGCCGTGGGCTCCCCGGCGTCGACACCTCCGTCGCCATAGTGGCGACCATGGGGCACGGTGCACGGGCGGCTGTCCCTGGCGGCGATCGCGGCGCACGGTCTCCCTGCTCGATTTCTTCGGCTCCAACGGCGCGGTGAGAGGAGTGGAGTGGAGTGGAAACGATCTGTGCCTGGGATTCGACGAATTGAACTCGAATTAATCGAAGTTGGTTCGGATTTGGGGAAGAACACGGGCACTGCCACCAGGTGTTCGACAGTGTCCTCACCCAAATCAAAATTTTAATTTTTGCAATTTGTTTTCATAATTTGGTTTCTACATATTTAACATGATTTGTGGTGCTGTGTTGGATTTTATTAGACAAGTGCATCATAGCACATTTTGTAATTTGAATTTAAATTTAGGTTTTTGAATTTATTATTTGGAGAGGGAAAGTTGAAGGAATAAAATGAGAGTGATCATATTCACTCCACTGAATTTTGTTTGGAATAAAAATAATTTCTCACTTGGAGAAAATTGGTGACACTTGTCACATGATTTTTATTATTTTAACTTTTGTTTTATTTCTCTTCTTTTCTCCAAGTTTTTAATTAGAGCATACACATTACAAGCAACAAGAAATAACTATCACAAGCAACAATATGCAATCAACACATATAATTTAACAAAAGTTTTTGTTGGCCCTCATTTTTGATATAATAATACTTATAATAATTCTGGGATGTTACACTATGTGTATTCGCAATGCCATGGAAAACGTTTGTGCAAAGTACATGTATTTGATGATGAGTGATGGAGCAGCAAAGTTGTGGTTCAAGAACTTACCAGAAAAATCAATCAATTCCTGGGACGAGCTAAAAGCAATCTTCATCAAGCACTTTCAAGGTACCTGCAAGCGTTTGTTTTCTATTGAGGACCTTGATCGTTGCGTGCAGAGGAAGGGCGAGTCAGCCCGGCATTGGATGAGGTGGGTCACGGAGATCCTTCATTCTTCGTCTGGTATCGAGCCCAAGGATGCGATTTCATCGATGGAAAAAACGTGCAAGTTTGTTCCCTGGTTCAGAAGCTTGGTCGTATGAAGGAGGGTCACCGGGTCAAGCCTGTCACCATGGCTGAGTTGATGGATGCTTGCAACAGACACGCAGCCACGGACAAGACCCAGGATGATAATGAGGAGGAGAAAGGGAAAGGTCCAGCAAATAATGGAGGAAAGAGTAACAATGGCAATGGAGGCAATAACAACAACAGCCAGAATCAACACAAGCGTGGGCACAATGAGGGAAGCTCATAGCTGGTGGCAAACACCAATGCCGGGTTCCAGAGGCAAAGGATGGAAGGAAATTTTCAGGACAATAGAGGGTATCAAGGAAATAATGGTAACTACAGTGGTGGAAACAATTATCAAATGTCACGCCCAAGCCCAACCAGTCTTGAGGAGGCTTTTAGGATGTCGTGTCCACGCCATAGCAGGAACGGTAGACCCGCCAATCACTCGTTGGCTCAGTGCGTGGACTTGAACAGATGGAAAAATAATGAGATACAAAGGGCACTGCAAGGGGCAGGCAGAGGTGGAGGACCCGGCCCGGGTGGTAACCCGGCTGCAGGTCTTTTGACTGGAGCTAATGTTGTACCCACCAACAATGCAGGACCGGGTCAGAATACAGGAAATCAAGGCGGGTTCTCACAACAGCCAAAGCAACTTGGCCAGTACCACATATATACTAGTGGTGCGACCAAAAGGGAGCGAAAGGTAGTTAAAAGGGCGGTTAATGCAGTTGCTGCAGGAGTTCCAAGATATTTGAGGTGGTCAGAGCACACGATCACGTGGAGTAGAGCGGATCACCGGATGTTGTTGAGCACCGGGTCTGCTAGCCTTAGTTGTGCCCCCAAGTGGATGGCTTTGAGTTGAAGAAAGTTTTGATGGATCGTGGAAGTAGTATCAACATCTTATATTGGGAGACATTTTTGCGTATGGGTCTCAAAGTATCACAGTTGCAGAAGACGTCAACAGTTTTTCATGGCATAGTTCCGGGGAAATCAGCCACACCAGAGGGAAAAATTTCATTAGAAGTTGCTTTTGGCGAGTCCATTGACAACTTTAGATCGGAGTGGCTCACGTTTGAAGTGGTGAAGTTCCAGAGCCCGTATCATGCATTGTTTGGAAGGCCGGCTTACGCCAAGTTTATGGCAAGGCCGTGTTATGTGTACTTACAGTTGAAAATACCGGGTCCTAAGGGGATCATCACAGTTCATGGCAACAAGAGATAGCAGCGCAGTGCGATGAAGGAGATGCGGCCTTGGCAGAACAAGTTTGTGCGAAAGAGGAGTTGAAAGCTTACAGGTCAAATCTTGACCCGGCAGATAATACAGCGCTGAAGAAGCCAACAACAGAAGATGACAGGGCAAAGTTCAAGGCCACCCAAGATACAAAGATGGTGGATTTTGTGCCTGGAGATTCCTCCAAGCAGTTCGCCATAGGGTCCAATCTTACTGATAAATAGGAAAGCGCGCTCATCGAGTTCATCCGTGAGAATCGGGATGTTTTTGCATGGACACCTAGTGACATGCCTGGCATTCCGACTGAACTCGCTGAGCACCGCTTACATGTTGATCCCAAGGCAAGGCCGGTAAAACAAGGTTTGAGGAAAATGAATGCATAGAGAAGAAAGGCAATAGGAGAGGAGATAGCCCGGCTCCTAGCTGCTGGCTTTATTATGGAAGTTTTTCACCTGGAGTGGTTGGCTAACCCGGTTCTAGTTCTGAAGAAGAATAATGAGTGGAGGATGTGTATAGATTTCACAAGTTTGAACAAGTATTGTCGGACCCATTTGCACTGCCGCGCATTGATCAAATCATTGAGGCAGTTGCGGGCAGCGAGCTCTTGTGTTTTTTGGATGCGTATTCAGGGTATCATCAGATCAAGCTTAATAGACAGGATTGGGAAAAGACAGCGTTCATAACCCGTTTGGTGCTTTTTGTTACAAGACCATGACGTTTGGGTTGAAAAACGCAGGTGAAACGTATCAAAGGTGTATTCAGAAGTGTTTTCATGATCAGATTTGTCGGCCCAGTGAGAACCAGGGTGTGCTAGGCCTGCCCTCCACAGCCCTCGACACTCGTTGGCTGAATTTCGCTAAGGACCAAGCCTACGGCTTGGAGAGACCCGCGAGGCAAATCGCCTCGCGAGGGCTTAAGAGGCAGCAGAGGCCTGTGGAGGCCCTCCTTACTGCTACCCCCTCTTCAAGGAGATCTTCCCTGAAGAGAAGTCAACGCCGAATCCTCCACAGGGCACCCCAGCCCTCGTGGGGATTCCTTCACTGCAAAGCAACCTCTGCAGAGCGCACAGGGGCTCTGCAGCGGCCGCAGAGTGACGCGCGTCTCTGCGCGTGGTGACGACGACGCCGCAGTTGCCGTTTTGGTGATTAAAGGAGTCAACAAAGCAGCACCCTGCGTACCGGACTACAAGGATTTCCCCTTTGGTGATAAGGGGACCGGCCGGCGCTACGCTCCACGGCCAACGTCACCGTGGGCACCCCCACGTAGGCATCAGCTTTACGCCCATGGACTGCGTCCATGGACAGCTGGGCTGCGGTGCACCGTGCTCCTTCTGTCGCCATGTGGTAGCCCTTCCGCTGCGTGAGCACAGGGAAGAGGCCCGGGGCGCCTATAAAAGGAGGCGGTGCTCCACCGTAGCAAAGGATCGCATTCTCATGCTAGCTTAGCTACCTACGCGCAAGGAAGAAGAAGACCACAGTTCCCCTTCCTTGTGCACACCATTGCCAAAAGAGAGCCCTCGGCAAGCTCATTGTGATGTAACCTCCATAGCAGTGCAATACAGACAAGCAGGAGTAGCGGTGTTACCTCCACACGAGGGCCGTGAACCTGGGTACGGGCCGGTGGTCATCTCTGTCGTGATGTCCCTCCTCATGTTCGACGAGCACCGTCGCCGTGCAGGTTGAGGGTTGTTTGACCAACGTGTTCAGCCCCTTACACGAACTCTCTTCGTGAGCTTGACTATCCCTGTTTCGTGGGAGTCATTCTCCGACAAGATTGGGCGCAATGTGCATGCTTATGTGGATGATGTGGTGATCAAAACAGAGAAAGCCGGGTCATTCATTAATGACCT
>CAMZMU010000046.1:4759801-4975152 GCA_947311845.1 Poa pratensis | reverse complement strand
TTGATGACCCAAAAGTATAGGGGATCGCATCAGTCTTCGAGAGAAGTAAAACCCAATTTATTGATTCGACACAAGGGGAGCCAAAGATATACATCGAGAGCCTTAACAGCGGAGTTTCAATTCAGCTGCACCTGTGAATAGTCTTGCTCGACACAGATTATCAGTAGCAACAGTTTATAGCAGTAGTAGCGGTGAAATAATAGCAGCAGTAAATAGAGACAGCAGTAGTGATTGCAGTGAACAGTAGGATTAAAACACTGTAGCATAGGGATGGATGTAACGGGCGCTGAATGGATAAGATAGCTCATATAATAATCAAGACATAGGCATGCAGATAATAATGATAAAGCATCCAAGTACTAAGTAAACATAGGCATGTGTTCCGTATATAGTCGTACGTGCTCGCAATGAGAAACTTGTAAACATCTTCTGTCCTACCAGCCGGTGGCAGCCGGGCCTCAAGGGAATCTACTGGTATTAAGGTACTCCTTTTAATAAAGTACCGGAGCAAAGCATTAACACGCCGTGAACACATGTGATCCTCACATCGCAGCCATTCCCCTCGGCTGTTTCCAATTATTGTCACTTTGGGACCGCGGGTTCCGGACAACTATATGTGTATACAACTTGCAGGTATGATCAATAAACAGTGCATATCATTATGAAACAATAACATGTTCAGATCTGAAATCATGGCACTGGGCCCTTAGTGACCAAGCATTAAGCATCAACAAGTTGCCAACAACATCAATAAGTACTAAACAACGGATACTAGGCACCATGCCCTATTGATCTTATAACTTATTACTGAACAAATCTCATCCAATCCCTACCATCCCCTCAGCCTACAGCAGGGAATTACACACACATGGATGGGGAAAACATGGATGGTCGATGGAGAAGCGTCGGTGATGATGATGGCGATGATCTCCTCCAATTCCCCGTCCCGGCGGGGCTCAGTGCCAGACGGAGTTTCTGGTCCCCGAAATAGGTTTCGCGATGGCGGCGGCGTACGGTGATGTTTCTGGATGAAGTGGAGGACCCCCTCGCGTTTTAGGTCAGAGAGGGTTAAGTAGTCGAAAGGGGGACTCGGGGAGGTGCCCGAGTCGCCCTCCTCATAGGCTGGCGCGGTGGGCCCCCAAGCCGCGCCACCATGTGGTTGGGCCACTCGTGGCACATCTCTGCCTCCCCTTCTGGCTCCGTGAGTCATCTGGTAAAATAGGAGGTTTGCGATCTTTCTGGTGTTTTTCCCGAAAGTTGACTTTTTGCACAAAAACAAGACACCAGGACAATTCTGCTGAAAACAGCGTTAGTCCGCATTAGTTGTATTCAAAACACACAAGTTAGAGGTAAAACAATAGCAAAAGTGTTCGGGAAAGTAGATACGTTTTGGACGTATCAACTCCCCCCAAGCTTAGCTTATTGCTTGTCCATCAAGCAATTCAGTTAACAACTGAGTGCGATAAAAGACTTTCACGAACACATTTCTTCATATGATGCATATATTCTCACTATATGAACAAATGCTTAGCAATTCAAGATGAGTGGCAAATGCAAATAATGTCACTCAATAGGCATGTAAACTATGAAAAGATACAACATACTAATAGCGACAAACATGAAACATTAATTCACAAGATTGTAATGCTCATAATAGGATATGATAAGATGGTATCTCGCTTGCCTGTTTTTGTACAGCAAAACATAAATGCCCAGGCACCTCTGAAGTTCATGGGAAGACTAGATCAAAGATATCAAAGATAAAAGCATCAAAGTTATATCACACGTTAACCACATTCTAGGACAAGCACATTACACTAAGAATGACAACTATGCTCTCGAGAAAGTGCTCAAAAAAGGATGGTGACTCAACATGAAAGTAAAAGATTGGCCCTTCGCAGAGGGAAGCAGAGATTATCATGTGCTAGAGCTTTTTATTTTTAAAACAGAAGCAAAATTGTTTTGGAAAGTGTTTGTTGTTGTCAACGAATGGTAGTGGGTACTCTAACCCCTTGTCACCAGACTTTCAAGAGCGGCTCCCATGAAGGATGTTATTTCTACCAGCAAGGTAGATCATCCCTCTCTCTTTTGTTTACACATGTATTTTAGTTTCATTATGGGTGACACTCCCCCCAACCATTGCTTGCACAAGCCATGGCTAACCGAATCCTCGGGTGCCTTCCAACATTCACATACCATGGAGGAGTGTCTATTTGCAAATTAAGTTGCTTACTGATAAATCAGGGCAAAACATGTGAAGAGAATTATTGATGAAAGTTATAATTAATTGGGACTGGGCACCCCGTTGCCAGCTCTTTTTGCAAAATTATAGGATAAGCGGATGTATATGCCACTAGTCCATTGGTGAAAGTCTGAATGACAAGATTGAAAGATAAAACACCACATACTTCCTATGAGCTATAAAACATTGACACAAATTGAGAAGTACTTTGAAGGTTTTAAAGGTAGCACATGAAAATTTACTTGAATGGTTCGAAATGCCATGCATAGGTATTATGGTGGACACTTTGGAATAACTTGGTTTTCATGGTTTTGGAAGCACGAGCAGCATTCCCGCTCAGTACAAGTGAAGGCTAGCAATAGACTGGGAAGCGACAATCAACAGAGAGCAATAAACCGTCATAATCATGCTTGCGACAAAATGAAATTAATTGAGGCATAAAAGTGATACAAAGAACTCTGGTCAAAATAAATCATCAAGGCTAATTGACTTTTGTTTTCAGTCATATGCATGCATGAGCATGTGCCAAGTCAATTCGAATGATTATTATTCAGAGGAGGATACCACAATGTCATACCCTCTATGAATAGAACAATGCAAGCAAACATCAACATAACATGCTACACTATTAATAAATTGGGACCGATCATGAGAGAACAAGAACTACTAAGCATCCACTAAATGACATATACCTCACACATGAACCAACTAGCATGCTCACATAGATGAGTTATGTACAAAAATGAAAACAAATAGAGTTCATACCAGCCTCTCACCCCAACTCAGTTGTTGTAGATCATCCTTATTGCTTTTTCACTTGTGTTGCTTCGAATGATAAGAATGAAAACCCAAGCTCCATCGGAGTCACGGATGGCTGTCCAACTCTGAAAACACTATATAAAACCAAAAGAAACAACAAAATATTTTTGGGTTTCGAGTTTTTGAAACAAGAGCAAAAAGAAACAAACAATAGCAAAAAATTTTTAGATTTTTGAATAACAAACCAAATTTTAAAACTAAGAAAACTAATCTGAAACTTAAAGAAACAAATGAAGAGAAACAACAGAATATTTTTGGTCTTTTTGTGTTTTTGGAATGCAGCAATAAAAGGTAAACAATTAAAAAGAAAGAAAGAAAACGTGCAACATGGATATACAAAGTATCGACAAGATATGATATGTAAATGAGTGAGATGTCGATATACCTCCCCCCAAGCTTAGGCTTTTGGCCTAAGTGGAGGCTAATAATACGCGGGTAGGAACTCCAAGCCGGCGGTCATACTGGGCGTGCTCAACATCCGGCTCCGCTGAAGGATGAGGCAGAGGGTCCAGCATCCCCAGGATAGGGGCGCGAGCCCCCAGTCCCGGAAAACTGAGTGGAGTCCTCGTCCGCCATTCTCCATCATCCTCTGTGTGCAGGGCATGTTCCCTCAAGTATGCATCGAATTCATCCTCGGTGACTTCTTGGCAAAAGGCACCTCATAGATAGATTATTCAAAGTGACCAACTAGTAACAAAGCCATGCCTCCCCATGGAAGCAAAATCGAGCCTCTCTAAAGGAAGCTGCAAATCATTAGGGAGAGCTACTACACCATGCATAGCTAATAAACGAGAAGCAATGAGTCCTCCACAAAATCCACCTTTCTCGCGATTGGCAGCAATGCGAAAGGCTATCAAGGCAACCAAATTATAACTCTTATCATGTTGCAAGGCTGCTGCTAGGAAAGCTAAATCAGGAATGGATAATTTATTTGCAGTCTTCCTAGCAAGTACACACCTCGTGATGAAGTAAGCAAAATATCGAATGCATGGAAATTGAATACTTCAAATTTTACCACTTTCATCTGAAGGTTCTTCTTGACATATTACCTCGTATAGGTCCGTCAAATGCTTGGGTTGCCCATGTATCTTCCCTCGTGATCCCCATTGCGGCACCCTAATTGCTGCACAAAAAGCATCAAAAGGTAAATGGACACTTTTGTTGTAAATTTTATAGTGAACCATAGGGTTAGGTGAAGACCAATCAAATCTAAAGTCCTGCACCACAGACACAGTTAGCTTTGCATTGGTAGGGTTCTCCCTCTACAAAATCACTCAATCCTGTATTAGAGACAAGAGTACGAAAATCACGCAAGATCCCCGAACTTCTCATGAATTCCAAGCATGGATAGCAGGATGGAAACCACTCCCTCTTCACGATGGATCCCCATGACATCAGGAACCACCAATTCATATTGATTTAGTTGGTGTTCATTTCCCTCCATCCTCTGAAATTTTTGACACATATCATAAAAATTATCTTTGAAGCATACAAATGAGGGGAACTACTATATGGATTGCTAGAGGACTAAACATGCATCAAAACTAATAATTTCAACATGGAACAAGCATGCATACTCACTTAACAAGTCACCTACAGCAGCAAAATACTCAAGGTAACTCTACTAAACAAAATTCTACTTGGATACATGGAGGAGTCACATACCTGAGAGCAAATGCCCCAAATCTCAGCAGCTGAGATGGGCTGAACAAAGAGATCGAAATCGCGAGGAAGAACAGCAAAAACTCGGGTGTGAGAGAGAAAAATGAGCTGAGAGATGCAAGAGGAAGAAGTGGTAGGTGGGGGAACTGCTGGAGGGCCAAGGGTACCCCACCTCAGTGTGCTGGCGCGGCCAAGGGGGCAGCCGCGCCACCATGTGGTTTGACCCCATGGTGGTCCCCTTGGTCAGCACCAGGCACCCCACGATGCTCTTTGAAAAATAGGACCAATGGTATAATTTTTACAGATTTTTGAAACTTTCAATTTGCATGAAATCTGGATATTTAAATTAATAAAACTTGGGTAGAAAAATTATTTTTAAAATTCAAACAACTAAACTCTTGCAACCTAATTATCACTACAGGAGGTAAAACAAAGTTGAAGAAAGAAATGCTGTTTAGCTCTTTCATGTATGCAAATACATTTGATAACAAGGTTGATCAAGTCTTGGCACCAAATAAATTTACATGACACAAATGATTTAAACATCATGAAACACTCATGTTACCTTGTATTGTATTGATATGGATCCAATCATAATGTTTTGATATCCTTCTTGATGATATAGGGCAATCAATACTTCCCACTTTGATAGTTTTAAAATTGGAGATGGTATTGACTCCATAAATCTTGTCAACTTTCTTGGGGAAATAAACAGTATGTTCTTTATCATTAACATTGAAAGTTACTTTTCCTTCATTGCAATCAATAACAGCACCTGCAGTATTTAGAAAAAGGTCTTCCAAGAATAATAGACATATTATCATCTTCAGGCATTTCAAGAACAACAAAATCAGTCAAAATTAAACAATTGTTAGCCACTTGAACAGGACATCCTCACAAATGCCAACAGGAACAGCAGTAGATTTATCAGCCATTTGCAAAGATATATCAGTAGGTATCAATTTATCAAGATAGAGTCTCTTATAAAGAGAAAAGGCATAACACTAACTCCTGCTCCCAATCACATAAAGTAGTTCTAACATAATTATTCTTGATGGAGCAAGGGATGGTTGGTATACCTGGATCTCCAAGCTTCTTAGGAACCTTGCCATTGAAAGAATAATTAGCAAGCATAGTAGAAATTTCCTCATTAGGAATTTTCTTATTAGAAACAATATCTTTCATATACTTTGAGTAAGGAGGCAATTTAATAGCATCAGTCAAAGGAATTTGCAAGAACAAGGGTTTCATCCATTCACAAAATTTATTATAATGTTCTTCTTCCTTTGATTTTAGTTTTAGTTGGAAAAGGCATTTGCTTTTGAACCCAAGGTTCCCTTTCATTACCATGTTTCTTAGCAATGAAGTCTTCCTTAGTGTACTTTGTGTTTTTAGTATGCTTTTCAGGTTCCTTTTCACTAACTTCTTTATCAAGGCATCATTTTAATCCTTATCACTATCAAGTTCATTACCACTTTCAGTTTCAGCATCAGAGATAGATATACTATTAGGATCATTAACAGTTTCAGAGGATTCTACAACACTTTTATGTTTCTTCTTCTTCTTCTTTTTCTTAGAAGGAGAAACTGGATTTTCAGCTAGTTGAGAATCTTGTTCAATTCTTTTAGGGTGCCTCAGGATATAAGGATCCTGAGTATGAGCTCCACTTCTAGCTAGTGCTAACATAGACAGGTTTTAATTTTCTTTAGAAGCATTAGCTAACATGTCTTGTTGCACTTTAGTGAGTTGATCAATTTGAGTTTGAACCATATGGAAATGTTTAATAAGCATCTTAACATCATTGGAGGTTCTCCCACAATACATGCAACTTACTAATAGCTAGAGAATTTTCATGCAAATGATTCTCTACTCTCATATTAAAATTATCTTGCTTAATAACATAATTATCAAATTCATCTAAGCATTGATCAGGTGGTTTAGAGTAGGGAATATGTGGGGACCCCGGACTAGCTGTCCGAAATACCGATTATGCTTAACACAACGATCCCGTGATCAGTCTGTCGTTGCACATAATCCGAATTGGATACCAAAGTTTCATCCATTACAGTACCGAATAAAAAGTCTTACATAAATGGTCATTTAGACCAAGTTCTTACATAGGTGCCTTCAAGGGCCAAACCAAAATATCAGCGGAAGCTACGGCGTAGTAGACATCATATTCTAACGATGACGACCCGACAGGCAGCTGACTTGTGGAGATCCTTAGTTCGCGTAGAAGTCGCCATACTCCTGCTCGGCGTAGTGCTCCTCCTCGTAGTCTGGCTAGGACAATAGCCAGGGACGAAACCAATATGAGTACATTTGAATGTACTCGCAAACTACCCCAACATGAGTATGCACTAACTTTATTTTAACTTACCACTTTTAATTGTTTTAAAACATCTCTATATCTTTATTGAAAAAGGTAAGAAGAGTTTTATAACTGTTTTTAAAAGAAATCACCATCTCCTTTGTTTCTCCAAACCCTTTCTTTTCCGGACCAGGCTCACCATGGTCCAATTAGTCCCACAACTCATACCACTCCATTTGGTATAGTTATATCATGCCATCACCAATTCATTTTATTTTAAACTTAAAAGCTTTTCCAAAAATTTGCACATGATCTTAGGACAGCCTCCCAATTGTCCATATCCGGGGACCCGGCTATTCGAATAGTTTTGACCCTCTGCAGAGGTAGCACGCTTTTTATCCCACACATCCGGTAACTCATCGTGTCAGCCACGTCCCGCCATACAAGGTGTATGCGAAGTTGAGCCACCGACCCTAGCCTCTCCTTTGCTCATGCTAGTATAGGATCCTACCCATATGATAATTCCCACCAACACTCAGTCCGGTCCCCGTCGGCAACCCTAAGTGTGAGGACTCATATGTTTTTCCCGGCGACCACATTTATGAAGTCTTCAATCCTCCTCCTTATCTTTCCATAGAGTTTGAGCGAGGACCCAGGTCAGGGGAGTTCACAAACCATCCCCTCATGCATAACGGAGTCATCTCCGTCGATGAGGTATCCCATACTAATAAGAGCAAATTATATGACTAAGCCCCGTTCCCATATGGGGGTAAGTGTGGTCGCACAGATTAAGATTGGTTGTCATAGTACTAGGATACTGTGCATTTTTCATAAACATTCCCATTTTTCCATTTCTCCACTTTAACACCGACATCTCGGCATTCCATAACCACACAAGTATTTCCAAAGGAGTTTGAATAAACAACATTGTTTTCCATCCTAAAGTTTCATAACTACTACATAGGGTGGCAAAATAATTTCCATACACTTTTGGAAAAGGTTTTGTAAACCATTGGTTTTAAGAGTAAATCATTTGATCAAAGTAGATGCATATATATTTAGGTGCAAGCTCGGAGAGTAGCTTGCCTTGCTCGGCAAAGGGGACTTGATCTTGATCTTCTGGTTCAACAAATTCCCCCTCCTCGATATCTCCGGCAACGTTCTCGTCTAATCGATAAACAAACAAAACACAAGCAATCACTAAAACTACTCAAACAACATCACATCATCACAGTATCACAATCCTAAATGCTCTAAATAGCCACTGGATACAACAAACAATACAATTTAATTTCAAAACAATTGAATTAAACATTAATTGTTTAAGTCCAAATTATGGCAGAAACTTGTTAAACATGTTTAATTCCACAACTTGAGTTCTGTTGGTCACAAAAATACAAACTAAATTTCTATAGAAAGCTACTGATGTGTAGAAGACAACCCAATTTGAATTGGATCATTTGGAGTTACCAAACTCCCTACACATTGGTTTGAATCCAGTACCTTAATAATCAAGTTTTGGTTACCAAAATGTTCTGTTGTTCCAAAAATTAAATCCTTTTAGGGGTAAGTAAACATTGCTATATGTGAGTTAACAAAATTGGTCCTAACTCATTTGGATCAACCAATAAACATATTTGTTTGTTTTTGTCCAGAAGGGTTTATCTTAAAGTCAACAATTAATATTGCTTAAATAATTCTACCAAAATTAGGGGAGCTAATACAAGGCAGTACTAAGCTAGCAAAATTGGTTTGGAATTATTTGGACTAGCAGAGTATCAGAAACAAACAAGTTTAGATTTTGAACCTTCTGTGGCATTTTCAATAATTCTTTTTAACTATTTATTTAAATGACATGAGACCAATTGGGTTGGTTAAACAATTTCATAAGCTTTCCAGAACAATTGAGTTTGATTTATTTGGATTCCTAAATCTCAAGTTATTGATTTTACAAATTGGGTCCAGTACTGAAATTCTTCTGAAATTAAAAATAGAAAAGGTGCTCAGTGTGGATAATGTTGAGAAATCTGACTAGTGGGGCCCTTCTGTCAGTGACTCAGTGAACGGTTGGAAATTAATAAAATGCTGACGGGTGGGGCCAGCCCGTCAGCCGCTCATCTAAATGAAGCGTTACGCGGCCGTTGGATCTAGATCCAACGGCGCACGTTCAAAGGCCACGGCGGCGACCATAAAATGGCGGCGCCGCCGCGCCGGCGGCACGGTGGTAGACGGTTCCTCACCTAGAGGGCTCGGGAGGACTCGGTGATGATGCGAGACGACGGCGGAGGCTCGGTGCGAACGTCCTGGCTGAGTCCTACTTGCTGGGACGGCGTGAAACGTCGACGGCGAGCCGCTGAACTTCCACGGCCACGGCAGCGGTCTCCGGCGGTGTCCTGGCGGCGTCTCTGTGCACAAAACAGAGGGGCAAAAGGCTCGGGTGAGTGCGGGGAGTACGGGGATCAAGGTGGTGTGGTCAGTGGAGGAAGGGGAGCAGTAACACGGCACGGCCGTGTCGGCGGCCACCTTCGGATGCGGCGGAGCGTCGAGGAAGCTCACGGGCAGCCGGAGCTTCGAGGGCGTGGCTCCGCCCTCCTGGCGGTGCACTGAGGAGTGGAGAGAGTGAGAGGGGTCGGGATGGAGTGGAGGGAGTGCACGGTGCGGGTGGGGTATTTATCGGCCGAGGTCGGTCCACGGTGGGTCGGGTGCAGGAGAGCTCCAGAGGGGCGGAGAGGCGGTGCGCGGTGTCTGGGGGGTCCGGGATGGAGCTAGGGCTCGCGGCGTAGAGGATCGCGTGGCGAGGTGCGGTGAGCTGGGCCAATTTTGGCCGGCGCCGTCCGTTTCTCCACGGCGGAGGAATGGGGGACAGCGGCGTTAAGGCGAGGGGAGAGGGTCTCCTCTGCCCGCAGAGGTGCAGTGGCTCGGGGCGAGAGGGAGAGCGCGGGCAAGGGGGCCCTGGGGGGCCTGGGAACGGCGACGTCGAGCAAGGCGCCACGGCGACGGCGACAGTGAGCTAGGGGAGGTAGACGATGATGGTTTTGCAAAAACCCCCCTGGCTCCTGTGCACTGCTTTTCCTTCTTCTTTCTCTTATTTACTTTTAGTCCTTCTGTTTAATGCAGTAGCATTTCTTGATTTAATTTGAGGCACTAAATCAATTTATAAAAATTTGGCAAAATTTGTGGAGCCTTCCCATAAGGTGCAGAAGCTCCACAAAAATTGGCATAAAATAATAAAATGTTTTGAAACATTTTCTTTTATAGTGTTTTAATTAGGCATTTTAATTTATTTTTACTTTGTTTACTTTTGAATTTTTAAAACTAATTTGAAAATACTATTTGAGAGAGATAAGTAGTAAGAATGAAATGGGAGGGTTTGCAATACCACTCCACTAAATTTTGTTGGAAACAAAATGAGATCCTCACTTGGAGAATTTGTGTGGCACTTGCCACATTTATTTTTCTTGTTTTGCTTTTAATTTATCTTCTTTTTTCTTATGTTTCAAATAGAGCAAGCAACACACAACAAGAGAAATAAGCAACACAAGCAAGAATAAGAGATCAACACATATAATTTAACAAAAGTTTTTGTTGGCTCCCATTTTTGGAATTAATAATACTTGTTAATAATTTTTGGGATGTTACAATCCTTCCCTCCTTAAAATAAATCTCGTCCCGAGATTTGCTAGGCTTAGGTACTAAAGAGGCCTGGGAATTCGCTCCTAAGATAATCTTCACGTTCCCAAGTTGCTTCTTCTTCAGAGTGGTTAGTCCACTGGACTTTGTAAAACTTGATCGCACGCCTTCGGGTAACACGAACATCTTCTTCGAGAATCTTGAGGGGCCTCTCGCGATAAGTCAAATCTTGGTTCAGGTCGATGGAGAGGTGGTCGATGTTTTTGAAAACATCAGGCTGGTCAGGAACTTCAAGACACTTCCGGAGCAAGGAAATGTGGAAGACATCATGATAATCTCCTAACTCCGGTGGCAATTCCAGCTGATAGGATACTTCTCCTCGACGAGCGATGATCTTGAAGGGTCCAATATACCTTGGCGCTAACTTTCCCTTGACATGGAAACGTTGCATTCCTTTGAGGGGTGTCACGGAGATAAACATAATCTCCAATACTGAAAGTGAGGTCACGGCGCTTGGTGTCAGCGTAACTCTTCTGACGGGATTGGGCAGTTTTGAGGCGCTCACGAATAAGCTGAACTTGCTCTTCAGCTTCACGGAGGGTATCTGGACCGAACAATTTGCTTTCTCCGGTATCAGACCAATTCAGGGGTGTACGACACTTCTTGCCGTAAAGGGCTTCAAAAGGGGCCATTTGCAGACTGGACTGATAACTATTGTTGTACGAGAACTCTGCAAACGGGAGACAATCTTCCCACTTGGAACCATAGGATAGACACATGCACGAAGCATGTCCTCCAATATCTGGTTCACTCGCTCAGTTTGGCCATCGGTCTGGGGATGATAAGCTGTGCTAAATGCTAACTTGGTTCCGAGGGCTTCATGAAGGGATTTCCAGAATCTTGAGGTGAATTGCGTACCTCTATCAGATACAATCTTCTTAGGCACACCATGCAGGCTTACTATTCTGGAAATATACAAGTCTGCTAACTGAGCTCCAGTATAAGTGGTCTTGACAGGTACAAAATGAGCAACCTTGGTCAATCGATCAACGATGACCCAGATTGAATCATGGCCTCGGTTGGATCTTGGAAGTCCGGTAATAAAATCCATTCCAATCTCATCCCACTTCCACTCGGGAACTTTCAAAGGTTGAAGCAATCCAGCGGGCCGCTGATGTTCAGCCTTGACTCGCTGACAGATGTCACATTTGGCTACAAAAGAACCAATCTCTCGCTTCATTCCATGCCACCAAAATCTTTCTCGAAGGTCTTGGTACATCTTGGTTCCCAGGGTGGATTGAATAAGGGGTCTCATGGGCTTCCTTCAGGATTAACTCCTTAAGTTCCGTGACATTGGGCACACAGATACGATCATTGAATTTCAGCACTCCTTCAGCATCCTCGGTAAAACCGGGTGCTTTGCTGAGGGAGATCTTCTTCCTAATTCCTTCAATGCTTTCATGACCTTTTTGGGCTTCTTTGATTTGATCCATCAGGGTTGGGGCTAACTCCAAATTGGCGAGATATCCATGGCTAACAAGTTCTAGTCCAAAATTTTCGAACTCTTTGAACAAGGCTGGTTGTTCGGCTTGGATTAAGCATTCAGGGTACAGGGTTTGCGACTAAGGGCATCGGCAACTACATTTGCCTTTCCGGGGTGATAGTGGATTCCAATATCATAATCCTTGATTAATTCCATCCATCTCCTCTGTCGCAGGTTCAACTCCTTCTGGGTGAAAATATACTTCAGGCTCTTATGATCCGTATAGATCTCACAGCGATGTCCCGCAAGGTAGGGACGCCACTTTTTAAGAGCAAGGACCACAGCAGCTAATTCCAGGTCATGGGTTGGGTAATTCTCTTCATGCGGTCGCAACTGCCGGGACAGGTACGACACAACTTTGCCTTCTTGCATCAGAACGCAACCAAGTCCGAGGCGTGATGCATCGCAATACACGTCGAAACTCTGGGTGACGTCTGGCATAACCAGGATTGGGGTGGAGGTTAGTCTCTTCTTCAACTCTTGGAAACTATCTTCGCACTTCTGAGTCCATTCAAATTTCTTGTCCTTCTTCAACAGTTGGGTCAAGGGCTTGGCTATACTGGAAAATCCCTCAACGAACTTGCGGTAATAACCGGCGAGTCCGAGAAAGCTTCGGATTTCAGTCACACTGGTCGGGGATAACCAGTCAATAATGGCTTGGATCTTCTCTGGGTCAACAGAAATTCCTCCAGCAGATACTATATGTCCGAGAAACGCCACTTCATTGAGCCAAAACTCACACTTGCTAAGCTTGGCATACAGCTGGTGCTCTCGGAGGGTCTCCAAAACTAGACGCAGGTGTTCAGCATGCTCTTCTTCGGTTTTGGAATAAATAAGGATGTCATCAAGGAATACTACCACGAACTTGTCGAGGTACTCCATGAAAATCTTGTTCATGAGATTCATGAAATAGGCTGGGGCATTGGTCAGACCAAAGGACATCACCGTGTATTCAAACAAACCGTAACGGGTGGTGAAGGCGGTCTTGGGAATGTCTGTCTCTCTGATCTTCAACTGATGGTAACCTGTCCGAAGATCGATCTTTGAAAAGACTCGGGCTCCGTTCATCTGATCGAACAGATCCTCGATCTTGGGAAGGGGATACTTGTTTTTAATGGTCACGTCATTTAGCCTGCGATAATCCACACACAGTCGTGTGGTACCGTCTCTCTTGTCCACAAAAATAATAGGTGATCCCCAGGGTGAAGCACTTGGACGAACAAGTCCTTTGCTAAGCATATCTGCCAACTGCTTCTTCAACTCAACCAGTTCTTCCGGATTCATCCGATAAGGTCTTTGGGATATTGGGGCTGTTCCTGGGATAAGCTCAATTATGAACTCAATTTCCCGGTCTGGCGGCATACCAGGTAATTCCTCAGGAAAAACATCTCGGAATAGGTGAACAACACGGATCTCATCTAGGGTGGGTCGAGCTATGCCCTCGTGGCAGCCTGGTTGGGGGTGATTGGGTTCAGACACAAACTCCACTTCTACTTCTTTGTCGGTGGTGATGGATACAGCTCTTCTGGCACAGTCTATTCGACCATGGTACTTGGCTAGCCAATTCATACCGAGTATGACATCTATGCCTTGGGTTCCTAAAACAATTAGGTCGGCTGCAAATTTCTCGCCTGAAATCTCTATGGCAGTATTTGGACAAAATCTCTTGGTTTCTAGGGTGGAACCAGGGATTTGTATACTCAAGGTTTTAGTTAGGAAGCCTTCTACTAAACCTCCCTTAGCAACAAACTCCTCGGTAACAAATGAATGTGTTGCACCAGAATCAAACAGAACAGTTGCAGGTACTGAGTTGACAAGGAACGTACCCAGCACGACATCCGGCGCATCTTGAGCTTCTTCAGCATTGATGTGGTGCAGACGACCCTTGACAACAGCAGCATTTCCGCGGGGTGCGGCATTCTTGCCATTACCATTTCCATTGCGGCCTTGACCATTGTTCGGTGCCGGGGCATTGGGGCGCTGAACATTCCTCTTGGGATTGGGGCATTCCTTGGAGTAGTGACCTTTGTTGCCACATTCAAAGCAGACAACATTGGCATTGGGGTTGAAGTTGTTGAAGTTTCCTCTGGGACGGTTATTGTCATTGGGGCGGTTGAAGTTGTTTGGGCGGTTGAAGTTGTTTGGGCGGTTAGGGAAATTGGGGCGTGGAGCTTGGGGTGGTCGATAGGCAGGTTTGGGGTTTTGCTGAAAGATACGAGGCTTCTGACTGCTCGAACCTTCCTGAGCATTCATCCTCCTCTTGCGACCTTCATACATAGACTTGCGCTTGGTCTCCAGCTGGATGGCTTTGTCCACAAGTGACTCCAGATCACGGAAGTCATGGACAACCAAAGCACACTGCAGTTCATCATGCAGCCCATTCAGGAAACGTTCCATCTTCTTCTCCTCCTTGTCGGTGTCCTCGGGAGCATACCGAGATAAGTCGGTAAACTCATCAAGATAGCCAACTACATCTCTACTTCCCTGCCTCACTTGCGGAATTCATCCCTCTTCCTATCAATGAGTCCACCAGAAATGTGCTTCCTGCGAAACTTCTCCTTGAACTCAGCCCAGTTGATGACGTGGTCAGCCTGCTGGAGAGCTTTGGTAGCTTCCCACCAAGCTCGTGCAGGTCCAGCAAGATAGTGGGTTGCATACAGCACCTTTTCATTGTCTCCTACAGCAGCAACTTGCAGATTGTTCCCAATGGTAAGAAGCCAATCATCGGCTTCCAGTGGGTGAAGTCCCCTGGAGAAGGTAGGCGGGTTGGTTTTCTGGAAATCGCCTAAGGTGGATCGCGGGTTTCTCATTGCCATTACCACCATTGTTGTTGTTGTTGTTGTTGTTGTTGTTGTAAGCGGCTGCGAGTTGTTGCAGGGCAGTGAGATGAGCCTGGCGCTCCTGCCGGGCATTTTCACGTTCCTCCATGATAAGCGCGAGAAGTTGAGCGGGGGTTGGGTCTGGTGGTGGTGGTGCTGATCCTGATCCTCCCGTATTGTCGCGACGGGGCGGCATCCTGAAGCACACCGGGTATAAGAGGCAAGGCAGAAAAGTTCGACTAAGGGAAAGACGATTTCGCAAGTGGTTGTTTAATTTAAGGATTATATGAAAATATTTCACACAGATTTAAACAAGACAAACATACTTATATTTCACAAACAACACATCAAGGAGTTCACATCAACTTCAAGCTTACAACATCAAGCTTACAACATCACCTTACATCTAAGACACATAGCATCTGGTTTCCAAAAGAACCACTACTCCGACTCGACTAGCGATAGGGGTCAACCTAATCCTGCGGTAGTGATCAAGTCACTCGCCTACTGAGGTGGAACCTCCAGCTCTAACACGTCAGCATCTGACTGGTAGGCTGGCTCCTCGGGATCCTCCTCCTCGTCCTCGAGAACAGCCTCGAGGGCTCCTCCTCCTCGTCAACTAACTCCTCCTCATCATCCTCCTCCTCACAGTCCATCTCCTCCTCAAAGTCACCATCGTCACTGAGGAAAGCGTTGTTCTCCTTGCGGAGATCCTCGCCCTCCTCCTCCATCTCGTCAGTATGGTGCTCTAGATCCTCGATCAGCTGGTCTGCTCTGCCACCTTCTTGCGGAGCTTCACGATGGTCCTCCTCAGCTGGGCCCTCTTTCCGAGAAGAGCGACCTTATCCTCCAGCAGCTTCTCCTCATTCTCGCGAAGCTCAACGAGCGACTCGCGGTCAAAGCGAAGCTGAATCCTAGTGCGCATCAGATCATCCTGGGTGTGCTGAAGTAAGAGCTCCATGTCCATGATGTAGCTCCCAAACATCGGGTGGCAAGGGGAAGGAGTAGGGTGTCCGTCGCAGTTGCGCCTCCCGTAGAACCGGAAACGGGAGTCTACTAACTCCTCCTTGTGCTCCTCACAAAGTCGGGCTATCATCCTCTGTGTAGCAGTACAGAGACCGTCAACCCAGGTGGCCTCCTTGGTGGTGAAGACGAGCGTCCTGGAACTGGGAGACTTGATGTTCCGGCGAACTGACGACCTGATGAGCCAGCTCAGCCTTCCGACACCGTGAACATCAATCTGGGCTCCCTCAAACTCTGGAGCGGGCGACCTAGCAGCTTGCTCAACTCGAACAAGTCATTCTCGAACGTCAGCTTGCTATCCTTCTCCAGCTGAACGAACTCGGTCCAGTGGAGTGCCATCTACAAATTTTTAAGCAAAATTTTAAGTTAGTGGGATGATAAGTGCACAAAATTTTAAGGATACTAAGGAAATTGTAATGTTTAATGAGAATGAATTTTTGCATAAGTAAGAGGATTGGAGATAAGCGGTTTTCAAAAATACTTCACTCCTTTCTTTTAGAAATTACTCTTTTTGATAACACTTGTTTGACGACCATGCTAACTAAGGTTTCCTAAAGTCAGGATGGCTCTGATACCAAGTCTGTGGGGACCCCGGACTAGCTGTCCGAAATACCCGATTATGCTTAACACAACGATCCCGTGATCAGTCTGTCGTTGCACATAATCCGAATTGGATACCAAAGTTTACATCCATTACAGTACCGAATAAAAAGTCTTACATAAATGGTCATTTAGACCAAGTTCTTACATAGGTGCCTTCAAGGGCCAAACCAAAATATCAGCGGAAGCTACGGCGTAGTAGACATCATATTCTAACGATGACGACCCGACAGGCAGCTGACTTGTGGAGATCCTTAGTTCGCGTAGAAGTCACCATACTCCTGCTCGGCGTAGTGCTCCTCCTCGTAGTCTGGCTAGGACAATAGCCAGGGACGAAACCAATATGAGTACATTTGAATGTACTCGCAAACTACCCCAACATGAGTATGCACTAACTTTATTTTAACTTACCACTTTTAATTGTTTTAAAACATCTCTATATCTTTATTGAAAAAGGTAAGAAGAGTTTTATAACTGTTTTTAAAAGAAATCACCATCTCTTTGTTTCTCCAAACCCTTTCTTTTCCGGACCAGGCTCACCATGGTCCAATTAGTCCACAACTCATACCACTCCATTTGGTATAGTTATATCATGCCATCACCAATTCATTTTATTTTAAACTTAAAAGCTTTTCCAAAAATTTGCACATGATCTTAGGACAGCCTCCCAATTGTCCATATCCGGGGACCCGGCTATTCGAATAGTTTTGACCCTCTGCAGAGGTAGCACGCTTTTTATCCCACACCCATCCGGTAACTCATCGTGTCAGCCACGTCCCGCCATACAAGGTGTATGCGAAGTTGAGCCACCGACCCTAGCCTCTCCTTTGCTCATGCTAGTATAGGATCCTACCCATATGATAATTCCCACCAACACTCAGTCCGGTCCCCGTCGGCAACCCTAAGTGTGAGGACTCATATGTTTTTCCCGGCGACCACATTTATGAAGTCTTCAATCCTCCTCCTTATCTTTCCATAGAGTTTGAGCGAGGACCCAGGTCAGGGGAGTTCACAAACCATCCCCTCATGCATAACGGAGTCATCTCCGTCGATGAGGTATCCCATACTAATAAGAGCAAATTATATGACTAAGCCCCGTTCCCATATGGGGGTAAGTGTGGTCGCACAGATTAAGATTGGTTGTCATAGTACTAGGATACTGTGCATTTTTCATAAACATTCCCATTTTTCCATTTCTCCACTTTAACACCGACATCTCGGCATTCCATAACCACACAAGTATTTCCAAAGGAGTTTGAATAAACAACATTGTTTTCCATCCTAAAGTTTCATAACTACTACATAGGGTGGCAAAATAATTTCCATACACTTTTGGAAAAGGTTTTGTAAACCATTGGTTTTAAGAGTAAATCATTTGATCAAAGTAGATGCATATATATTTAGGTGCAAGCTCAGAGAGTAGCTTGCCTTGCTCGGCAAAGGGGACTTGATCTTGATCTTCTGGTTCAACAAATTCCCCCTCCTCGATATCTCCGGCAACGTTCTCGTCTAATCGATAAACAAACAAATACAAGCAATCACTAAAACTACTCAAACAACATCACATCATCACAGTATCACAATCCTAAATGCTCTAAATAGCCACTGGATACAACAAACAATACAATTTAATTTCAAAACAATTGAATTAAACATTAATTGTTTAAGTCCAAATTATGGCAGAAACTTGTTAAACATGTTTAATTCCACAACTTGAGTTCTGTTGGTCACAAAAATACAAACTAAATTTCTATAGAAAGCTACTGATGTGTAGAAGACAACCCAATTTGAATTGGATCATTTGGAGTTACCAAACTCCCTACACATTGGTTTGAATCCAGTACCTTAATAATCAAGTTTTGGTTACCAAATATGTTCTGTTGTTCCAAAAATTAAATCCTTTTAGGGGTAAGTAAACATTGCTATATGTGAGTTAACAAAATTGGTCCTAACTCATTTGGATCAACCAATAAACATATTTGTTTGTTTTTGTCCAGAAGGGTTTATCTTAAAGTCAACAATTAATATTGCTTAAATAATTCTACCAAAATTAGGGGAGCTAATACAAGGCAGTACTAAGCTAGCAAAATTGGTTTGGAATTATTTGGACTAGCAGAGTATCAGAAACAAACAAGTTTAGATTTTGAACCTTCTGTGGCATTTTCAATAATTCTTTTTAACTATTTATTTAAATGACATGAGACCAATTGGGTTGGTTAAACAATTTCATAAGCTTTCCAGAACAATTGAGTTTGATTTATTTGGATTCCTAAATCTCAAGTTATTGATTTTACAAATTGGGTCCAGTACTGAAATTCTTCTGAAATTAAAAATAGAAAAGGTGCTCAGTGTGGATAATGTTGAGAAATCTGACTAGTGGGGCCCTTCTGTCAGTGACTCAGTGAACGGTTGGAAATTAATAAAATGCTGACGGGTGGGGCCAGCCCGTCAGCCGCTCATCTAAATGAAGCGTTACGCGGCCGTTGGATCTAGATCCAACGGCGCACGTTCAAAGGCCACGGCGGCGACCATAAAATGGCGGCGCCGCCGCGCCGGCGGCACGGTGGTAGACGGTTCCTCACCTAGAGGGCTCGGGAGGACTCGGTGATGATGCGAGACGACGGCGGAGGCTCGGGCGAACGTCCTGGCTGAGTCCTACTTGCTGGGACGGCGTGAAACGTCGACGGCGAGCCGCTGAACTTCCACGGCCACGGCAGCGGTCTCCGGCGGTGTCCTGGCGGCGTCTCTGTGCACAAAACAGAGGGGCAAAAGGCTCGGGTGAGTGCGGGGAGTACGGGGATCAAGGTGGTGTGGTCAGTGGAGGAAGGGGAGCAGTAACACGGCACGGCCGTGTCGGCGGCCACCTTCGGATGCGGCGGAGCGTCGAGGAAGCTCACGGGCAGCCGGAGCTTCGAGGGCGCCTCCGCCCTCCTGGCGGTGCACTGAGGAGTGGAGAGAGTGAGAGGGGTCGGGATGGAGTGGAGGGAGTGCACGGTGCGGGTGGGGTATTTATCGGCCGAGGTCGGTCCACGGTGGGTCGGGTGCAGGAGAGCTCCAGAGGGGCGGAGAGGCCGGTGCGAGGTGTCTGGGGGGTCCGGGATGGAGCTAGGGCTCGCGGCGTAGAGGATCGCGTGGCGAGGTGCGGTGAGCTGGGCCAATTTTGGCCGGCGCCGTCCGTTCGTCCACGGCGGAGGAATGGGGGACAGCGGCGTTAAGGCGAGGGGAGAGGGTCTCCTCTGCCCGCAGAGGTGCAGTGGCTCGGGGGCGAGGGAGAGCGCGGCAAGGGGGCCCTGGGGGGCCTGGGAACGGCGACGTCGAGCAAGGCGCCACGGCGACGGCGACAGTGAGCTAGGGGAGGTAGACGATGATGGTTTTGCAAAAACCCCCCTGGCTCCTGTGCACTGCTTCTTTTCCTTCTTCTTTCTCTTATTTACTTTTCAGTCCTTCTGTTTAATTGCAGTAGCATTTCTTGATTTTATTTGAGGCACTAAATCAATTTATAAAAATTTGTGGAGCCTTCCATAAGGTGGAGCCTTCCATAATTTTTGGAATTAATAATACTTGTTAATAATTTTTTTGGGTGTTACAGAATATCTCCTTCATCAAACCTGTGGAGAGAGTGAACCTCAATTATGGATGGATGAGGAATTGGCTTACACAAATCTTCAATAGGTGGAAGGTTCTTCACATCTTCAGATTTAATACCCATCTCAATGAGAGTCTTCTTGGCTTCCCTCATTGTTTCATCATTCAATTCAATCATACCTCCCCTCTTCTTTGATATTGGTGTCGGTGTAGGTGTGGGGGTCGGCGCAGGTAGAGTCCAATCATCATAATTCTGGCTGATTTTAGCCAATAATTCTTCAGCTTCTTCAGGGGTTCTTTTCCTGAAAACACAACTAGCACAACTATCCAGATATGCTCTAGATTCAATAGTTAGTCCACTGTAAAATATATCAAGTAGATCATGCTTTTCCAAATCATGTCCAGGCCGAGCTCTGATAAGAGAGCAAAACCTTGTCCATGCCTCTGGAAGTTTCTCTTCATCTTCCTGGTCAAAGTTATAAATTCTCTGCAAAGCATCATGTTGAGCACTAGCAGGGAAATATTTCTGAAAGAAAACATCAAGCAAACCAGTAGGACTAGTAATAGAACCAGGAGACAAGTTGTTATACCAAGATTTAGCATCATCTTTTAATGAGAAAGGAAAATCTTAGCAACAAAATAGCTACGCTTCTTAATATCATCAGAAAATAAGCCACTCAAAGTAGAGAGCTCATTCATGTGCTCTACAGCACTTTCACTCTTAGTGCCACAAAAAGGAGTTTTCTCAACAATAGATATATGAGATAAATCAAGAGAAAAATCATAATCCTTATCTTTAATGTTTATAGGAGAAGTGGCAAACTTAGGATCAGGTGACAACTTGTATTTAACAGCATGGTGTGCAAGAAAATTTCTCATATTACTTGCACAGTAGTAGTAGCATTACATTTATCAATAAAAATCATCATCAAGTTCCACATAAGTTTCATCAGGATCATCATCACAAGTATAATCCCTTAACTCAGGTGAATAAACAGGAGTAGTAGGACTTCCATTAGGTGTTCTAGTATTTTCAAGTTGTTTAGACTTAGCAATAGCAGCATCTAAAAGTGGACCTAATGAAATACTCTCATCAATCACAGTAGAAGCATCATCAATATTATCAGAGGCAATTTCAGATTCAGCAGCAGTACCAACACGTGAAGATTGTGGTGGTGTAACAAGTTGACTCAATACAGATGGTGAGTCAAGAGCAGCAGAGGTACTAAGTGTCGTACCTTTTCTTGTAGTGGATGGCAATACACAGACCCTCTCATCACGAGCTTTACCCATGATGAATAAATTTCAGCGAGCAATATAGATCACAAGTGAACTCACAAATAAAGCTATGCTCCCCGGCAACGGCGCCAGAAAATAGTCTTGATGACCCACAAGTATAGGGGATCGCAACAGTCTTCGAGGGAAGTAAAACCCAATTTATTGATTCGACACAAGGGGAGCCAAAGAATACTCGAGAGCCTTAACAGCGGAGTTGTCAATTCAGCTACACCTGTGAATAGTCTTGCTCGACACAGATTATCAGTAGCAACAGTTTTATAGCTGTAGTAGCGGTGAAATAATAGCAGCAGTAAATAGAGACAGCAGTAGTGATTGCAGTGAACAGTAGGATTAAAACACTGTAGGCATAGGGATGGATGAACGGGCGCTGCATGGATAAGATAGCTCATATAATAATCAAGACATAGGCATTGCAGATAATAATGATAAAAGCATCCAAGTACTAAGTAAACATAGGCATGTGTTCCGTATATAGTCGCACGTGCTCGCAATGAGAAACTTGTACAACATCTTCTGTCCTACCAGCCGGTGGCAGCCGGGCCTCAAGGGAATCTACTGGTAATTAAGGTACTCCTTTTAATAAAGTACCGGAGCAAAGCATTAACACGCCGTGAACACATGTGATCCTCACATCGCAGCCATTCCCCTCGGCTGTCCCAATTATTGTCACTTTGGGACCGCGGGTTCCGGACAACAATATGTGTATACAACTTGCAGGTATGATCAATAAACAGTGCATATCATTATGAAACAATAACATGTTCAGATCTGAAATCATGGCACTCGGGCCCTAGTGACAAGCATTAAGCTCAACAAGTTGCAACAACATCAATAAGTACTAACAACGGATACTAGGCACCATGCCCTAATGATCTTATAACTTATTACATGAACAATCTCATCCAATCCCTACCATCCCCCTCAGCCTACAGCAGGGAATTACTCACACATGGATGGGGGAAACATGGATGGTCGATGGAGAAGCGTCGGTGATGATGATGGCGATGATCTCCTCCAATTCCTCGTCCCGGCGGAGTGCCAGAACGGAGTTTCTGGTCCCCGAAATAGGTTTCGCGATGGCGGCGGCGTACGGTGATGTTTCTGGATGAAGTGGACGACCCCCTCGTGTTTTAGGTCAGAGAGGGTTAAGTAGTCGAAAGGGGGACTCGGGGAGGTGCCCGAGTCGCCCTCCTCATAGGCTGGCGCGGTGGGCCCCCAGGCCGCGCCACCATGTGGTTTGGGCCACTCGTGGCCCATCTCTGCCTCCCCTTCTGGCTCCGTGAGTCTTCTGGTAAAATAGGAGGTTTGCGATCTTTTCTGGTGTTTTTCCCGAAAGTTGACTTTCTGCACAAAAACAAGACACCAGGGCAATTCTGCTGAAACATCGTTAGTCCGCATTAGTTGTATTCAAAACACACAAGTTAGAGGTAAACAATAGCAAAAGTGTTCGGGAAAGTAGATACGTTTTGGACGTATCAGATAACACTCAACCATCATCCTCGCATATTCGACTGTATCGACAAGTTGCGACTGTGACAAAGTCGATCCAGGCACGGGTGGACGTAGCTGCATATTTGGACGCTTACTCCGGATATACGCCATCGTTGCGTTGGCTCCATCCACAAGCTTCTGGGTGATAAATCTCGAATAGGACCTGCACTCCGGAAAAGCCCGAGCAACGCATGGATTCCTTGAGGTTGCGGCCCTGTCAGGAACAGAGTCTGGTTGATTCGAACTGAAGGCCGACCTGCATAACTCGAGCAGCATAGTGCTCCGCCACACTCGATCCTTTAGAGTTGCGAGTATGCGCGCTCGGTTCTTATCCAAGCGAAAATGCTGACGGAC
Organism: Poa pratensis; assembly: GCA_947311845.1. NCBI lineage: Eukaryota > Viridiplantae > Streptophyta > Magnoliopsida > Poales > Poaceae > Poa > Poa pratensis. The sequence goes on along the minus strand of CAMZMU010000046.1, from coordinate 4,951,774 downwards.
CATCGTTGGTTCGTCAGTCGCATTGTTCAACTGCTCATCAACACGTGCCTGCTCCGCCTGGAAGTCTGGAATAAAGCCTGCAACAAGGCATGTTGGATCAACAAAAAGGACAGACTATGAACTCTTGAGATCAAGGCAGTCATGCTTACACTCGAGTTGTCTGTTCACGATCTCCATCTCGCCAAGCACATAGTCCTCTCGCTGAGTGGGTAAAGCAGGCCTCGCCCTCATCCTATCCAGCTCGCTCTGGGCACTTGATGTAGTGCAACCTAGGACCATCACCATGTCAAGTACTCCAACACTCCACAAGTCACCATGGACCTCAAAGGTGAACTCCTTGCGCTATGTGATTCAATATATGTCACCTTTGGACGTTATACTACTTGACCATTGTCCCTGCGTATTGCTAGTCATGACGGGTACGAGTCCACGGGAAGATGGCCAAGGCGCAAGAGGAATGAGGGACGACAAGACGGTGGCTTCGAAGAGAAGAAGGAAGAGGAGCAAGCAGCCCCAGGCAGGGTACTACCGCCAGAAGTCGCGGTACTACCGCCCCAGCAGCTCCAGGCAGCGATACTATCGCCGCCGCTACCGCCAGAATCAACGCTCTGTTGCTCAAGCCGGTACCTCCAGCGGAAGCGCAGCGGTACTACCGCTGGACCCAGCGGTACTACCGCCACGACATGTTCAGAGGCGGCTTCGAAGGCCCGCCCTAGCGGTACTACCGCTGGACCCAGTGGTACTACCGCTGCGGCGGGAACCAACACGGGTTGGAGGCCCTTATCCTCTCCCCACCTACCCCCTTGGTGGTCAAACCTATATATAGGCACCTACCCCCTTCAGATCTAGATAGACTATGTTTTGAGATTAGAGTAGAGCTAGGCTCCCCACCTCAAGACGGTCTCCTTCCTCCCCTTGTGGGATGGTTCCTCCCTCCGTGGAGAAGATCCCCTTGCGGATTCAAGACCTCTACTTGTAGTTTGACTACTAGCCAATCTTTCATCTTCGGGTGACTTTATTGGAGCGGTTCGGTTGACCGTTGGAGAAACAACCATCCAAGATCCCTTCTTGTATCTACTTGCCGATCTCCCACCTTCGTGTGGATTCTATTGGGCCGGTTGGACCGACCGGTAAGGGAAACGGTTCTTGTATCGTGTGTGTTCTTGTGTTCGGGGCGTTCTTCTTGGTGTTTTTCGTGTTCCTCGTGTTCTTGCGTTCGTTCGTCCACATCCTCCGTCAATCCGTGAAGATCGGGCCACCCTAGAGGTCCCTAACCTCATCATTTGGTATCAGAGCAAAGGTTGCCATGGATTTGACTTTGTTTCCACCGCCAAATCCCCCAAATTTTTCTTGTTCTTGAGAAATTCGAAATTTTCACCAAAAATAGTCTCACGAGCTTTTGGATCGATTCGGTGAATCTTTTGCGTTTTTGCAGGTTTTGATCAGTGGATTACTTGCTTTACTTGTTGATCTACTTTCCCTTGCGTTCCCATGGCCAAATCCCATTGATTTCCCCTCCGATTCGGTGGTTTTCGGTGCGTTTTTCCGCCCAAATCGCGAAATTCCAAATCTGAGATCTGTTTTCGGGGTCACCGGACCATCCTGCGAATTTTTTACCGGATGATCCGGCGCGCCGGATGGGTACCGGACTAGTCCGGCAGTAATCTGGCGCTCCTCGGGTGATTTCGGGCGAAAACGCCGGACCATCCAGCAGAAAAAACGCCGGATGATCCGGCACCCCCCGCAGATAGAAAATTCCTGCACGTTTGACTTTTCTATTTTGGCCATGACTTTCACTTCCAGACTTCGTTTTGAGTGATCTTTAGCTCGTTTCAAAGCTACGAACACGCTCTACATCACCATTGCGGAAGATCCATCATCTATTGAAGCCAATTCCGTGAGCAAGGACGGAACCTCCACATCAAAGGGTGAAGATCGTCGACGAAAGGTATAAACATCGCGAATCTTTTCCCCTTGCCATTGCTTTGATAGCCATCATACCCTTGTGTTTATCTTGTCCTATCAAGGCTAGCTTTTGATGATTGCTTGGGCTTTGCACATTTGCACCGTGTAGTTTCGAGCAAAAGTTGTGCGCTAGTTCATATATCATATATCTTGTTGTGGCATCAAAAGAAGTGGGTGTGCAAAAGAGAAAAAGAGTCCAAAGAGACAAGAGTAAAGAAGCAAAAAGTGCCAAATCAAAAGAAAGAAAGAAAGAAAGAAAGAAAGAAAGAAAGAAACACCACTTGCCATATCTTGTAGGAAAGCGCAAGCCCGATGAACATCTAGTAGGTGATGCATTGTTGTGCAAATCTTGTAGCCCACCAAATAAATTGCAATCGAGCTAGTAGCTCTCCTTGTACTTGTGCAACACGAGCTTATAGTCTTCGCTAGGATCATATGGTTCTTTAGCTCACTTCTTGGTTGCATAAGTCCCATTTATCTCTCGCGTGTGTGTTTCCGTGAGCTTTGCTCATATCTTTTGAGATTGACTTGTATTTGCTTTGTGATCATCGTGGTTCTCTACTTGCTTTGACAATATCTTGGTTTCCGGTTGGTTCAATTTGCTGTCCACCTACCATACCTTCCTACCAACTTTTAAGCCGTGTGTGTTTTGGAGTTTGCTTTGGATACTTTAACACAAGCATTTTACTTTGTGATCGTTTCCCTTGGTTGTCCACGACGTCCAATACTATCTACAAGGTGAGAGGTTGTGTTCTAGTTCCTTTCCACTCCACATATATACACTTGTCTTGTGAGTTGACATGTCTAGGGAGAGTGAATGCCACTATGGAGGCCAAGATGATGTTGAGTACATGATGAGCCACAACAACTATGATGCCTCAAACTTTGAGGACATGGGGACTACTACGACTGCTACACCGACAACGACCCCCATGACATGATGGATCATTACCAAGACTTCCGCTACAACTACTCCGACTACGACTCCGACTATTCGAGCGTACACGACAAGGAGCGGTACCATGACGTCGAGCAACCTTCATCATATGGTATCGACTCCAAGTACATACGGATCTACCACGACTCTGACTACACAAGCTCCAACGACAATGAGGCGCAAGTGTCTTCACATGCCTCAACATATGGTACCGACTTCGACAACAACGACATGGTGGAGCGCCACTCCTACGACTACAACTCCGATGACATGGTGGAGAACGTCTACGACTACTACTCTTATAGCATGTGCGACGACTTCGACAACATGCAAGAGGAGAGGACCCCCATCACCACCATGTTCAAGAGCGGCACCACCAAGCGTCATGGCACAACCTACTATGGTTCAAGCTCAAGACGGTGCTCCTACAAGACTACTATGCACTCATCCAATGGAGCTCCATCTACTTCAAGACGGTGCCATGAGAAGAACATCGCCAAGAGCGCCAAGCTTCGACACTCTACATCGACAACAAGACGGCGTCCCAAGAAGTGCATCGACAAGGCCAAGCTCCAAAATCTCAAGGATGCCATGGACAAGTTTGCCAAGAGCCTATATCCTTCATCTAGCTCATCAAGGCGCCACAAGAAAGATGCCAAGGTGGACCACAACATGTCACCAAGCTCTAGTGGAAGCTCCAAGACAAGGTCACCAAAGCAACATGCACGCCGACGCCAACATGAGGAGAAGCATCCGAACGACTTTCGGCGACACCCTATAACTCAAGAACGCCAACGTCGACATGAAAACAAGATGGCGACAAAGGCGCATCCTATGGTGTCCCTAGTGCTACCACTCCAAGTGCGCCAACAAGAGCTACGAGTCCCATCTTTGACGAGATCATGGCCGACATCAACAACTTCTTCGAGAATTTCATACGTCGACGCCGGAAGAAGCATGGTCACACATGTGAGGACACAACCAAGACGGCGCCCTCTCAAGCACTTCTCTTGATATGACTTCTACACCAAGTGCCACCACCACATTGGCCCCCATATGGGAAAATGAAGACCTTCTATGTGACAATTGCTAAGGCCAAGACCATGATCCACGAGAATGTCCCAATCTCTTGTGCCCGCTATGCAATAGAAGAGGTCACATGATGTGGGAATGCCAAGATGGTGAGAAGACGGTCGAGCATGGGATTTTCCCTTCGACCAAGGAGGCGAGCATGGAGAATGCTATCACCTATGACCATGGGTCAAGTGATGATGATGCCGAGCATGGGATGTTCCCTTCGGCAATGGAGTCGAGTGATGATGTCTACACTATGGCATTGACCTTTGGAGGCGTGATGGTTGAGGAGGTTGAGCATGGGAGTTTCCCTTCAACCTTGGAGGCGTATGGAGATGAGGAAACCGAGCCTATCCCTATGAGCTTGAGTTATGAGATGGTACCAATCCCATGTGAGCATGAGAGCCACTTAGCCCACTTGAGTGAGAGTGAGAGTGAGTTGAGTGCCTCCACCATATGTGAGTTTGAGTGCTTTCACTTTGAGGGAATGAGTGATACACCACTTGAGTTGAGAGAGGTAGTTGATAGGTCTTGTGAGGCCATTTCGATTTCTAACAACTTAACCTCTACCTCTAGTGTGTTTTCTCATTGTGAGATAGGTTCCATGGATGATGAGACGTCACTCCTCAACTTGATGGTGCCTCAAATGGAGAAGATGTACATGGAGGATGATGATGCCACCCCATGTCTACTTCAAGATGAAAAAGTCGGCTATATGGAAGCCCCTACTACTTCAACACCTACTTCACATGAGCGGGACTACAAAGGTATGGGTGTTGATGTGACCATGATCCCGCTAGTGGACATGATGAACTATGATTGATTGCATGCTATGGATGATTCTATTGATGTCACATATGATTCGTTCTTATTCCCTTGTGATACTTTGTTTGAAACCAATGTTGATCATATGGAATTACCTATTTGTGATGATGTTGCCATGAGCATGCCTTGTTTTGAGTGTTTTCACTTTTCTCCCATTGTTGCTTGCAATATGTTGAAAAATTCTTCTTTCACATGTGTTGCTTGCAATAATGTTGAAATGATTGATAATGAGATTGCCCCCATAGCTTTCTCACATGTTGGAGATGTTTCGTTTTCTCTTATGGACCTTGTTCCATCCTTCACTTTGCATAGTGACCATCCACATATGTCATATTTTCCAATTGATTTTTGTGTGGTTGGTGATGTGCAAATGAAGCGACACTTCATGATGGATGATGTGTTCATATACCGCGCACATAATTTCTTCATATGGTGTCTTGTGTGTGCCGGTAAACGCATGATAATGTCAACCTCAATTGAGCATGAGTTGACAATACGAGCTCTTGAGAGCATACATGTGAGTTGTGGATTGAATCCAACTCTAATACTTTGCCCATGTTTTGCATCAAACAAGTTGAACAATTTCTCTTGCTTATGGTTTGTTTGCAATCATGATGGTGTTTTTGGTCTTCCCTATGACAAGCATGTTTCCTCGATTTTTCACATGGATGATTTATGTGTTGCCACAAATATGATGAACACTTGTTCTTTCCAATGGTTTGTTTGCAACCATAATGACATTTTGTGCATGTCTTGTCATGAGTTCATTTCAAGAAGTTGCTTGCACATTGACCTTGCATATGCTATAAATTTCACATATTTGTGTTGTGCTAATGGTGTAATGAACATGAATGGACATGTCATTGATGATATGCTCCTCTATCTTGCACACACATGGTTTGCTTGGTCTTTGATGTGTAGGTCGTACCTTTGGATGAGCCTCCATGAGTTGCTTCAACCACGCATTCCTATGACGGAAGATCTTGCAAGAAGAGCACATCGACATCTTGCTAAGGTGACTTCCTTCTACATAAGCGCTCATGCGATGACCTTCAAGAATTGGCTACTCTTTGAGTGTTGTTTCGTCTTCCTTGTGAGTTTTGTAGGTTACTTGAAAGGCGAAAGGACATTGAAGAAGTGCCACATCATTTCCACCGACTACATGGTGAACCACACGACAAGGTCTACACATCTACCTCCTTGCCATGATGATGAGCAAGAGTCGAGGACGACTCTTTTTAAAGGGGGGGGGGAGATGATGTAGTGCAACCTAGGACCATCACCATGTCAAGTACTCCAACACTCCACAAGTCACCATGGACCTCAAAGGTGAACTCCTTCCGCTATGTGATTCAATATATGTCACCTTTGGACGTTATACTACTTGACCATTGTCCCTGCGTATTGCTAGTCATGACGGGTACGAGTCCACGGGAAGATGGCCAAGGCGCAAGAGGAATGAGGGACGACAAGACGGTGGCTTCGAAGAGAAGAAGGAAGAGGAGCAAGTAGCCCCAGGCAGGGTACTACCGCCAGAAGTCGCGGTACTACCGCCCCAGCAGCTCCAGGCAGCGATACTACCGCCGCCGCTACCACCAGAATCGACGCTCTGTTGCTCAAGCCGGTACCTCCAGCGGAAGCGCAGCGGTACTACCGCCCCGCAGCGGTACTACCGCTGGACCCAGCGGTACTACCGCCACGACATGTTCAGAGGCGGCTTCGAAGGCCCGCCCTAGCGGTACTACCGTTGGACCCAGTGGTACTACCGCTGCGGCGGGAACCAGCACGGGTTGGAGGCCCTTATCCTCTCCCCACCTACCCCCTTGGTGGTCAAACCTATATATAGGCACCTACCCCCTTCAGATCTAGATAGACTATGTTTTGAGATTAGAGTAGAGCTAGGCTCCCCACCTCAAGACGGTCTCCTTCCTCCCCTTGCGGATTCAAGACCTCTACTTGTAGTTTGACTACTAGCCAATCTTTCATCTTTGGGTGACTTTATTGGAGCGGTTCGGTTGACCGTTGGAGAAACAACCATCCAAGATCCCTTCTTGTATCTACTTGCCGATCTCCCACCTTCGTGTGGATTCTATTGGGCCGGTTGGACCGACCGGTAAGGGAAACGGTTCTTGTATCGTGTGTGTGTTCTTGTGTTCGGGGTGTTCTTCTTGGTGTTCTTCGTGTTCCTCGTGTTCTTGCGTGCGTTCGTCCACATCCTCCGTCAATCCGTGAAGATCGGGCCACCCTAGAGGTCCCTGACTCATCAGCACTCTTCAACTCTTGCTCCAGTTTTACGACTTGAGCCTTCATATAACGCATTACTGCGGCATCATTTGCCACCTGAGCTCGAGATCGAGTGGGAGCACAATGCCGCGACGAGCCAGATGAAGTAGCGGCTGCCCGCTTCTGTTCCAAACATCATAAAAATCTCATGTCAGATATGAGAGACTCATCACAAGCTTAGGCGAGTAATAGCACATAGCCTTACAAGCGGAAACACAACAAGGACCCAAATCCATACAAGTGTGGCAAAAGCATACGCATACTCACGATATCATAAAAGTATAGTTACAGTCCATAAAAAGGGAAGATAACCCTAAAGTCTATGATGCAGACTCCGACCTAGCCCTACGCGCGCGATTGGCGACCTTCGCTGACCGGCGCTCCACGGTAGTCATAAAAATTTCAGCCAGCTGCGTACCGTATCTGGTTTAACCGTAAGACGGTCGTTGGATCTTCTAGCTGCACCAAGCGTAAGAAGGGAGACCACGAGCGGTTCACCTCGATTTAGTTTGTACTTCTAAGTGGTTTTTTATTTGATGATTGATCCTTTTGCTTATTTAAGTTATAGCGAATCGTAGTGTACTTTCAGTGTTCATGTTTTGCATGCACTCTGTGGATCATGTATTTTAATTAAATAGACGTGCCTCCAAGGTTTTTGAAGGCTACCAAAATTCCAACGCTCCAGTATAGGCATGGAGCAACAAGATTCGAGAAAAAGAGTGACAGCGGATGTACGTGGCGGCTACGTGAAGTCGAAGCATCTCTGGTTCGTACCTTGTGATTGTATGCCGGCTTAAATATAAGGCTTCAGGGAGAGGTTGTTATATGGTAGACGTGTTGTCGGGTTTATGTATATACTTTTTTTTGGTATTAATGGTGTTAGCGCGAGGATGACGAAGTCGGAGAATATGCAATGGCTGATCGTGTCGACTCGAGAGGGCCGGCGTAACTCGACTCGTATCAAACGGGTGTATTGAGTCTGGGAACAATTTATCTGTGTGCCTTTAGGTCTGTAGGAAACGTGTATACGCGTGATCTACCCACGTTTAATCCAGCGGCATTAGTACGTGCCATCTGGGAAGATCAAGGAGTCATGATGGTCATGTTTCCTTCCCGAGGCATGCGCCGGGCGAGTCTGTAGAATCCCATCAATCAGACCAGTCCGTCCTACAGGCACGCGAATGAGACAGCGGCGGAAGATGCATTTGACCAGTGATGTGTCCTCACAACACTGTTGAAGTTGGCATGTTGGCCGGTTGACACGTGGTGTGAACATCTTGGTTGAAACGATGGAATGTGACAATTAAATTAATTGGATTGTGTTCGGTCAGCAAAACATCATCGTGTTACAGTGTTCATAGACCCTTGCGCGTCACCGGCTCACATGCACCATGGATATTTCTGTATAAATAAATGTGGCCTTGACGCGTAACTATAGCTGGTTTTGTGCTCGCACTGTTGGTTTGACCGCGTGTCTTCAGCGGAGAACACCATGAGATGGAGAACACCCGACGCTTTCTAGGATTTTGAGTTTTCTCGCCGTTCGATTTTATTCTCTCTCTACCCTGTCGTGCCGTCTTGCCATGCCGACTTCCAATTGACGGCGCCTGGGGAAGGTGCGGCAATTAATATCGACAGGAAGAGTTAGGTGAGGATAGCTCTTGGGGAGATTTGCACGTGCCTCTGTTCGTGTGGTGGTGGGTTATTACCACGTCTTCCCCGCCCGTTTCTTCACCGCCCCGAAACCAGTCTTTTTCCAAACCACTTGCCGCCCCCGATCATGTCATCTCCACCGATTTCTTCTTCAGGTGCAGAGAAGGCGAGGCTCGCGAAAGGATCTGGGTATTTGTTTCGCACTTTATTTTGTATTGTTTATCTCAACGTTCTTTATTGACAAGTTCTACCTTATTTTCCAGAGTCAGCGGTTACGATGTTCCTGCCATTGGATCCGCTTCGGCGGCTGAGCTTTCAACCATTGCTTATCTTGGGGCTCAGATCGATGCTAAGATATGGAGATGGTCGAAGCTCTCAAAAATACTATCGCGAGTGTCGAACCGGGCGAAAGCTTCTTACATCCGTTTGGCGGCGGAGGAGCAGAAGGCGTTCAAGATCATGCGAGAATTGGATGCGGAACTGATGCACAACGTCGAGTTGACGAAGATGGTCGAGTTTCTACGAGAAAGGATTTACGTGCAAGACCAGAGAGCTGATGTCATTCGTAAGGAGATCGAAGTATTGGTCGAGGAATCAAGGAAGCCCCATCCAGCGGTTTAAGTTTAATTTGTCGTTCCCTTCTGATTTACTCCTGCAGTTTATGTTTTTATCTCTGTTTAATTAAGATTATGTGTGCACTCCACTGGATTAGATTTGTTTGTTATGTCGCTAAAATTATATGCATGTGTAGATGTGTGTATGCACGACATATTTGGCTTACGTGTCAAAGGAAGACATGTGCCATCGTAAGCGATGTGAGACGTGTGGCGTGTGTAGTGTGTATATAGGTGTGAGTGGGTGCCGGCAGTTCACACGGATTGGGTTAATTGCTTGTCTTCTTCCACTGGTATCGCGTCTCCATCTTCTGCGTTTCTCCCTTCGCTCCAGCCTATCCTCGTGAAATCATTACTTTGCTCTTCGCCACCGAGCATGTCGTCCGCGGAAGGATCTGCTGCCGCAAAGAAGATGAACGTCGCGGAAGGATCTGTTTTAGGGAGCAGGTAATTATCTTAAATCTGTTCTGATGCGTCTTTCCCCTTCCTTTGCTCTGATTCCACTTTTGGTCTTCCTTTGTGGATCTTTTTAGATTTTTTGGATTTTTTTGAACATTGATTTATGCATCTCTATACATAACATCTTACAGGACCGATGAATCCACTTCGTCCGAGAGGAAATCTGTTGGGACGGTGATTGAATCGCTCGGTGCGCTGTTGGTAGACCTGGAAGCGAAGCTAGCGAACGTCCGTGAGCAGCGTACCAAGAATTTGTGTGAGGTGAAAGTGGTCGACGGCGAATGGTTGGAGTATGTAAAGAGGGCGTCGCAAGCTCGCAGCGAGGTGAATTCGATTCTGGTGCGCAACATGGACTTGCTGATGACCATCGGCCTACTTAGACAAAAGATCGAGCAGCAAGATCAAGATCGTGTTCTTCTCCACAAGGAACTTGAATTGGCGAAGCAAGTGAATTTCCTTCCGTCCCGTCTTTCAGGCCATCGTCTTGAGTATTGTTGGGCTTCCTTTCCTTTGTATGTATGGTCTCTTTACCTAGCCGAAATCGTTTTGGATTATCCAGAATTTCGTGTATGTGTTTGTATCGGACTCATGCTTCATTTGGCGTATCGATCTTACTTGAGCACTATGTGTGTATTCATTCCCCTTATACCGTCCGCTAGAAACGAGGTTATAATTTGGTCTCATGGTTACTTCTTTCCTGTGAAAATTAAACATGCCACCAATCTCCTTTGATCTTACATATGAACGGTTTTGTTTTTTCTTTACAATTGTATTGACGTGGTCATGAGACTTACTATGTGGAATATCACTTTCTTTAGTTTACATAGATTGTTAGTAATGTTTATAGTTAGGTTTCTTTCATTCTATATGAGAGATCTGCGTCCCCAAATATTTGAGCCAACACTTATTACACATGGACTTTATAATTTTTAACTGTTCATTATCTCCATCGTGTATGGCGTGTCGTCAACAAAGAGCTCGGGCACTTGATCGGTAAGAGGTGTCATCACGAGTTCATTAGTGCTTGGATATCATTCAGTTGTCGCAGTTTGTTTTTTGTCCTAAATTGGTCTTCGGTCTTACATATTGATACATTTATTTGTACCCGTTGATTATTAGTATCGTGTATGGCGTGTCGTCAAAACAGGGCTCGGGGGTTCGTGCGCCAAGGCGCACCCCTAAATCTAGTAAGCACAATCGATGGGGTGGGTTTATCTTGCGTTCGGTCTAGTGTCACATGTAGTAAATGGCTGTGGTGTTACTCCCTTCTTAATGGAAAAAAATTAGAAAGGTCCGCAGTGCGCTTGTTAAAATAACTAGATGAAACCCCGCGGGCCGGTTGCTGCGGGACATATCTATTATATATTAAAAGTAAATTATGGGCTAACCAAAAATTAGAGAATTAGCTAGAAATTACCACAATAATCAGAAACATCTGACCGTTTATTTGACAAATTGAAAATATATAACCGTTAGATTAGACATGTCTTCCGCAAAAAAAAAAAGACAGAAGTGAAAATTACCCACCATTGCCATTATAATACAAAAACGTTTCATCCGTTTCCATTAAATTAGGTTTTCCATTGCGCACGCCGCCACTACTGCGGTCGGCCGGCCGGCCGGCCTCCACCAAATCCATGCACATCAGGAGCTACGATCAAAGACTAATTAAGCTCTTAAGGTATGGCTAGGTTCGTACATACTATGATTTTATATTTATTTTTGTTTGATAACACGCAGCTCACAAGCTCTTTAAGATTAGTTTATTTTATAGTTTGCTTGGTGTAGTCATGGGAAGGTTCCGCAGCTCTGCGACGTGAAGGAGGCCGTCGACGATCGATTCATCTTGGCATACAACTTTCTCTCTCTCCAGTTTCTTGATTTTGTAGTCTGATGATTCAAGCGGATCTGATGCGTCGTTAGGAGATTTAATGTTATATTTCGCAAAAAAAAAGATGTAATGGTATGGTGTTGCCGCTGGGGGAGTATTGATCAATCGCTATCGCTATGTGCGTGATTGATCTTGAACTGCACGGGCGTTCTAAGCTAGCCTAGCTACGCTCCAAATCGTCAGATCGGCAATGTTCCTGCATGAAACAAAAGCTAGCTGGGCTGTGAGCGGGATGATCTAACACCGGCAGAGTTGGTACATGCCCTTGCTGGAGATGCAGCTACACCTAGGCAAGCATAAAGCATGGTCTGGCTTACGATTTTTCTCTTTGCCATGGCATGCTACAGCCTCGGTGACTAATCTTTTTCCTCTACATGTATATGGTCTGGCTTACGATTTTTCTCTTAGCCGTCGCATGCTACAGCCTCGGTGACTAATTTTTTTCCTGTACATATATTTACAGGATACCAGCGCTAAATTCAACCAGCATCGCTCAATGGAATTGTGGTGCTACAGTAAGGATACATTGATTTTTATGGACAGGATCAATGCTAGGACGCTTGCTGCTAATCAAGAATTGTTTCAGGTTCATGAGACAAGCCTTCAGAACAAGATGAAGCAGCAGCAAAAGGCTATTACACATAGCCCGGCACAAGGATCAACAATTTCTAACGATAGATTGATTCCAGGTCCTGTAATCTTTGTCGATGCCTCTTGGAAGGGCAGTGATATCCCAGGTGCAGAGGGTCTTCATGCCAAAGGCATTGGTGTCTTCATCAGGACTGAGATGGCTGGAAGGAGGTACTCCATCATGATTGAGGTGGCCTCCCAAAGGACTATATCGGTGTTTTCAGGCTGAAGCAAGTAGACTTATCTTCGCGGCAACCCTGGCGCAAGTTCTTCACATACAAAACCCAACTTTTCTAACGGATAATTGAGTGCTCGCGAAGGTGGCGACGTCCAGAAGGCTTGATCACCCGCTGTTGCACTGGGATTCTAGAGATGTTGTGGCAAATTTCTTGCAGGCTACTTCCAGATCATCTGTGCAAATTTTTCATATCAAAAGAGATCTTAATGGGATAGCTCACGACTGTGCAAAACAGATTCTAAGGCAACGCCTTGACCTATCTTTGGGTGTACAAGTTCAGCTCACTCCCCAGATTCATGTCCTGTAATGTTAGCTCTTCAGAATCCTCCTCTGCAGGACATTAGACTTCAATTATGTAAGTTTCCAAACTTTTGGCTGCTTAAAAAATATTTTTCACAACTACTGGCTACACCTATTCTCCCGAAAAATTTAATTTACAAGATAAAGTTTGTTCACTAACACTCAAAAACCCATTCATATTGTTGTACCCTCTTCGTGTACTCAAGTTTAACCTCCGCAATTTAGCTAGCCCTATGAGAATCGCTCAATCATACTCTTATACACTTTCAAAAAACTTCATGGAAATTTGATGAAATCTGTATCTTCATGAAAATGCAACTATATTATTTCTGACCTTGCTTTTGAGTCCCTAGATGGAAAAACAATACTCCCTCCGTCCCAAAATAAGTGTCTTTGATTTGTCCAAATATGGATGTATCTAGACGTGTTTCATGTATAGATACGTTCATATTTGGGCAAATTTAAGACACTTATTTTGGGACGGAGGGAGTATAATTTATTTTAGGATAGCTACAGTGAAAACTGAATTCGGTTCACAAACAAAAACAAAAGCAAAATACTTCTAGGGTAGGTAGTCTGCTAGGGTAGAACTTACGATTCATCCTGCAATATTCGTGTAAAAGGTTCTTGGATCTACTACTGTTGATAACTCTATTAGTGGTTTTATCCTTACATTGTGAGGAGACAAACTGGAACCTGCAATTATGTGTGAGCTGCGGTGTTCTTAGGTCTAGCTACCTTGATTGTTGAAACTGGCAGACACTCACAGAAGTTGCAACTTCTTTGGTGTTAACAGGCTAGGTTTCCGTTGCCAGACACTACTTACAGTCAAATTCCTAATGCAACTACATCATCCATGGAGAAACCTCGGAATATCAAAATAAAGATTACCAGTTAGCCGCATCCATGGATACTATTTGTGTTTCTTCTTTGTTATGCAATGGTACAAAGATCAGGTGATTATACAGCTTGGAAGAAGATGCATCGAGGCGCATATATAACAGGAACTCATGTGCAAGAAAAGGTCTATTTCCAAGAATAATAATGTCACCAACAGAATCAGCGTGGCCATTCCTTCTAATACGTCGACAATATCCAATTTCAGTGCGCTTTGCTATGAAAATTAACAAAAGACAGGGGCAGTCTCTAAACATGGTTTCATCAGTAAGTTCGATTGCAAAGGGATTCAAATGGACAATTACTTAAATTGTAAATGTAACATGGTTCATAGTACACAACTGTATAACAAAGCCAACTACATATCTAAGTTCTTAGCAGCAAACTAATAGGTAACATACCTTGGATCAACAATTATATGGTAAGACCACTGCAATAACTCATCAGACCACCATCAGAGTGTTACTTATATAACGAAAGCAGTACAGCCATGAACCTCTATACAGTCATTGGTATGTGACTTATTTAAACATGTGCACTTTGGCACCTAATACGGTTAAATACGGTCTAATTTCTACTATCCCACCTATGTCACTTACACATCCCTAGAAAGTATGACCCTTAATTATCAATAATACTGAAATCTTGCAGGTGACAGTCCATTCTCGGAGAGACAATGACTAATATTAAAAATTTGGGATTTTCATATATGATACTATGAGAAAAAATAGGCCTGATAATGCTATGATTGTACTAATCACTTAATTTCCGAAATAGCTTGGCGAGATACTAATGCTATGGCGCAGGACGGAATGGAAAAAAAGCCTGCTTCCAACCCATATGAGCAACACATACAGGCCTGAGGATGAGAGCTCACTGAACCCAGTAGCAGCATACGAAGCTGAAACTCAGACTGATTCGAATAAAAAAGAGCATTGCACAACATGTATGGGTACTTCCATTGCAGAATAGAAAGCAAAAAACAGTCTGGTACCAAATCATGGCAGAGCGTCCTCACCGATTCAAAACAAAACCATGCACAAGGCAATTTATCTTCTCCAAGTAGACGTCCGGGAGACCGCCATCCACTGCGTTGCAAGCCTCGCACTCCTGGTCGAACCCAAGGTTCCTGAACCTCTTCAACGCCATGGTCCTCCAACAGCAGTATCTCACGCTCCATTTGTACGCTCCATTCGTAGGCGATGGAAATCTTCGGCGGTCTGAATTTGCTAGATTTCTAGGACCTGAGACAACCAGATCTAGAGACCAGCGGTGGAGAAAACTGGGGAAGTGGAACGTTGTGGAGTGGGGGAAAAGAGGGAGAGAAGAGCCGAAGAGAGTGAAGAAGTGGAGTATTTGTCATTATTTTAACAAGTCACTTACTTTGCAATGAATTATAGGCATGTGCACGAGACCCACAACCGCATAAACTTTAGGGAAAATCCAAGTGAAGTTGCTGATAATCCTTAATCGACTCAAAATTAAGACAAACCACAATCGACTCCAGAACTATTAGATTCGCACCGTCATATCTCAGAGTTATACATGAGATGCAAACTTGCTACTTACATATCACTATTACATAATTTACAACTGAGAAAAAATATTCAGGCAATAAATATAAATGTTCACATGATACACAAATATTGCCGCGCAACAAAATCATGGGTGACATCAGATGAATTAAATTGATTCTAAGTCGACCAAAAAAATGGTACCCAATATTTCTACAAATACATACTATCCGGGAAATTTAAAAATATATATGCATATATATCACATTAAAAATAGGCCATTAATACAAGATTAATTGATTAATTTTTCCATGTAAAACGTATTAAATAAAATAAAAGAATTACAACATAATAAAAATAATAGAAAGTTATTACTTCTCCTTATACAAAAAATATAATGAAAACAGAATATATAAAAAAATTAACTAGAACATGCCATCCTAGGTTTTATTAGTATGCCAACATTTATTGGTTTGTCCGGAATTGTTTCTCTTTGGTATATCGTAAGGAAATTTTAAGAGAGCTTCAAGATGTTGCTGCCCGCGCATGTGCGCGGGCCACTTTCCTAGTTGATTCAAATAGTGATAAATAAATAGTTCACATAAAAATAAGTTTTTTTAGGGGAACACATAAAAATAAGTTGATATAGGAGATTATGTAAACTTGACTTGTTAGAATGCTTACGATGCTGCATATATAACAGAAAAGGCGGGGAAAGGTGCTCGCCATGCCATTTGGTTGAAGTAAGAACAACATGCAAAATGTAAACGGAGTAAGCACAATAGAATCTTTTTATTGTACAATAGACAAGTAAAGTCGTTAAAAACAGATGTGCTGACTGGATAGCATAACATACAATGCTATGGATAATGTATTAGTACTTCTGTTAGCAACAAGAATTAACTCGTGCAAACCCTGCAAGCAATAAACTATTGAATACTCTTGATGCTTTCATTCGTATACCAAATAAGTAAGCGTTCATATAAGAATCAAAATTCGTCAAGGCAGACCCGGAAGATGTCAGTGCGCCAATAACATTTGGACTAAACATTGAAAATAAATGTTACCAAATAATAAAATTTCAGGTAATTCTTACCTGAAACTTACCTGAAACTTGGATGCGGCTTAACTGAAGTTAAAATTATGTCATCATGCACAATTGATAGAACATAATATGGTTTAGTAGGTGGCAAGTATCAGAACTCCATATTCATGATATTAATTTCGCATGAGAGAGATATCCAAGTTGTATGGAACATTTTTTTTTTGAGTGGTCACCGGGGGAGGGAGAAAACCCTACACCTGAATTTTGATTAATGGGTGGTCGTAGCCGTATCAGATATACAGGTATACATGTTTATAGGGGGGAGAACAAAAGCAAGAGACTAGCGAGGAGGAGTAAGGGCACCTCCAACCGTCCCCCGCAAACGAATCAGCCCAGTCCGTTTTTGTCCGAGCGGACACGGGAGGGGCTCCAACGGCCCACCACATACGGACCGGCGAGGGCGGACACGTCCGTTTTCCCCCAAACCTGGCCCAACTTTGGTCCACGTTTGGGGCGAAACGGACAGCCTCTCGATCCGCCCTTTGCCCTCCTTTTTCCGCGTCGGGCCCAGTCGCCAGTCGCCAGCCACACAACCCCGCCTCCCCCAAACCCTTCTCTTCCCTAGCCCTCCGTGGTGGTCGATTGTGCCGCCGCCTGGTCCGTCGTCACCGCCGTTCACTCTCCTCCGTTGCGGCCGCACATAGCCTCTACGACAACGTAGGATCTTTTGGCCGGCTCGCCCTAGGTCTGTTTTTCCTGTTCCGGAGTGTGACACCCCTCCCTGGCACATCTTGCCAGAGAGGCAGTCGTCCCGTGCGCCATCCCAAGATAACTGGCCGCACGTCACAACAGTGTAACATAATGGAAATCATTACACAATCAGGCACAAAGTGCTACAAAAGGGTTTACAAGGCCGTCGAGGCTTTACAAAATATCAAGCCAAGCATGGCCCAACTCAGAGTTTTAACTGGCAGCAGAAGACATAAATGAGGCAACGGCTTAGAGCGGCTCCACTCCACAGGTTATGGTTGGGCTACTGATCCTAGAACGCTCTTGTTCCAACTCCTTGCTAAGGTAGAAGATGGATCCTTGCTGAAAAATGGTCATTTGAATAACCAACGTGAGTACAATTATGTACTCGCAAGACTAACAACCGCTTGACACGAGCAGTCTAACAATCATGCAACAAGTTATACAATGGAAATAAGATCTACAACATGGCAAGTATCTACTCAAGATGGATCAACATGTCGACATAAGGATAGCATGGCATCTCAAGCAAATCATGGCCTAATCAGACAACAGGAGTATCGCCAGTACAGAGTCCAAGCCAGGTGGGGTTGGATCATATACCGGCAATCAAACAAAGAGACTACCTGTGACGAGTAGACGAGTGTACCGGTTGGTACCACATCTTTCAGGGAGTTTCGTTGTTGCTAGAATGAGATCACGTTTCTCATTCACAACATCTAGGCTGTCAAGCCTCTAGCCAACTTTGGCTTAATTTTCTTGCCAACTATGGCTTTTACTCAAGCCAACTCTGGCTGTCATTCCAGCCAACTCTGGCTATCCTCTGGGCATGCACGGTTGATGTGGGCTCTGGTCTAACTATAGGCTTCC
The DNA here is from genome assembly GCA_947311845.1 of Poa pratensis. NCBI lineage: Eukaryota > Viridiplantae > Streptophyta > Magnoliopsida > Poales > Poaceae > Poa > Poa pratensis. The sequence goes on along the minus strand of CAMZMU010000046.1, from coordinate 4,933,829 downwards.
CAACGCATCACCCGCCATCCCTAAACTTGGTTCACAATCACATCTCAAGTAACATTCCCTGCATCATCTTATTGTTCATTTAGTGAAATCAGGTTGTTCATCTATCTTTCAAACAAGCCTTATGTTTAACCTCCTGACACGACACGGACACACAGTGTGACTGACACTGAACTCATTGTTCCATAACCTTGGAACTAGGCTAGATATCCATATTTACACTCTCGAGAGGTTGCAATACTTCACTCATCTAAGTGGACCATTAACAACCGGTACTTTAGGATCACGTCCTTAAGACGGTCTGATACACTCACTCGACCGTTCACGCCATCAAGATACTCCCTATATAGCCACCGACATAACTATATGCCTTATGCAGAAGTGAATCCGGCACGTCCCCAACCCATGAGCGACGCCTAGCTCCGGAACCTTCGCAAGACTAGTCCCGACCAACTATGGTAACCGACTAGACTTGCCAAAAAGGGTGGCATCAAAGGAGGCTCAATATGATTACGTAGGTCAAGGCCCGCCCATATGAGCGACAGTGGTAGTGCTTTCGATGTTCAGGTTTGTGGCACCATGGACTGACCCTATCGTTGTTTGGAGGGGTGTTTCATTTAATCAAGTTTCATCATAACAAGTCCAAACAGCCGAGAATTAGTCCAGCACAACAATCACAATATAATAATATATCATCAAACAACAAGTCATTAGCAACATAATAATTCAAGAAATAGTAGTATCCATGTCCAACTTAGCAAAATAAAAAAACGTCAACCGGAAGACTATGGCAGCGATTCCGCTGGCAAGCGCCTTCTCGTTCGACAAGGAAAAAGAAACGTCAACCGGAAGACTGTGGCAGCGATTCCGCTGGCAAGCGCCTTCTCGTTCGACAAGGAAAAAGAAACGTCAACCGGAAGACTGTGGCAGCGATTCCGCTGGCAAGCGCCTTCTCGTTCGACAAGGGAAAAGAAACGTCAACCGGAAGACTACGGCGGCGAACCCGCCGACCAGCGCCTTCACAGATCAACTACAAAATATAGCACACTTGGTTTGCGTCGACCGGGTGACTATGGCGGAGCTACCTCCGACCAGCGCCATCGCAGATCGACGTTAATATTTTAGTGAGACGGCGGCGGTTCCCCAGTCCATTGTCTCAAGAATGGTGTGTGTTTGATAAATATTAACAATACATAATATAACCAAGCAAGTACGATAAATAAATATGCAACATAATATGCAACATGGCAGGAGCAATATTACAAGTTTCATACTAAACAAGAACAACAAACAGACATGCATAAATATAACGGTAGACAGACAACACACAAACACCCGGCATGGTAATAAGCGAATAAACAAACAAACACTGCTGGGCTGCTCATAGCAAGGGGTTAGCTTGCCTGAAGGCGGGGATCCATTTGACTTGGAAGGGTCGGGGTGGTTTCGCGGCGTCGGGGGTCGAAGCCGCACTCCGGGAACTCCGGAATGCACCCACATAAGGGGCACCTCAATAACTAGCTTGGAACAAGTTGAAACCAGTACCACTGGAAAGGTTGTGTCGAGACAAGAATTTAGGAATCTGAATCGCCTCAATCGGAGCTATGGTTCAAAAGATATTGATGAGCGAAGTTTAGCTATTCGCTGCTCACCAGAGAGGAAAAAAACAGCGCGGGCTGTTTCTGAACTGGGCTGGGCGAAACGGCGTGGCTGGCTTGGGCCGCTGGCGGGCTGGGCTTTTCCCCTTTTTTTCTTTTCTTCTTTCCCTTTTCTTCTTCTTCTCCTTTTCTTTTTCCTCCTTCTGGTTCCTCTTCTCCTTCCCGCATTGACGCGCAGAAGCTCGACAGGGGTACGGGCGCACGCTCGCCGGAGTTGTGGCCGTGGGGAGGGGCTGGGAGGCCGGGGTACGGCGGCGGGGAGTTCACCGCGCTCAGGGGAGGGATTGGGCGGCAGGGGGAGGCAGGGGGAGGCTACCACGGCGAGGTGCCGGGCTGTGGAGCTTCGAAGCCACGGGCGGCATTCTTCGATTCCTCGGGCTGGGGCAATGCTGGGAAAGTGAGGAGGCTAGGAGGGGGAGGTGTGCATCGAAGGGGGCTCGGGGGGTGGCCTTTTATAGCCCGGGGAGGGCAGAGGCAGGGGCACGGCTGTGGTCGCCATTGCGGCGCTTCGGAGCTCGGGTGGCCACCGAAGGGGGAGGAGGGGATAAGCTCGATGAGCTGGAAGCACAGGAAGAGCACGGGGGCTCCTAGAGCGTTGGTGCGTTGTCTAGCTCTTGGAGGGGCGCTGTAGGTGCGGCGCGGCGTGTTGCGGTTGTCGGCGCTCCGGGGAGGCGAGGTGTTGGGCAGGGGCATGGGGGGGGCCTGGGCAGGGCTTGGCTCGCCGGAGCCAGGTGCCGCGAGGGAGAGGGGGGCTCGGCACGGCGTTCTTCTCCGCAGGACAGCGAGGCAGGGAAGAGGGGAGGACAAGGGCAGAGGACAGGAGCATGCCGGTGTGCGCATCCGGCGTTCCAGAGTGCGCCACGGACGGCACTGTCGCGTTCCCGACAAACGGGTGCTCCAAACAGAAAAATAAAGACACTACGGTGCTCACAAGATCAAAACAAACACATTAAAACAAGAAACAATCAATGTTGCAAAACTTTGCAGAGTAAAAATTTTAGAAAACCAAAACTGCAGAAGGTGTTCGATGAAATGATTGTGGCCTTACACAACTCAATTAAATCCCCAAAAATTAACATTGGCTAGGTTAGGTGTAGGGAGCATGTCTATAAAGTTTGAGCTCATTTGGATGATGGGAAATTGGTTTTCCATAAGATGGCCAAAATGACCATAGTGGCATGATTTAGGAAAAATGGTGCTCCATTCTTCACCTTGGGATGGTCTCCTGGATTTGTGTGTCTAAGGACTATTAGGTCAGTATCACCAAGTATCATGGTCATTGGAATTTTCTAGGGGTAGGTTTGTTTGAAGAACTCAAAATGGCATCAATTTGGGCCTACAAAGGAAGTGGTCGAAATATTGCTCAAATGGGTTTGCTTCCAAAAGATGAAATGTAGGAAATGCCAAAATATGCATTCCCTGAATTTATCAGAATTATTGGAGGTTCCTAGCTTGGTTAAAACATTTCTGGACTAGAAATGGCAGTTTTGAAAATATTGGCTAACTTGGAAATATTGCATTGGAGTATGCAATATTTTTGCATGGATGGTCTTTATATGGACATGGGGTCCTCTGGTATTTTTGGTGGAATTTTTAGAGCTATGGAAATGGGCTTTCCTTTTATAAGGGGAGAAAAAGGATTAAAAGGTTTCGATAATTAGGGCGAGGGTTTTTGAGAGAAAAACCTAAGCACACAAATTATCAGGGTGATGGAGTGGTTCATGGATTTATGGGAAATTTTGAGAAAGCAATTCCCAAGTCAATTCATCTTCAAAAGTTTGAAGAAATATTTAGGATAAGAGGAAAAAGTTTTTCAGGTGTCGGAAAACACCACTAAAATTAGGGTTCAATTTTCGGGGTGTTACACGGAGTAGCTCTCAACAGGTCGCCGTCCTCCTCTTCTTCGGACCCGGTAGCGGCAAGATTTCCTCGTCCCGGCCGGGACGATGTTGCGGGAAGGTTGGAGAACTACCTTGTCTCCGGGATAGGTCTATTGGCTCGGCCTTTGGCTCGGACTCGGCAGCAAAGTCCACCGCCCCGAAGGTGTTCGACGGATTACCTATCCAAACAAGGCATGGAGACCTTCTTTATCTTTGTTGCAAAAGGCCGGTGCAAATGGTACTGCATCTTTTGATTGTTCATTTTGTGTAGATGGACAGCGATGACGAGTTCTTCTACAACACTTTCATCGATACTTCAGATGAATCATCGGACGATGATAGCGATATCATGATGGCCGCAGACACTCTCATCCACAACTTCAATGAGAGTGCACTCTCTCGGCATGTCGGGTCGTTCATTGGGCGAGCGCTGGATCGTGGCCGAAAAAATGGCCACTACCAACTTTGGAAGTGTCGCGTGTCGGTAGGCAGACACCGGGGATGTTGGACACCCCCTATTTGTTCGGTAGGAGGGCGTGAGGTGCTCTGGATTCGGTCCCCGAGCTCAAACATAAGCACACGAAGATTTACCCAGGTTCAGGCCGTGTTGCCGCGTAACACCCTATGTCCTGCTTGTCTGGATGTATTGTGATGATGATGGTTTACAGTGGAGAGACAACAAGAGCTGCTCTGCTCTCGTGAGCTGGGGAAGAACACGTCCAGAGGTTCTCGGAGTGTAGCTCACTAGCTCGACCAGCCCCGAGTCTAAGTGGAGAGCTCCATGTGACTTCTAGCAATGGTGGTTCTCTTTTTTCCCTCTCTCCATGATCTAGGGCCTCCTTTTATATGCCAAGGGGACACCACAGGTGATCATCCTCCGCTTGCCATCGCAGCATGGCACGCGTCGTGCGCACGCGTTGGTGGCACCCGCCGGTTGTCTTCGTGGTCGTGTGGCGCCTCGCTGTCCCTCATGCCGCCCGTCCCGCCGGGGCGGAGGAGACCGCAAGTCTGGTCTTGTCAAAGGTCCAGGCCCTGTGCAGGCTGAAGGGCCCGCGCTGACGGGACCACGAGCCAGATCTTGTCGGTGTCGCCTGTTGTGTCTTCCTTGCCTGTGAAGCAACCCTTGCCGGGTGGCGGTGGCGCAGAGTGCTTCCGCCACGTAGCTGGTCCCCGCCTTCCCGGGTGCCACGCCTCCCCGGGAACAACTTCCCAGTCGAGTCATGAACGCCGAAAACACCACGCCGCTCCTCAGGCGCGCTGCAGCCCCACGCGTCCGGTTCCCGAGGGACCCTGGTTCCGCGGGCACCGACAGTAGCCCCGGGGCGCTCCTGGGCGTCTCGGGCCGGTTCACGCCCCGGAGCGTCCTAGATGAGGCGCATGGGCCATATGCGCCCAGCGTGTCAGTCACCGCTCTGTAGCCACTTGTTGGGGGTGACACGTGGCCGCTTTTGCAGGCCTCTCTGATTGGAGGAGGTGTGCCGGTGCTCGAATTGTCTCCTCGCTTCTCCTTCCCAATGAGAGCGGTTCGCAGGCCATGATGCCCTTTTGGAGCAGTTCCGTTTTCGAGGCGACTGGGGTCGTGCGCCTGTTCAACCCTTTTAAAATGAAACCGCCCATCTTCTTCCTCCAGCGACTCGCTCACACGGGCTCTTGGTTCTTTGTCTTCGTGCTCGATGGCCCCTCCCACACGCTCCTCCCAAAGGGGGAGTTCGAGCGCGCCGGCTCCGAAAACTCTGCGTTCCAGGGTGTGGGAGGTGCGGGATATGGCGCCCCCTTTCTTCCCGCCGCCTGGCTTGTCCTACTCACCTGCGTCCGACAACTATATTCTCCGAGCTGCCTCAGGCCTTGGGGGCCTTCCCTGGTGGGGCTCCGATGTGACGCAGGGTGAGCTGGACCTCCTCGCCGCCGTCGGCTTCCTTCCTTGTGCCAGTTGGTGTTCCTGGCGGGTCACGGAGGAGGAGGAAGCCCCCCGCCCCGCTCCCAATGAATGCGTGTTGTTCGCATCTCTCCTAGAGTATGGGCTTTCTCCCCCGTCCATCCGTTCCTTCGCTTGCTTCTTCGCCTGTACGGGGTGCAGTTGCACCACCTCACTCCTGACTGCATCACCCACATTTCCTACTTCATCACCTGCTGTGAGGCTTTCCTGGGCACCCACGCCCATCTGGCCTTCTGGTGTTCCTTGTTTACCCTGGAAGGTCAGATCTCCGGAGAGGGTGATGCCGAGTTTGAGTGTGGGGCGGTGAGAATTGTCCCGCACCGCTCCATCTACCCCGACCTTACCATTCTTGGGTCATGCGGCGACTGGCATCGTTCATTCTTCCACTTCCCCGAGCTTCCCCCTTCATCGGGTGGTCCGAGCCTCCCCCTTTTAGCCACGGCCTGCCGGCTTCCCGGGTGGGGTGGTCCCGAAGCATGCATGGTAGTCCGGGTGAGGTGCACATTCTCACCGAGCGTCTGAAGGCTCTGGTGAAGAGGGGCCTCTCCTGGCTGGACCTTTTGGTGACCTGGATGGCGCGGAGAGTCCAGCCGCTTCAACTCCATATCGACACGATCGTGGAATGGTCCCCGAAAGGTGACTTCACCCGCATCACAATGCGGGAACTGCGGATCCATGAGTTGGAGGGCTGGATTCGGTTCATATCGGCCCTTCCGGTCGGCCATCCCTGTTGGGGATCGTAGATAGAAAACAAAAAATTTCCTACCGACGATAACCATAAACTAGCCAGGATCTATACTATGCAAATATACTAATACGGAGGAGATCAGAATACATACCCTTGTAGACCGAAAGCGGGATTACGTTCCCGCACAAACGATGTTTGTGGAGACGATGGCGCCGACCTCAGGGTCATGTAGTGGAAGAAGATAGCTCCCAGCACCAAACAATGGTGCCTCGCGGTTCCACACACGTACGGTGTGGATGACGACCTCCAGGCTCCAGATCTAGCAGAGCAGCGGAAGTGGAAGAGTGGATCTAGCAGCACGGCTGTTGGGGGAAAGATAACCCGGTAGGCCCAAGGACAGTGAAACTACGACCCGCCAGGAGGAAAGACTGGCGAGGCCCACCAGATCATCTTGGGCCGGGCTACATTGGTGGACCAAGGGGTTCGTCGGTAACCCGGTGTAAACAAGGGAGGTTCTAGAAGACCTGGAGGCGGTGTGCGAGACCTGGAGGCCAAGATAGATGAGTTAGACTTTGGTTAGGACTCCGAGTTCGGGCGTGACCCGGCCTTACCTTGTAATCGACCAGGAGACCCGGGTATCTATATAAACCGGCTCCTGGGACATAGAACAGGACGAACTTTAGAGAAACTAGACATACAAGCTTACAGCGAGAGAACCCTGGTAACCTAGACTCGGAACCCGCCGGTGTTGCTATCCGCTGGTAATCGAGATCGATATGAGAATAGAGAAACACCAGGCTGGAAGTAGGTCTTTATCTCCTATGGAGAGGCTGAACCAGGATACATCCTTTTTCCCTAGCAAGCTAAACAATTTCCCGAACGCTATGGCTGCCTTGCCTCCAATCACAAGTTACCACCCGGTAACACCTGCCGTGACAAAACCACGACAACGGCAGTGTGCGTATAGTAGAGAGACTTCCCTCCCCGTACGCAGCTCCAGAAACGGAACCACGCTCAAGGTAGGAGAGAAGAAGAGGGAGAATTGGTGTGAATTTCCAAGGCATGGGGTCCCCTATTTGAAGGAGGAGGAGGGAGGCCATCTCCCTTGGCTAGGCCACGTGGGACTAAACCCCACATGGCCATCCGCCGGCCAAGGGAGCCGCCAGCCCCTAGGTGGGCCCCATTCGGCCCACTAGGGCGGCTGGCCCTCCTCCCCTTTTTTTTTCCTTTTTCCTTTTTGGGATTTTTCCCTAATGGGCCTCTAAGGCCCATTTAGGTTTAATGCCTTTTAAAATTCGAATTTAATTGAATAAAAAATATTTAATCATTAATAACACTTATTAATATTAAATACATATTATTTAATTCATTCGGGATCCGAAACATATTTCGTTGCCTCCGATGAACATCGGACAAGTCCTGGAACACTTCCGGAGTTCCGGTTTCTTTTCTCTCTAAATCCAATCTAATCGTCACCCACCCTTAAGTGTGTTACCCCACGGTTCGGGATCACTCCATACATGATCGAGACACTCTCTCCGATCAATGAGTAACAGCGGGATCTGGATACCCATGATAGCCCCTGTGCGTCCACGAATGTCTTTATCGTTTGAACCTTTAGTCGTCCAGTCTCATCCTCTTGCCTAGCGATACTTAGATTGTCCTAGCGTCGTTCTCCGGTATCACGATTACCGAGCATGACCTCGCCATAGACAAATCTATCTTTACTCGTCTGTGATATTACATCCCCATGACCTAGTCACATGCTTGCAAGCTCATTGATGTAATCTCACCGAGTGGGCCCAGAGTATCTATCCTGCTATGTGGATTGGCAATTCCCGCTCTTTATCACTTGCTTCTACTGCTTCCTTCCGATACCCGAAAGTGACACCTTTATTGTCACGCTATATAAGTCATGCTGTTTGATGTGATCAGCCGTATCTTTCAGAAGCAGAGATTTGATATGATCTCAAGGTCGAAGGTATGAACACTATGTTTCTATATTTTGGATATGTCCATCAAATCATTCACCTAATGATATGACTCTGTTGTTAACCGACGCCATTGTCCATGATCAGGAAACATTGATCATCTGTTACCCAACGAACTAGTTAATTAGAGGCTACTAGGGACCTGGTTGTTTACATACCACACGTGTATTAATGTTTCCGCGTAATACAGTTATAGCAAGGTATTAAAACGTATTATGAACAATTGAGATATGACAAATAAAATCACTTTATTAATTGCCTCTAGGGCATATCTCCAAGAGTCTCCCACTTGCACTAGAGTACAATCTAATCTAGTTTACAACTTGGTAAAAGATTAACACCTATAGCTTCTCGATGTTTTTCATGCTTGTCTCTTGGAAGAGGTTTCGTCAGCGGATCTGCAACATTCAGGTCCGTGTGTATTTTGCAAATCTTTACATCGCCTTCCTTGACGTACTGCCATATAACTTGGAAGCGTCGGAGAATATGTTTGGCGGTGGAGTGAGACCTTGGTTCCTTCACGTTGGCAATAACACCTGTGTTGTCGCAGTAGATGTTCACAGGGTCTTGCGCACTCGGGAACACTCCAAGCTCGATGACAAACTTTCTCAGCCAAACAGTTTCATTTGCAGCATCCGCAGCAGCAATATACTCTGATTCCATTGTAGATTGGGCTACTACGGGTTGCTTCCCACTTCTCCAGCTCACAGCGCCTCTGTTCACCTTAAACACATAACCTGTTTGTGATTTCGAGTCATTTGGATCTGTGCAGAAACTTGCATCAACATAACCTGTTACGCCAAGTTCCTCTCCACAGCCTCCATAAACAAGAAACATGTCCTTGGTATACTTAAGATACTTCAGTATGTTCTTAACAGCTGTCCAATGATCCTTGCCAGAATTACATTGGAATCGACTCGTCAAACTAAGAGCCTGTCGCAGCAGTGGAACATGGGGTTTCCCTGATGCTGCCAAAGTGGGTACTCCACTGGGGTCCACCAAGAAGATGGACAAGGCAAGGAGTCGAGTACAGCAGATGGGTTAGCCCATCTGCCCCAAGGACACCGGACAAGTTCGACAGCAAGGCTCCGCGGCTAAGGACCAGGCGACCTTCCGGGGTCACCCCCTCGCCCGGAGAACCAGGCAGGACACCCGCGGGTCCGTGCGCCCGGCATGAGGCCAGGCGCGCCCCCGGGTCCTCCATCCGTACCGCCGAGAGGATAAGATCGCCAGCCCGCCGGAAGCTGGTGGAAGACTTGGGTGCCAAGATGAAGGCCGCGCCCTGGTGGCGTTGCCACGAGCGCAGTTGGTGGGGCGGACGGGCTTTGTCCGTCCCACCTTTTCCAAGGGTGGACGACCACGCCGCCCTCCGGAGAATGCTTGGAGGAGAGGACGCCACGTCTCCTCCAAGGACCGCCGAGGGGTTTTCCCGCCAAGACCCTTCACGCCTCTCGCGTGCCCATGTCGGATCCCCTTAGCCTATAAAAGGAGGACCATGGCACCGAGGAGGGGAGGAGAACAGAAGCAAGCTAGAGCTCAGGCGAGACTAGACTAGGGTTTGGAGGGTAGAGAGAGAGGTGATCTCCCCAGGGCAGGATCTGCTCTTCATCTACATCCGGCCGAAACTCTGCCGGGTTCACCCCAGAACACCCTTGTACACCACACCATGATGAACCTCTCAATCCAGACATGCAGGAGTAGGGCTTTTAGCCTCCGGGCGGCCTGAACCTGGGTAACTCCGCGTGTATTTATGTGTTGCTTCCCCTCTCCCATCGACGAAGAACTTGGCGACCTTGCTCCCGGGTAAGGCGTCTTCCAGCCTCCTTCGCGCCCCGTGCCGAACCTAAAAAGGGGGTACCATCTACTCCCGGTGTCCGTCACCCGAGATACGACATCTGGCGCGCCAGGTAGGGGGTGCAAGCGCTGGATTCGTCTTCTTCTTCATCGACCTCAAGTTCTTCGTCAAGCATGCCGCCGAAGAGGAAGATCGACGCCGCTACCTCCAAGGCCGCGTCTCCATCGCGCACTCAGGCTTCCGCCGAGCGTCGCGCTGCGGATACGCGTCAGCCTGCTCCTCCACAGGCGCCACCTACGGAGAAGGTGGCGTCGGAGAAGGCGCCTCCAACAAGGAAGCTCCGGCTCCTCAGGGAGGCGGTGGCGGAAGGTTCCAGGAAGTCACCGGAGTTGTCGGGTGCATTCATGGGGGAGCCTCTCTGCCTCCATCCAACGACGCGTGTAAGAGGCTGGTCCGGGAGCTTAACGCGGTTGCTTCTGCTCCACCCAAGCCCCTGGAATGGTCTGGGCAGGTCATCTCTTTCGACCCGGAAGAACATCCTGCCAGTATGTGGCCGGGGTGGGAACGCTTACTCTGATCGTGTCGCCCATCATCCATAACTACAAGGTCACCAAGATGCTGGTCGACGGAGGCTCCAGCCTCAACCTTTTGACGGCGAAGGTGCTGGCTATTCTGCAAATCCTTTTTCTCGCCTGCAAGACACCGGCGTGTTCCAAGGCGTGAATGGAAGCGTCACTCGGCCGCTGGGAAGATCACGCTCCCTGTCACCTTCGGTGACCAGGAGAACTTCCGCACCGAGGACATCGTCTTCGACATTGCAGAGACGCCACTTCCGTACAACGGCATACTTGGCCGGCCGGCTCTAGCCAAGTTCATGGCCGTCTCGCACTTCGCCTACAACATGATGAAGATCCCCGCGGCCTGGGGAGTGATCACGATCAAGGCCGACGTCGACGACGCATCTTTTGCGTTCAGAAGTTGAACCAGACGGTGGCGGCGACCTCGGACGTTCCGCAAGATGTACAGGAAGCCGATGTCGGTGCATTCTCCGGGGACGGAGGGTACCCCGGAGGCTCGACATCAACTTCCTTCAAGAAGGCGTCATTTCATGAAGATCCGCAAATGACCAAGAAAGTGGCGTTGACCAGTGACGGGAGTCGCTCCATCACCATCGGCGCCCGCCTCACCGACAAATAGGAAAGCGCGCTCGTCGCCTTCCTTCGGGAAAACTCTGACGTCTTCGCATGGGAAGCGTCAGGGCTACCCGGCGTACCAAGGGAGGTGATCGAGCACAAACTGGCGGTCAGCGAGGAAGCTCGCCCGATAAAACAAGTTCTACGCAAGCAAAGCAAGGAAAAACTGGAGTTCATCGTGTCCGAGGTTGACAAACTGGAAGAAGCTGGCGTCATCAGGATGGTGCCGCACCCAACTGGGTGGCCAACCCTGTGGTGGTGCCAAAGCCCATGACCCTCAAGTGGCGGCTCTGCATCGACTTCACCGACTTGAACAAGGCCTGCCCCAAGGATCCTTTCCCACTACCCCGGATTGATCTCATCGTGGATTCAACCGCCGGGTGCGAGCTCCTGTGCTTCCTGGATGCTTTCTCCGGGTACCACCAGATCATGATGGCAGTGGAGGATCAGGAGAAGACGGCCTTCATCACACCCAAGGGCTGCTACTGCTACACCCGGATGCCTTTCGGTCTCCGGAACGCCGGCGCAACCTTTCAGCGCGCCATGCAAGCATGTCTTGGGTCCCAGCTGGGCCGCAACGTGGAGGCATACATCGACGACATCGTGGTCAAGACTCGGTACAAGGACTCCCTCATTCAAGATCTGCACGAGACCTTCAACAGCCTTCGTCGGGTCAACTTCAAGCTTAACCCCGACAAGTGCGTGTTTGGGGTCCCGTCCGGCAAGCTACTGGGGTTCTTAATCTCCCACCGGGGGATTGAGGCCAATCCCGACAAGATCAAGGCCATCGAGCGCATGGAGGCGCCACGGCGAGTCAAGGACGTACAACGCCTCAACGGGTGCATCACCGCACTCGGGCGCTTCATCTCAAGACTTGGAGAACGAGCCCTGCCCTTCTTCAAGTTACTCAAGAAGACGGGTCCCTGAAATGGACCCCGGAGGCTGAAGAAGCTCTTCAGTCCCTCAAGTGCTACCTCGCCTCGCCTCCCATCCTTGTGGCACCAACAGAAAAGGAGCCCCTACTACTGTACATCGCTGCCACCAATCAGGTGATCAGCGCAGTTCTTGTGGTAGAGCGTGACGCTCCTCCGGACAAGGTCGGCGGCAAGCGTCCCGGAAACATCCTCCCGGGGCAACCAAGCAAGAAGAGGCAGCCAGGTGACAAAGGGCCGAAGGCCCTGAGCCTGGCATGCCCACCGACGCCGCCATCGACGTCGCAGAAGAAGCATCACTGGGGGCTGACGCGCTCCCTCTCGAAGCAGCGAGCCCGCCAAGGACTCGGTGACCCGCAAGATACAGCACCCGGTCTACTTCATCAGTTCGGTGCTGCGCGACGCCCGGGAGCGGTACCCCATGATGCAGAAGCTGTTGCTGGCGATCCTCATCGCCTCTCGCAAGATGAGGCCCTACTTCGAAAGCCACCCTATCACCGTGGTTTCCAAGTACCCCTTGAGGAGTCCGCTGGAGAATCCCCTCGCCACCGGACGAGTCTCTTGGTGGGCCATGGAGCTTCAAGGTTTCGGCCTCAAGTTCGAGCACACGAACAACATCAAGAGTCAAGCGCTGGCTGATTTCACGGCGGAGTGGACTGAGACAGCGTTCGACGACCCGGTGGAGGAATCCAGCCTTCCCGGGAAAGAAGATCCCGACGCTTGGACCATGAACTTCGACGGCTCCTACACCAAGGGCCAGGGAGGCGCCGGAGTCGTTTTGATCTCCCCCACAGGAGATCGTCTGAAGTACGTCGTCCAGATGCAGTACAAGGAGAATATCTCGAACAACACGACGGAGTACGAGGGCCTGCTTGCGGGACTTCGTGCTGCCGTTGGCCTCGGTATCACCAAGCTCATCGTCAAGGGTGACTCTCAGCTAGTCATCAAACAAGTGAACAAGGAGTACGCTTGCCCGCAGATGGCACCGTACGTCGAGGAGGTGTGGAAGCTTCAGCGACGCTTCGACAGCTTCCGGGCCGTGTACGTCCCTAGGGATGACAACACGTCCGCGGACGAGCTGTCACAGATGGCTTCCAAGCGAGAACCAGTACCTCCCGGGATATACATTGAGGTGCTCCGGCAACCCTCTGTGTCTCCCGAGAGGCTCAAGACAAGGTCTACATCGACACTGGGGGCTGGTGACCCGTCTACTTCGACAACCCGGGAAACCAGCCCAGAAGGCGCACAAGACCCGGCAGGACCGGACCAAGGGAAGCCATGCTTCTCCTTGGTCAAATGGTGTTGCCGGTGGAAGAACCCACCCACCCTGGGCCCTGGACATCGTCAAGTACATGACGGAGCATGCTCTCCGGAGGATGATCACGAGGCCGAGCGGGTGGCTCGTCAAGCCAAGCTCTACGTCCTGATCGACGGCGAGCTCTACCGGCGACGCGACAACGGAGTCAGGCTCCGCTGCATACCACAAGAACAAGGCCAAGTACTTCTACGAGACATCCACGAGGGCACATGTTCAAGTCATGTTGCATCAAGATCATTGGCGGGGAAGGTTTTCCGCCAGGGTTTCTACTGGCCAACAGTCCTGCACGACGCCGAGCAAATGGTCAAGACCTGCGAAGCTTGCCAATACTACGCGAAGAACATCAATCAGCCAGCTCAAGCACTGCAACCAATCCCAATATCCTGGCCGTTTGCAGTCTGGGGGCTAGACATCGTCGGCAAGTTGCCAAAGTCAGTTGGCGGACATGAATACCTCTTTGTGGCTGTCGACAAGTTCACGAAGTGGGTTGAAGTAATGCCAGTACCACGCCAGACGGCCCAGGCCGCCATCAAGTTCATCGAGGGGATTGTCTACCGCTTCGGAGTACCCAACAGAATCATCACGGATAATGGCACTCAGTTCACAAGTCGAGCCTTCCTCAACTTCTGTGAAGAATTGGGCATCAAGGTGTGCTTTGCATCAGTGTCCTATCCAAGATGCAACGGTCAAGTGGAGCGAGCCAATGCGGAGGTCCTAAGAGGTCTGAAAACCAAAGCATTTGACAAGCTGGAGAACAAGGGGAGAATTGGATTGATCACCTACCCAGTGTACTGTGGTCCATCAGAACAACTCCAAGCCGAGCCACCAAAGAAACACCTTTCTTCCTTGTCTATGGAGCTGAAGCTGTCCTGCCAACAGAGCTAAGGCACGGATCCCCGGGTACTCGCATATGATGAAGATGCCCAAGCTGAGCAAAGGATTGATGACATAAACATCCTGGAGGAAATGCGCTGTCGGGCGTCATTGCGGTCTGCTCGATACCAGCAAGGGCTGCGCCGGTATCACAGCCGTCATGTTCGATCCCGGGAATTACAGCAGGAGACCTGGTTCTCCGCAAGATGCAAAATCTCGAGGGCTTGAACAAGATGTCAAGCAAGTGGGAAGGACCCTACCGGGTTACTCATACACTGAGACCCGGAGCAGTCTATCTGGAAGACGAGAAAGGCAGGCCGGAAGGCAACGCCTGGAACATCGAGAATCTCCGCAAGTTCTACCCCTAATTACGAACATGAATCGCCAAACGTCGAATCCGCTAAGCACGCCCAAGGGGCTAGTGTTCTGTAATAGGGTGTAAGAAGTCATCGCCAAGAAATAAAAGATAAGTGTTTCAATTCCGTGAGCCTCAATTTATGTCGAGATGTGTGTTATCCGTAACAACCCCCAAGCAGGGGGCTGACATGGTGCCGGTGGCTGACGGGTCGAGCGCGAGTGGCCTATCAGTAGGCACTGCCACCCGATCGTGCCGTACTGCCGCGGAAAGGAGTGAACGGGCAGTGCTGTGTTTTAACGAACCTAAACACAGAAATGCACATTCAACTTTGCTTGCGGGTTGCTCCGGATGAAACACTATCTCGACATGAAAAGAGGGTCCATTCTTTCCTACTGAAAGTTTGTTGTGTGCAGCGCCTTCCCGGGACAGGAACTGACGGTGGAAAGCGGTAAGGAGTTGGATACCCGGGAGGGACAGGATGGATCGAGGACACGGCAGAAAAACAGCTAAGTCCTTGCATCAGCATCCTGCACTTAGGCATAACATCTCGCTCGGAGTCAATATACCATCGACCTGCGCATGCTTGACAGTTGATGAGAGCCTTTGCGGGGGTAATGCTTCCACCCCAGCGAACGGTCCGTTTCCCTCTGGCCAAGTACCTGTGGACAGTGGAGTCAGGCGCTCTTAGGGGTACTACTACTGTGTGCAACAGTCAGGGTATCTGGCACCTAAGGGACCTCCTCTGAAACTTGACAGCGCGTTAGTGCAAAGGAAGATTTGGGACATGACCCCGGGAGTTGAGGCTAGGTTGCATTCATCTGAATTTAAATTCTGAATTACAATTTGAATTACATTCAGTTGTGCAACTTCTTGATTACATAATAAGCCTATGCTACTAAGGCCAGTCCAGGGTCACTGGCTGTGCAGACTTGTCTTCTGTTTGTTTTCGCCTGCCGGGTGAACTCCGGACTCCCGGGGACGCCTGGGATGAAGGAGGGCATTCGCGCAGGATCTTCAGGGATCCCACGGGCCGGGGAACTTCCGGGCGAACCCCGGCACATGCTGGCTGCAGAGGAGGTGCACGTGGTCCACGAACTTATCCATGATGTCCTCCTCATCCTGTACGAAGGAAAGAGATCGAGTCAAGGCGCAGGCTTTCCCAAGGATCGTATTGCCAAAACCAAGGGAACTTTACCTTGAAGACATCGTCAAGGTCGCAGAGGAGGCGAATCAATCTCGGATTGCCTGCGGCCTCCTTCCACAGTTTCATCTTGATGATATCCTTCCGGGTCGCCAGCGCCACCGACGCTTCCATGGCGGCGGAACCGGCGATGTTCCCCACCGCTGGGAAAACCAAGGAGACCCGAGGTCGGGGAGCGACCTCGGCCTTTCCGGTGATTCGGGCTTCCGCTCCCTGGGCGTCTCCACCACGCCTCGGAAGGTGGATTCCGCCGTCGACACGTCGGACAGGGACATCTCCTCCTTCCAGACATTGCTCTGCGATCTATGGGGAAGGAAAGAGAAAGGAGAAGGCGAGAAGTGTCAAGGGAGTTGGAGTTTGGAGGGCCTTTTATAGGCCTCCCACGCTCCACCTACCCCTTGGCGCTACGGCTGCCGCGTTAATGGGGCGCGTTTGGCGAAAAACCGCTCCCATTCACATCAAGTACGACACGAAGGCCAAGAGACAAAAAGGAGAACAAGTTCTTCTTCATTTCAAGATCTACAGCGGGGCTAATTTTTACAAACAAAAAGATTGGCTCCCGGCAAGCGAGGAGCACCACCGTACAATGGAAGACGCTACTTCCAGAAGTACGTCGACGAGGCGGCCAAGAAGGAGGTCAAGGACATCTTCAGGACCGCCGTCTTGAAGCTCCTCGCCCTCAGGAAAGCGAGCTCTCCTCGGCCTTGACTAGATGAGTTTTCCTCATCTTCATCCTCGTCGAAGGAGCCGGAGCCTGCTGCTCTCACTCTCGGCGCAGCATTCCACGCGCCCTCCTGCAGCGCGGAAGATCTTCACGGCGAGTGTGGCGTCTCCGTCATACTTGCAGGCAAGATATTGCCCCCGGTCAGGCGGCGGGAGCGGGCGAATGACTTCCACCCCTGACCAAGGAGCATGGAGTCGTCGACGGTGTACTCCACCGAGATCCAGGAGGGGCCATTGGGACAGCCTTCCACCTGCAGCCACAAGCCCGGAGGCTTGTTGCTCTCCATCGCCATCGCAAAGGAGTCCGGAAGGTCAATCCGGCTGCGGATCTTGCGGCGCAGATCCAGGATGAACTCGAAGGGCGCGAAGCTCGTGTGGATTGCAGCCCGTGGGGGCGGAGAAGGAGTTCTTCCGCGCCTCACGGTCCCCTACCTCCACCGCCTCGTTTCGCTCGCCCCTTGAGGCGGTGCTTCCGCGGCCACCGGAGCTTCTCTCGTCGGGGCCGAAGCACGAGGACGTCCCACTCCTCTCTTTCCTCTCGCCATTGGAGCTGTTGGCCTGGGAAGGGAGAGATGGATCAAGGAAGAAGAAGATGGGGACTTGCGAGGCGTTCGTCCGCTTTTATAGCGCGCGGAGCTTTCTCTCTCCACCGTCTTCACAGCTTCCCCGCAGCGGGAATCGAGGAGGCAAACACAGTTATTCCCCCAAGCGGAATAACTCCAAGACCATCACGACGGTTGATGGACCGAAGCAAGGAAGCGAGGCGCGGGTACCCACTTTGGCCAACTCTTTGGCCATAGCCCGGCAGCAGCTGAAGCAAGAGCCGCCGGGACCATGCCCGGGGGCTACTGTCGCAGCAGTGGAACATGGGGTTCCCCTGATGCTGCCAAAGTGGGTCCTCCACTGGGGCCCACCAAGAAGATGGACAAGGCAAGGAGTCAAGTACAGCAGATGGGTTAGCCCATCTGCCCAAGGACACCCGACAAGTTCGATAGCAAGGCTCCGCGGCTAAGGACCAGGCGACCTTCCGGGTCACCCCCTCGCCCGGAGAACCAGGCGGGACACCCGCGGGTCCGTGCGCCCGGCAGGAGGCCAGGCGCGCCCCCGGGTCCTCCATCCGTACCGCCGAGAGGATAAGATCGCCAGCTCGCCGGAAGCTGGTGGAAGACTTGGGCGCCAAGATGAAGGCCGCGCCCTGGTGACGTTGCCACGAGCGCAGTTGGTGGGGGGACAGGCTTTGTCCGTCCACCTTTTCCAAGGGCGGATGACCACGCCGCCCTCCGGAGAATGCTTGGAGGAGAGGACGCCACGTCTTCTCCAAGGACCGCCGAGGGGTTTTCCCGCCAAGACCCTTCATGCCTCTCGCGTGCCCATGTCGGATCCCCTTAGCCTATAAAAGGAGGACCATGGCACCGGGGGGGGAGGAGAACAGAAGCAAGCTAGAGCTCAGGCGAGACTAGACTAGGGTTTGGAGGGTAGAGAGAGAGGTGATCTCCCCAGGGCAGGATCTGCTCTTCGTCTACCTCCGGCCGAAACTCTGCCGGGTTCACCCCAGAACACCCTTGTACACCACACCATGATGAACCTCTCAATCCAGACATGCAGGAGTAGGGCTTTTAGCCTCCGGGTGGCCTGAACCTGGGTAACTCCGTGTGTCTTTCTGTGTTGCTTGCCCTCTCCCATCGACGAAGAACTTGGCGACCTTTCTCCCGGGTAAGGCGTCTTCCAGTCTCCTTCGCGCCCCGTGCCGAACCTAAAAAGGGGGTACCATCTACTCCCGGTGTCCGTCACCCAAGACACGACAGAGCCAATGCTACATTGGGTCAAGTACTTAACATGGCATACATGATCGATCCTATAGTTGAAGCATATCGAGTGCCATCCACTTCGGCTTTTTCAAAAGCCGTTCCCCTTGACAACCGGCACAAGACCTTTCTTTGCCAAATGCATACCGAACTTTTTCAGTATCTTCTCAAGATAAGTACTTTGACATAACGCTAGTAGGCGCCTGGGTCTATCGCGATAGATCTTAATGCCTAATACGTATGCAGCTTCTCCTAAGTCCTTCATTGAAAATTTACTGTTTAAATATTCCTTCACGCTTTTCAGAAGTTCCACATTATCCCCAATTAGTAGTATATCATCCACATATAGAACTAGGAATGCAACTGAGCTCCCACTCATTTTCTTATAAAT
This sequence comes from Poa pratensis, assembly GCA_947311845.1. Classification (NCBI taxonomy): domain Eukaryota; kingdom Viridiplantae; phylum Streptophyta; class Magnoliopsida; order Poales; family Poaceae; genus Poa; species Poa pratensis. The sequence goes on along the minus strand of CAMZMU010000046.1, from coordinate 4,915,090 downwards.
GCAGGTCTATTCTGCATTTTGGACAAATCCAAAACCTTTGATCACCTCATCAAAGCGAAGATTCCAGCTCCGAGATGCTTGCTTCAGTACATAAATGGAACGCTGAAGTTTGCATACCTTGCCAACAATTTCTGGACTGACAAAACCTTCAGGTTGTACCATGTACAACTCTTCCTCAATATTACCATTCAGGAACGCTGTTTTGACATCCATCTGCCATATCTCATAATCATGATATGCAGCTGTTGCTAGCAAAACCCGAATAGACTTCAGCATCGCTACCGGTGAAAACGTTTCATCGTAGTCAATTCCATGAACTTGTCGGAAACCTTTTGCGACAAGCCGAGCCTTATAGACGGTTACATTACCGTCAGCATTAGTCTTCTTCTTAAAGATCCATTTATTCTCGACGGCCTTGCGCCCTTTGGGAATCTCCACCAAAGTCCATACTTTGTTGTCATACATGGATCCTATTTCGGATTTCATGGCCTCAAGCCATTTCTCGGACTCGGGTCCTTCCATTGCCTCTTTGTAATTCGAGGTTCGTCTTGTTCAATTAACATGACGGTGCAAACAAGATTACCGTACCACTCAGGAGATGTACGGGTTCTTCCAGACCTACGAGGTATAATAGCCTCCTCGGCATTTTCTCCCACTCCATCTGTTATGGAGGACGGTTCAGGAACGGTTTCCGTTGCGCCACTCGGAATTTTGAGTTCAGGATCAACTATCTCGTCGAGGTCTATTTTCCTCCCACTTACTCCTTTAGCGAGAAACTCCTTCTCGAGAAAGGTGTCATTTCTAGCGACAAACGTTTTGCCCTCAGCTTGGTGGTAGAAGGTGTATCCTATGGTTTCCCGCGGATACCCTACAAAGACGACCTTCTCCGATTTCGGTTCGAGTTTGTCAGGCTACAATTTCTTGACATAAGCCTCACAGCCCCAAACTTTCAGAAACGACATCTTAGGTTTCGTACCATGCCATACCTCATACGGTGTCGTTTCCACGGATTTAGATGGAGCCCTATTTAAAATGAATGCGGCTGTTTCTAACGCATATCCCCAAAACGATACGGGAAAGTCGGTGAGAGACATCATAGACCGCACGCTATCTAATAAAGTACGATTATGTCTTTCGGACACGCCGTTGCGTTGCGGTGTTCCGGCAGGCGTAAGCTGTGGCACAATTCCACAGGCCTTCAGATGTGTGCCAAACTCAAAACTCAAATATTCGCCACCACGATCGGATCGGAGGTGCTTTATTTTCTTGTTAAGTTGATTTTCAACCTCACTTTGAAATTCTTTGAACTTTTCAAAAGTTTCTGACTTGTGTTTCATCAAGTAGATATACCCGTATCTACTCAAGTCATCAGTGAAGGTTACAAAGTAACGATAACCATTGCACGTCGATACGCTCATTGGGCCGCACACATCTGTATGTATAACTCCCAATAATTCCGACGCCCGTTCAATGAAACCATTGAACGGTGACCTAGTCATCTTGCCCATGATGCATGGTTCGCAAGTGTCAAGAGATCTAAAGTCTAATGACTCCAAAAGTCCAGCTGAGTGGAGTTTCTTCATGCGCTTTACACCAATGTGACCAAGTCGGCAATGCCACATATACATGGCGGTATCATTACTAAGTCTAATCCTTTTGGCATCTATGCTATGGATGTGTGTACTACGATCGAGATTCAACAAGAATAAACCATTATTCACAGGAGCATCAACATAAAAGATATCATTCATCGAAATAGTACAACCACTTGATACTGAATTGAACGAATATCCGTCTTGCAACAAGCAAGAACCACTTATAATGTTTACACTCAGAGATGGTACAAAATAACACTTATTCAAAACCAAAACTAATCCCGATGGTAGATGCAGAGGGAGCGTGCCGACGCGCATCGTCACCTCGTCCTTTGCCAGGCACCGACTATTCCGCAACTCCACCTGTGAGTTACAAGTATGAGCAACAGAGCCGGTATCAAATACCCAGGTATTACTACGGGCGCATGTAAGGTACACATCAATAACATGTATATCACATATACCTTTCTCTCTTCCGACAATCTTGCCGGCCTTCTTGTCTTCCAGGTACTTGGGGCAGTTGCACTTCCAGTGACGTTTGATATTGCAGAAGGAACACTTCTGGCCAGGCTTGACATCGACATCCATAGTTTCATGTTTTGGCTTGATGGTCAGTTTCATGTGTTCCATTTTGATTTCCAATTCAGCCATTTCGAGCATCATCAGAATTTCTGACAGGGATTTCGATGTCCCCACCATGTCGTAATTCACGATCACGTCCTTATAGCTAGGGGGCAGTGATAACAACACCCTATCAATAACCAGCTCATCTGGAATCACGTATCCCAGATCATTCAGGAGCTGAACGCTGCCAAACATATTGGCCAAGTGCTCGCTTATGTTGCCGTGCTCTTCCATCTGTGTTGAGAAGAAAAGCTTTGTAGCTTCATACCTCTCACCCATGACTTGTGGTGCAAAAACAACCATGAGTTCCGTGATTATCTCATAAGCACTCTTGCTCTCAAAATGGTTTTGCAGGTCGGCCTCCATGGCAAAGAGCATGCCACTCTGGACAAAAGAGGAAATCTCCCCCTTAGACTGATAGACGTTCTTCACATCTTCTGAGGCGGTATCTGCAGGCTGATCACCTAAGGCGGCTTCAAGAATATAGGCCGCCTTCTGGGTATTGAGAAGGGACTTCAAGTTGTGGAACCAGGATACGAAGTTTGAGCCGTTGGTCTTAAGTTTCTCTTTCTCAAGGAACAGGCCTAGGTTAAAGGTGGGGCGAGACATCTACAATGGAATTTGCAAAACATAAGACGTTTGTTCATAATAAAATACGGGTTCAAGTTTTTCAAAATAAAACTACTAGAACTCCCACTCAAGACGAATATCCCTCGCATCGTCTTAGTGATTACACAATCCCCATCCATTACACTACCCCATCGATCTGGCAGATAGCATAACTTCAAAGGTAGACATCATATATCAATCACATCACCGTATGTGACTCGTGTTTAATCTTTCGGTACTGTCGGCCCAGTGGAAACCAGGGTACCACGGGCCAGCCTGCCACAGCCCTCAACACTCTACTGAGTTATTCTGCTAAGGACCAGGCGTTTCAGCCTGGCGAGGCTCGCGAGAAATCTTTCCCTCGGGAGGGCCTCCCCTGTCTGGGATACCGCTAAGTCCTGGCGCACGTCTGCGCCTCCCTCGTGAAGCCTCCCTCGCGAGGCGTCAAGTACTCAAGAACCTCGGCGAGGCATCGCCGGCCCTCGCGGGGTTCCTTCGAGAGAAAGCAAGCTCTGTCTCCGCCGCAGAGCGCACATAGCCTATGCGCCCGACGCAGAGTGACGCGCGTGCCTGCGCGCGATGACGACGACGCCGTAGTTTCCTCTGGTGATTAAAGGTGGTCAACAAAGCTGCACCAAGCAAAGCGGACTACAAGGACTGCCGTTCTGGTGATAAGGGGACCGTTGGCCGCTACGCCCCAAGCCAACGTCACCGCATGGACCTCTGCAGCGCCAGCCCATCGTCCTGGATGGACGGTGGCTTTTTCTGCCAAAGAGACGCTGCTCTCTGCCATGGACCGTGTTCATGAACAGCCCCGTCGCCATGCACTGTGCTCCTCCTCCATCGCCATGTGGTAGCCCTTCCCGCCTTGTGAATTCGGGGAGAAGTCCGAGGCAGGTATAAAAGGAGGCAGTGTACGACCGAGGGAGGGGATCGAACCATTCGCCAATCCATCGGCTAGCTAAAGCTCGTTCCACCAGAGCGAAGGAGAACAGACCACCGTAGTTCTTCCCTAGAAAAGCTTGAGCTTCGGCCAACTCATTGTACTGTAACCTCCACAAGCAGTGCAATACAACAAAGCAGGAGTAGGGTCTTTACACCTCACGGTGGGCCTGAACCTGGGTAGCGGCTCGTGTTCACTCTCTGCCGTGATGTCCCTCACCGAGCTCGACGAGCACCGTCGCCGAGTTAGCTGAGGGTTGTTTGATTGCGTGTTCAGCCCCCTGTCGATTCCTGGCTACAGTGAGACACACCCCTAGTTCCTGGGACCAGTCTCCGACAGGTACTTGTGTTTCGAGGCCATGTATGTACATGCTAGGCTCACCATAACACCCTCAGACATATTCGCGTGTGCAATGTGGCTTACACCCACCGTATGCGAACGAAGAGACGAGTCTAACCGCAAAGCGGCGTACCCCGTAACGTAGAACTTTATTGGTGGTGCACGACAGAGGGAGAACACTATTATCGGAATTTTGGGAGTGATCATCTTATATTACTACCGCCGTGTAACTAATATATAGACATATATATATATATACACAACATAAGATGCACATAATCTACATAACATCTAAATGAGATGTAATGCGACATGATATGGTCTCCTCCGCGCCGATGGTCTCCTTCGTACCGACAGTTTTATAAACAATTTAATAAATCTACTTTGACCATATCACATTGCCCCTGCAAAATAAAGTTAGACGCTTTCTACTTTATCTTTTGCATATTTTATGTGGCTGCTAGGGCTTCCGCACAAGAACCGTTTCTTACCTACGAAAACAACCACAACAGCGATAAGACAATTGTCTCTATTACACCCCTTTCGGGGACCTCAATTGTAAATGCAATATCAACTATTGTAGGAGATACTGACACCCGCCAGCTACATATACGGTACAATCCGTATGTCAAGTGTGCAACCAGTCTCGCGTAAGAGTACGCGTAAAGTCGGTCTGGGCCGCTTCATCCGACAATACCGCGATATAAACAAGTACACGCGAGAGGGTAACAAATGTAGAATCGATGGCCACATTCAACATGTGTTCTAACCGTACAAATATATCTACGCATAGATCGGCTCTGATACCACTGTTGGAGATCGTAGACAGAAAACAAAAAAAAAATCTACCGACGATAACCATAAACTAGCCAGGATCTATACTATGCAGATATACTAATACGGAGGAGATCAGAATACATACCCTTCTTGTTCTCGTAGTCGTAGTAGGCGAGTGCGAGGAGCGGGGCCGTGTGGCGGGACTTGTGCGCCGCGGCGAAGAGCGGGTCGGAGGTGAGGGCGCGCCACGCCCGGCAGACGGCGCGGAGGCGGCAGAGGTCCTTGACCGGGAGACGCAGCAGTACTTCGCACAGCACATCCAGGGGCAGGTCGCCTGAGCAAGAGGCGGCGGGGAGCAGCTTCGAAGACGACATGGCTGTAGAAATCGATGCTGTCAGCGAGCGAGGATACCAAATTGACGATGGGGTAGCGTCGATGAGGCGAAGAGGGATATTCTTACCGAAATCTGGGGGCGGGGGGGTAGAGAGGCGGCGACGCGAACGGGAGGTCGCCGTCACCGGCGGAGGGGAGCGGCGGCGGGTCAGTTCTCACCGGTCGAGGGTTTTGGCACCTGACCCCCAAGAGTTGAGGTGTTCCAAATATTATGGCCCATAATTTATGGGCCAGACCGGGCCTAAGGGTTCTCACCAGAGGGATATTCTTACAAAGGGAATTCTCCTTCTTTATTTTTTCCCTGTAAATTGTACCATGGTCTGTTACGAGCTGGCGCATGTTTCTCAGCTAAATATTTTTGACTGCCACTTTGTATCAAACAACTCAAACTTGTCATAAGGACTCTTAATTCTGACATGCACCACACTTGACATCTGTGTTCTGCAATGGTTCTTATGGCTGACTATCTCTAATGCAACATGACAATCATACTATCATGAGTTCTTCGCCCATAAAGTAAAAAAAAATCACAACTCGTTTTTTTATAGGCGCTTTCTCCGGGCCTTATTTTCGTAGGACTTCTTTGTTTATAGGATTGTCACCTGGAAAATCCGTACCTGAAAAACTTTCTGGAGAAAAAAACAGACCTGAAAAACAAATATAGCAACATGAACAGATCTCCAAATGCATCAAATGGGATCTTACCAGCTGTCCTCTACAGATACACCACTGGTGACCAAATCAAACAATTTCTCTAAACTGGCCCGGGAAAAGCTAGCAGGATAGCCTAACAAAGAAGTCTTAACATCAGGTATATTTTACTTCAAGGATGAATATGCTCCAAAGGAGCTTCAAAAGAAAATGGGAAAATAACTTCAAATAATATAAACAGGCTCTCCAACGGCCCCTCATGTACTAAACATCAATCTATAGAGTTGAGTTCTATCTTCTTCTGTCAGCATACAATTGCTTTTTTAGAAAAAAAAAAAGGCCCTCGGCCCTGCTTTTATTAGAAAGCAAAGTGTCATACAAGACCTGATTACAAACGCTGGGAACCACCAGCTACAACCAGCAAAGCATTACAGCCAAAGTTCGAAACCAAACCCAGGTAACCACTACAGCAGAAAAGTAAAGCTCCTCCCAGGCGCAGGGGAAGACAGGAACAAAGAAACTCCACCATCCAAACTACAGCAGGGATCAAAACGAGAGTAATAGCAACATCCTCATCTTCTCCCCCTTCTCTTCAACTTGCTTGCTCGTCGTTTGGCTTCTAGCATCACCCAATCAAGCACTCTTTGCATTCTGGAATCCCACAGCGGTCGCCATGACTGAAGGAAGAAAATTACACGAAAAATAGCGTCAGATGGCTGCTTGAGCACCTTCCCTTCAAAGATGAGTTTATTTCTGATGGTCCAAAGAGACCACAAAACCGCAGCTGCTCCCACCCAAATAACATCAAACCTGCTGTTCTCCCCATATCTCACCACTGAAAGCAAATCAAAAATTGAGTGTGGGGCATCAGGCCACCCCACAGACTCTTTGACAAATCCAGAGAAAAACCGCAACCGGGCATTGAAAAAACAAGTGGTCAATAGACTCCACTACATCACAAAGAGGACATAATCCTCTAGTCGGTCCTTTCCTCGCCAGAAGTTGCTCCCTCGTCGGCAGCCTATCTTGTATAACTTGCCATAAGAAGATCCTTATTTTCATAGGGATCTTTAGTTTCCACACACTCTGTAATTGGACATCAGAAACTCCCTGGAAGGACAACCATCTGTACATCGATCTCGAAGTGTATTCTTTCTTTTTTTCAAATGCCCAGGACACTCTATCTACCTCTTCCGACAAGAAGATGTGTTGTATCATGTCCATCATTCGCTCCCAAGCTTGAAACTCATCAACTCCCAAAGATCTCTTTAATTTAATATCCCAGGAATGTGAGCACAAGTCATAATTCTCAGCCACTGACGCTCCTGGATAAACAGCAGCCCAGAAAATCCCTGGGAAAAAGATCTTCAGAGGTACACTCCCAACCCATACATCGTGCCAGAATCTAGTTCTTTTCCCGTCCCCCACCAAATGTGTAGTTCCCCATGGAAACCACTTTTTCACAGCCTGAAGCCCATTCCAGAACTGAGACCCCCTCGTGTCATTCATGAGAATAGACTCCCCATTCTTCAGATACTTCATGGATAAGATTTGTTTCCAGGGGCTTTTTCATCTGCATTGAATAACTTCCATATCCACTTAAGCAGAAGCGAGATGTTCATATGTCTAGTGTTAATAATTCCAAGCCCTCCAAAATCTTTTGGCCTACACACATGCTCCCATTTCATCATATGGTATTTGAAGCCCTGCTTACATCCTTCCCAGTAAAACCTCCCAGAACCCTGTCCATATCTGTATGAGTTCCTTCTCCCAATAAATAGAAACACATAGTAAGGATAGGAATGTTTGACAAACAAGCATTAGACAAAGTCAGACGAGCCGCAGACGACATGTGTTTCCCTTGCCAAGGATCAGTTCTGTTCGTCAACTTCTTCATCAAAAACAAAAACTGCTCCAACGACAACCTATGATCCCTAATAGGAAGACCCAAGTAATGCATTGGAAGTGCTCCCAAATTGCAATTGAATAGATTTGCAACTCTTTCCTGCTCCTCATTGCTAACTCCCAACACAAACACCTCACTCTTATGGTAATTGATCTTCATGCCCGACATGTTTTCAAAGCAATAAAGCAAAAACTTCATATGTAAAATGTTGGCATCTGTATTTTCAAGCAGCACAATCGTGTCGTCAGCATACTGAATTAAATTTACTCCCTCATCAATAAGGTATGGAACCACTCCCGAAATATGACCAGCTTTTCTTGCAGCTTCCACCATAGCCGTCAGTCCTTCTACAACAAAATCAAACAGAAGTGGCGATAAAGGATCTCCCTGACGGACCCCTCTAGAGGTACTAAAGAAAGGCCCCTGCTCCCCATTGATATTAATTGCCAAATGTCCATTTTTCACAGTCTGCATCACCCAATGAACCCACTGCACAGAGAAGCCTTTTCTGATCAACACTTCTTGCAAAAACTCCCAGTCTACCCGGTCGTATGCCTTCTGAAAGTCCAACTTCAAAACAATGATCGACGCATTTTTAATTCTGATCTCATGCAAGATCTCGTGGATCACCACTATCCCTTCTAAAATGTTCCTCCCTTTAATAAACCCTGTCTGATAAGGGCTAATCACACTATGAGCCACAGGAGCCAATCTCATAGCAAGAACTTTTGACACAGCTCTGAGAACCACATTTAGAACTGCAATCGGACGAAACTGTTTAATATTATTCGCTCCCTTGACTTTAGGTACCAAAGTTAGAACCTCATAATTCAGTCTGTCGATCTTACCTCTATTATTAAAGAAGCCTCCCAAGTGTTCATATCTAATCTCAAACCCCCCCTAACTTCCTTTCTAAACAATTTCTTGTAGAAGTCATAAATGTGTTCTCGAATCTGTTGCTCCCCTGTAATATCTCCTTGCTCACCCTCCAGAGTTATAATCTGACATTTTCTTCTCCTCCCATTGGCAACTGCGTGGAAGTACGATGTGTTTTCATCTCCCTCTTTAAGCCACTGCACATGTCCCTTTGCATCCAGTATATTTCTTCCATCTCATAAATTGTGACCAATTTTTGTTCCAGCGCATATCTGTGCTCCCATTTGTTAGCACTTAGACCAATAGCATCCGCCTCAAGATCCAGCTCTTTTATTGAGAACATCAGCTTCTCCTTTTCAATCTTCAGCTCCCTAGTCCAATTCGCTCCCCATCCCCGCAAGGATTTCCTGAGACCTCTGGAACAAAAGTTCCGACAATCTACAGCAGTCCCGTCCCCTGAATAAGCTGCTAACAAACTCTCCCATTTGCCTGCAACAAAACCTTTAAACTCTGGATTGAGAAACCATTGTTTTTCTATATAGAATCTTCTAATTTTCAGCCTGGCAGACTCCCCAGAGCGTAAAATCAACGGCGAGTGATCCGACCCGAGTCTTGTTTCTAGGTAAACCAAAGACGAAGGAAAGAGGTTTTCCCAATCTGTTGTAACCAAGACCCTGTCCAAGACTGACATTGTTGGGGTAGCTTGTTTGTTCGTCCATGTGTAACGGCCTCCCACACTTTTCAGCTCCCTCAGGCATGATGGGCAATGAAGTCATTGAAGAAATTCATCAAGTTAACATTCAATCTGTCATTATTCTTGTCATTAGCAGACCTAATAAAATTAAAATCCCCAGCAATTCTATGCTGAACGACTCGTCAAAGACTTCAAGCGCGCTGCTGTGCATTAGAACATATATATCACGAGCTCTTTTACGGTGCTTGGAAAACTACCGCTGGTAGTTTCAGGTAGCTAAACTATGCAGAGTGTCATGGCAGTATGATGCATAACATTCCAAAATCCAAAGCATGTGCAGACAATTGCAGTTGCGTGCTATTCTCACCCAAACACTCCACATCGGAAAGTTTTGCAGACAGTTATAAACAAAGTGCATATGCGAGTGGTGATCATTCTCAGAATTCTGGAACAAGATTAGCATCACAGAAGCAAATGGGAATCATATCAGTAAAGAGAAATCTAAATTCACCTGAGCACGTGTCTAAGTTGAATGGAAGGCGTGCATCGTTGAATTGCTCCGCCCTTCTCCGCATGGTCGCCGCTGGACTCTGCAGCCCGCTGGTTTTTACCGACCGCCGGTCAACTTTGGCATCCGCTGTACATTGCCGGCCGTGGCTGTCTCTGCTCGACGCACCCATCTAAAGTCCGGATGCGAGAGGGAAGAGGACGGCGGAGGCCGATGCAAGCGAGGGGACGGCCTCCATCTTGGGATCGAGGAAGAAGGCGAGTAAGGGCGGAACGTCGCGCGTCGATGGCGGGATGCGACCGGGCAGAGGACGGCGGAGCCGGAAGCGAGCGAGGGGACTGGGCTCGAGGAAGAAGGCGAGTAGGGGCGGCACGTCGCGCGTCGATGGCGCCAAGAACCATCTTCTGCCGCGGCGGCAGAGGATGCGAGCGGGCAGAGGACGGCGGAGGCGCCGGCAAACTGCTGGCGGTGGAGAGTGAGATGAGCGGAGAGGCCTTGATCTGGGAGAGAGAGTGAGATGAGGAAGGGGATAAATTTGGGCGTGTGCTACGCGTCAGTCGGGTGTAGCAAATGTTTGCTACAGCCGCCTCCGCAGCCGTCGGATCTAGTTAAGTGAAATGATCTCGCGCGTCCGATCTATATAGCAAAAACGTTTCGCGTGTAGCACTTTGTATCTGTGTATGCAACATCGCATGTAGCAAAAGCAAATTTTAGAAATGCTACGTCCGATCTATGTAGCAAACAAAAGTCAAACACAACATTTTTTTTTTGCCGCATGTAGCACCGTATGTAGCAAAACAAAATCAGATCCATAAAGCTTGGCAACGTGTAGCAAAACGAATGTAGCACTTTAAACATAGTCATGTAGCAAAAATCAACCAGCCATGTAGCAAACCCAATTTGGTAGTACCAAAATGCCTGTGAAATGTGATTTTTGAAGAAAATTAATGTAGCACTTTGTCCGTCCTTATCCAACAAAAACAACACTCGTATGTAGCAAAAACCAATGACAAAATCCAACAAATCTCAATATAGCTAGCATGTGCACTGAAATCAGTGTAGCAATTTTTCCATGCTTATACACCAAAAATTAGTCTCACATGTAGCAAAATCACAAATCGCATGTAACATCAATAAAACCCAAAAACTAACCTCTCTTTGTCATCACCAATGGAAGCTCACCCATGGCCGATTCGAGCTCTGCGCCCATGAATCCGCCACTCTAGAGGTGTGTAGAAGGTAAATCGAGCGAACCCCTACCCAATCCAGTCAGGAGACAGCCCAGGGCCGTCGTCGGCCGGCGGGTGCGCAGGCCCGTAGCGCTGAAGGCGCGCAGCCCGGGCGGGGCACCTGCTCGTGGCCTTGCCGGCGGCCGGCCCAAGGCGAGGTGGGGATTCGGCTAAGGCGGCTCGTCGCATCGGTGGGATGGAGAGAGACCACGGTGCCATGGAGAGGAGCAGCGATGAACCTCGGCGGAGGCCTGCCGGGTCGCATCGGTGGGGATGGAGAGTGGCTGGGGCGCCATGAAGAGGAGCCGCGACGGGGGTGCGTGGTGGCGCCGACCAGGAGCTTCCGTTGGAGGCGAGGATGGGCTGGAGGCTGACGACGGGGCGCAGCGACAAGGACGCTCGGCCGGCGAATCTAGCGAGACATAACGGGCGACTCGCGATGAGATATGGTCAACGCACACTCGCGTCCCAACCCGGCTGTAGCTACAGCCGGATGATAAATAGCTTTTCCCATAAATTTGATGGTGGGGTCATTCACACGAATTTACCTAAATGCTCTTTTACTTTAGATTAAAAATAAAAGAATATTGGTACTTTCAGGTAGTTTCAGGTACTTTTAATCTAGTAGTTTCAGGTAGCTCTTATTTTATCACTGTTCGATTAGAGCGAATGGACGGTTGTTAAAATTATCAAGTACTCTAAAACTTGTAATATATCATATGATGTCAGATAAAGACGAAACTTGCAAATACTAATTAATTATCTCCTTAACATATATTTTAACTTTATAATGCACTTCATTATGCATTGCACTAAATATGCACTCTAGATTTCTGGTTAACCATTGTAGAGCAATATCCAATGTCACATATCAACCCCCTTGGGATGTCATTCTATCGTGCACTGAATGTCCATTCCTCGTCTCATAGTAACTAACGAAGGATGTGCAAGAAGTATCTTAGTGGGTTTTTATGCTATATCTGAGGTTCCTTCTAAACAAGGCGACTCACATTTTTGGTGAAGAGTGGTGGATTTCAACAGAAAAAACATACTAGCTTGTAGAAGGAAGTGAGGAATGCTAGTAAAACAAGTATATTTATCCTATCTGGTTATGATGGCAACTTAGTGTGGTTGCTGCATTCCATGGAAGGTATTCAACTGCAGTTTGGGCCCAAAAGTTGATACAGTAAGTGATTCAATAAAACTGCGGGACAGGTTGTCGTGTCACTTTCTGAAACACACATGATTTTGTACTTCCCGCATGCTCCACAAAAAGCCACTAAACAACCATGATTCTTTTTTGTGTCAAACTAATTGACACAAGTAAGTACCACATAACTTCTGTGCATTAGTCGCATAACAGGGCACCTCCTTCAGAGATAATTTGATCCTCACAATAAAATGAAATGGGAAGCCAATATCTTGTACCCTACAAGCTCTATAGAAGGACTGAACCGGAGTGCGAACGTTGGGATCTTTTAAATTGGATCGCCAAGACTATGGAGCAAGTTGCTAACAATGTAGGATACAGGCCCCACGAACAAAAATAACCGAAGGATGATATTGTGGATGTCTGAAAACCTAGAGAGCTTTTGTTCACTGGAAGTGCCCTGGTTTAGCACATGATGGTATCCTTGTTTCATATGATTATTAGGTTCTACATTTACCATAGATCTGCAACACAGAAGTGCATATTCTTGTTTTGTGGACATGTAGTACTACTTGGTAACCGAAACCACAGATAATCCCTGGCATAAATAAACCTAATGAAGTGCATCAAAAAGGAATGCACATCACTGCTAAAATATGCAATGCAGGCAATTAATTCAAAAATGTTTTCTGAACTCAGAAAGCATGAACCTGATTAGCATTCCATTTGTGTTGTTCAGTGGACACATTTATTGTCACTATCTAGTCAAACAAAAGGAACAAAGTATGAATTCCGATATTCATATTTTGAAGTAACTACTCTATACTGCCTACTTGGATGTTGAAACCCAGAGTTTTATGCTCTGAATTTTCATTTTTCAAAACCTTGTTTTTTATCAGCCACGACAACTAAGACTAGAAAACAACTCAATAGCCAAATTACCGAACTCCTTACTATTAGAATATGACGGGAAAATAAAATACAAAACTAACAAAATGCAAAAATCACAGGAAAATATTGACAAAGACATGATCGGTTTTGAAAGCACAAAAGCATTCCTTCATTTATGCATGCACCACTACATTGACTCACTAAATTTTTCGCATATGAAAGATAAGATTGTTACAGTATATGTGGATTGTGCTAGCCCTTTCCATCATATCGGTCTTTTGGAATAGTGGTCAGCGCATGAAGCTTGACATGGTATCAGAGCCAAGGTCTCGAGTTCGAGTCACGTGTTGGCCCCCCGAGTCACACGTGAGAAGGGGTGTTGAAGTGTATAAGTGAATTGTCTGGCCCTTTCTATTAGATCGGTCTTATGGAATAGTGATTAGTGCATGAAACTTGACATGGTATCAGAGCCAAGGTCTCGAGTTCGAGTCCTGGTCTGCGCAATTTGTTCTAAAATTGTTGCTGCCCCCGTCCACGTATAGGCCTCTTGAGCCATACCTCTGAGATTCGCGCGCCGTCGCTCTCTTCCGGTTGCACGTGTTGGCCTCTCCCTCCCCGAGTCACACGTGAGAGGGGGTGTTGAAGTGTATAAGTGAATTGTCTGGCCCTTTCCATCACCTGCGAAGTCCCACCCAGCGCCGCCCTCGCCGAGGCTCCGCACTACCGCCGACCTGCGAGGTCCGGCGCCGCCGCCGCCATGGCCGAGCCCCGTCCCCAGCCCTCCACGTCGCCGCGCCGTCCCGTCGTCCCCGCGCGGCGCCCCCTGCCCTGCTCCAGCCCACCATCCCCGAGCCCCGTCCACGGCCCTAGACGTCACCACGCCGCCGCCGGCAGCCGAGCGCCGCTCCGCCGTCCCCCGTGGGAATCTCTCCCACGGCGTCCTCGGAGCCATGGCTGAGGCCTCAAGCTCCTGCCGCCATGGCCACCGGCGTCGACGAGCTCGGGCTCGACCTACGGGCGTCGCCCTCAGCCCCGAGCGCGTCGCGGCCCCCTCACCTCGAGATGCTGCTATAGAGGCGGCGCAGCTTCCGCCATGGGACGGTGGCGCACCCTGCTGTGAGCAGCGACGCCGCTGCGAGCCGCGAGTCGGATACTGCATGTGGGCGGCGGTGCTGCTTTTTGTGGTGGTCGTCGTTGCTGTGAGGCATGGACTGTAGTGCTACCTACGGCGATTGGGGATGCTACCTGTGTCGGAAGGTGGTGCTACCGACGACGGTCGGCCATGCTGCAAGCTTTGGGCGGCGGTGCTGCCATGGCGGCAGGGCGGTGCTCTCAGACATTTTTTTTTGCTGCAATAGTTTTATAGTTTTGCTAAATAGCATAATATTTTTGCTACGAGGTTTTGTCCATGTCTGAATTTTTGCACCATACGCATTATAAGAAGAAATCTTTTGCTACAATTTGTTCTGTTGTTTTGCATCATAAGTCTCATCGGAGAACCTCGCTGCAAATTTTATTGCTACGATGTTGCATTATAACAATTTTTTTGCTATTATTATTATATGGTTTACAAAAACTTTGCTACTATGTCTCCGGCGAGGTTTTCGTCCATGTCTCCGGCGATGTCTCTGGTGAAGTCGATTTTGCTACAGTAGCACATTTTTGTTGCTACGAAATCTCCGGCGAAGTCTTCGGCGAAGTCAGTCTTTTTCTGTTTTCTGGACGAACCGTTTTCTGCTACATAGGGAGCAAAAGCGGGCGATTATTTGCGACACGGTAGCAACGCGCGGGGTTGGTGGGGTGGCGTGGGATTTGACAGCTCCTGTCGATTCGATCGGACGGCTCGCGACCCGGGGATTGGACGAAAAGATCTACCGGGACGCTAGTCCCGTCCCTTATTAATTCTCCAGATGTAATAGCTGTACCTTATATGATTGAGTAATAAAGAGTGTCCGATCCCCCAAAAAACAAATTGGATTCCACACAAAATAAAATACTACTACTAGTACGGAAGGAAATCCTCCATTTTGTAGCTGGAGTTTTTTATTGGTCTCTTCCAATGCAATAGTGCATCATGGACTCATGGTCTGTCACTCTCTTACTACCTGCGCATATTTCTATAAATCAAAATATCCCTGACTGCCATTCTGTATCAAACAATCTTTTTTCTGTAATCAATTGTACTATCAGACAACTGAACAGTCATACAAGCTCTTCATTCTGAGATACACCAACAATTTACCCTATACTAGCTGAATGCCCGCGCGTTGCTACGGGATAATAAAATTATGTATAAAGATAAATATATTGATAGAAAATATTGCTTAATGAACAACATGCCGAGAGTTATTCCAAGACGGTACAACATTCGATCACTCGTATCCAATGACTCGCGGAGGTAATCGATTGTACCGTCGGCCGCCATCAAAAAAGAGTGGTAAAAGAGATGCGACATGATTAGAAGTGGCCGCTTGTGCTCGTGCTACATCCAGTTCATACTAGATAAATTTGTGGAGACCAAGGTAGAGAGTATAGGGTGCGGGATAGGATGAGAAACTTTGTTGCACGTAACGGCATGGCATCCCGTGAGAGTAAGACCTCCAACCACAAGCATTCGTAACGACATTCATCTCTCCTCAGACATGTCTTAATCCAACCGACTCTGTTTAGTTTTCTTTTGTGCGATGGTCTCCCATATTTGGCACAAATATATTATCGCCTAAAATTTGGCATGGTTCATTGATGACGACATTCCATCAAAGTTATTGTGAGCTATATCATGTTTTGTGCTAATCAAAGTTGTTGTGAGTTAGATCATACTTTGTGCTAACCAAGTTATTGTGAGATTGATCTGGGTCCGAGTGGACTCTGTCGCTGCTATTGACATGGAAAACAATTTTAAAAGCTAAACTATATTTATGACAATAGGATACGATTATAAAATCCTACCGAGTAGGATAGAATATTTCTATGGTTATTAGTTAGAAGTGGGACAAACCCTGATTTTTTTGGCACACCGGCTGCAGAGAGGGGTTTGGGATTTTCCTGATATTTCAGTTCCATAGGAATTTGTAGGATTTGACATTTGACGGCGACTGACATCAATCACCACTTCTAGATCATTGCTGAGATCCGCTTGTTCAGAGCTTGCGATCAAGTCAATCAACGTTGACACCTATCCTATTTCCTTCCTCCCACATTACATTGATCTCCTCCGTCCCACTTTGAAGGAAGGCAAGGTCTTTTTCACAATTCGACATCTAAATGTCTGGTTGATCAAGATCTTTATACAAATAAAATGTGTACAAGCAACACCATGAACTGATGTAACATGTAAATAACCGAAGGATCATCTAGTGTGGCGTCAATGCATTATGAAGTTTTCCTAGATACTTTGAACTTCAGATGTGGTCATCACAATAAGATGCTAACGACAGCACGGAAAGCAAAGATAAATGAAGCAGCTAAACGGGAGAAGAAAAAAACGCACGCGAGCAATCGAGCATGCGCTGGGAGCTAGTGGTTGATCGCTAGTACTCGTACTCCAGCGAGCCAAAAGAAGCCTATTTGCTTTTTTAACACAAGCGTGCTGGGCCAACTCCCCTTTTTTTAGCACAAGCGTGCTGGGCCGACGGAGCGCGAGCGACGTACGCGTACCATGTCGCTAAGAGATATTATATAGTAGAGACAATCATGCAAGATGCAAAAGTGATAAGAATATCTTGTTTTTATGATTTTAAGTAGTTGATGGAGATTTTATTTTTATTTAAATAGACTACCATAGCCACTCTTTCGACAACATTCATATTTGGCACTCAAAAGTGCACGTAAGTTGAAAAGGGACACCTTCCTAGAGTTGTAATTAGTGGGTCATGTTTGTTGGGTTTCGCCCACAGGATCGATCACATAAGAAATTCACGAACACAATACGATCAAAATCTTATGGCCAGGGGCACGTATCGTGCCCTCTATTTTTCTGTTTATTTCTCAATGCTCACGGTTCAATCTCTTATTACAAACTCACGCACCTGGTCTGTTTATATAGGTGCAGGACAACCGACCTAACACAGACCTTAATCTACTCGTACAAGAACTGCACGTACTTGTAGCCTACCTAACTGGCACGTAGAAACCTATTCAGACTATGACACACACGTAGACACACTAGGAAACTAACATGCAACCTTGCCGGATAAACCATGCTAATTCCTAATTAGACTCAAACACATTAAGACAAGATTATTGCTAACAATCTCTCCCTAATCTTGACTCTTTGTCTTCCATGCTCCTCTAATCTTGACTCGTGCAGATCTTCGTCTTGTCCGGGCCTCGCACCACGACAAGTCTAATTGGCTCTCCCCAATGTTGACTTGGCGAATTTTACGGAACAATCCAAACATGATCCGGACTACCCAGCCACGCTAGAAACCTTGTGGAACACACCACCCGTGGATCGTACCATCCACCCTAGCGCGATACATGCCGACTACCTCATGGACTACACCATCCACTCCAGCCTCATGTAGAGCCATGGCCTCATTGAAGAGACTCACCTTCTCTGGTTTACCGCCCCCTCATACTTGGCACTGATCCTCTCGGCGAGATACTTAGACATCCACGTTTCCACTGCAACGGATCCTCACAGAGACGAGCACTTGGACACACTGACGACTCACAGACACGACGACGACACGTGCAAACATGCACACACTTCGACTCATCTAACACCCCGGTTGACGATCTTGACGAGACTCCCGGCACCGCATCTCGGCACCACCACTCGCATCAACGATCATCCACCTCCACCGGCTTTCCGACGACATCTCCTTGCCGCCTCCTCCGGTCGCTCCGCCGAACGACGATCGCCCGCCCCGAGGCGCTAGTACGGGTCGCGAGTAAGTATCTAGTGCTACCACCCCTTAGGGTGGTACCGTTGCTACCGTCAAAAATACGTATTTTATACGTGTCAAAAAATTATACGAAAAATCGTGAGTGCTCTTGAAGTATGTCCCTACAACATCCTAAAATGTCATGTCCAAATTCGATATGGACAATGAGAAACAAAAAAGAGAAAATCAGCATGAATAGTGTCATTTTCTGAATTTTGTCTTTTGTGACACTAGTGACACTATTCATTTCAGATTTGTCATTTTTGTTTCTCATTGTCCATGTCGAATTTGGAGATGAAATTTTGGGATGTTGTAGGGACATACTTCAAGAGCACCCATGATTTTTCATATAATTTTTTGACACGTATAAAATACGTTTTTCGTACGGTAGCACGGGTAGCACCCTAAGGGGTGGTAGCACTAGATATGTTCTCGTCGGGTCGCCTCCCCGGGGCAAGCGTGGCTTCAAATATTCGACCTCGCTCTGATACCAATTGTTGGTTTAGCCCTTGTCCACAAGTAACTTCCGACGGACCGCCGGCGATCCGACGAGAGGACACGCACGTACAAGCTAGCTAAACGATCAAGCACCTGATCGATTCTCCTGCCAGCCTAATAGCTACGTTACCAAGTCGCCGGAAACACACATAGATATACGATTTTGGTTTGCCTCAGCCCGTGGGCTTCATCGGTTGTTTTTTGCTTTTCATTTATAGGAGCAGAAAACAGCTGCTCCAATTTCGACTTGTCGTGGTGCGAGTCCGTAAGTAGACAAGTTTGGATTAGGGGGTGAATGTTGGAATAATCAAACTTGTCCGGATCCTAGTAGAGACCGGTTGGTTATTTCCAAAGTTAGCTTTCCTAAGTACGAGTCTAGGTTTGTTTTGAGTCGGTTTCGTTTTCCTTGTACGAGTCAAGGAGCAGCTGTTTTCTGCTCCTATAAATGAAAAGCAAAAAACAACCGATGAAGCCCACGGGCTGAGGCAAACCAAAATCGTATATCTATGTGTGTTTCCGGCGACTTGGTAACGTAGCTATTAGGCTGGCAGGAGAATCGATCAGGTGCTTGATCGTTTAGCTAGCTTGTACGTGCGTGTCCTCTCGTCGGATCGCCGGGCGGCCCGTCGGAAGTTACTTGTGGACAAGGGCTAAACCAACAATGTTAAGAGTTTGCACCACTATGTAATCAACACCTTGTAAAATGATGTGAACACCACGGACGAGCCAAGCTCCATCCAGAGTTCCAGACACAATTTATAGCAAGATATATGGGGTGAGTATGAGCGCGACCAGACATGTCCGAGCGGTCCGCCTGGACCACTTTGGACCATGTTTTCACCTTTTCTTTTGTCCTTCTTTTAACCTTCTTTCTCCTTTTCAATCAATCATATGCAAGTGACGCTACAATTTTGGGGTATATGGCGGGAGACACATACTTTTGAGAGTCCAAAACGGACATGTCTGGACACCATCAGGATACGTCCGGACACCAGTTTGGAGATGCTCTTAGAAGGTGGCAAACCATTCCTTTTTATTATTCTATATGGTAAATATGCAGATCAAAGCACCAATATTAATGGCAGCAGTAATATGATCCAAATTTTGTTTGTTTTGCAAACAATGAAATTACTGTCGGTATTGTTTGTCTAATCAAAATTCTGAAAAAAATCAATTTATGTAGTTCGCCAATACTTGCAGCCAAATTGACACCAGCAGAATGTTAATTGTCCAATCTTTTAATCTAATAGTATAAGTTAAATACCAAATAGGGACAATAATCAAATATGTGCTTCCCAATTATTTTCCTCAAGCATATGCTCACCACCCAGGGTCACGCCGGTCACCTATGTTGATCTCTGAAGCTAGAACCAAATAGGCAGATGAGCGAGGTAGACACACCGCAGAGAGGTTCATCTAACGATGTTCCCTGTTGAGTCGCATCCACGCTCTGCCGGAGAGATGATCATAGTAAGATCGGTATAAAGACTAACCAATTGACAACTAAGACAAATTAAGAAAAATATTCACATGACAGCATGCAAACCTTCTCTTGCAATCCGATGCAGAACTGCAACAATTAAGTTGAATTACATGTAGTAACCAAGAAAAAACTGAAACAAGGAGGTTGAGTAATGTTGCATCCACACATCAGAGAACGACCAGAACCTCGGCGCAAGCACGCAGCCACACAACCGAGGAAGACAACGGCCTCAATTCAGCATGGCTCCAGCGGCCTCCACACACAGGACTACGACGCTTGTTGCGGCAGCTCGTGACGGCGTCGAGCGTCTCTTCGAGTTTGTCTACCTAAGACTGCTTGCCTTGGAGCTGCTGTTGGAGGTCGTTGAGAGCTACGTCAACAAGTACAACTTACCTAGGATTTCAATGTGAAAACATGTGCATTTGGTAGGACAAAGTTAGAACAGACAAGGCATGAAATGAGCTGACCCCTAGGTAAAATTGTGCTTTGTTCAGTTCATTATTCTGCTATTTTCAGATCTGGCACCAATTGTTTCAAGCATCCATGATGCACTGGGGATGCTCAAGCAGCGGCACGTCCCCGGCGCCGCCGCTTGTAGCTGCCTCTGCACCTAGTCCGACGACAGCGTCGCACCGCACGTCCATGTCGTCCCACCCGCTCCTGAACGGCCTGGGCATGTACCTTAATCGTCCCATGAGGACGAGCCGGAGCTGCACGCGCTGCGCCGCGGCGTTCGTGGCCAGCGCGGCACCGCGTCACCGTCCAAAGGGCCACATGAGCGTCGCGCTCCTGACCACGACCAGGAGCTGCGCCGGCGGGGTCATCGCCTCCTCGCGGTACGACGCATAGGCGACGAACAGCTCGGCCGCCAGTGCGCTGTCCGCGGTGGCATGGTGGTGCTTCTTGGAGGGGTGGAGGGGCGCGTTGCGGCGGCGGTGATGGTGGTGAGCTTCTCTTTGAGTTTGTCCACTCAGACTGCTTGCTTTGGAGCTGTTGTTGGAGACTTGGAGGTCGTCCACGACGCAATGGCCTCGTGGTGTGGCGGTGCAGACGGGTCAGGCGCAGCTCCTCGTACTCTTCCTTATCCGACGGTGCGAGGAATTTCTATTCGCGGTTGAGAAAAAATAGGATAAGTTGTTAGGCGACCTACCGCTAACCATCACGAGTAGGATAAAGCGATAAGCATGATGATAGCTGTTTTTTGTTGTGTCGCCCAGTTTGTTGAGATGGGGGTGCGGGGTGGCATTTTTTGTAATTACTCAGATGCGTGACACCAGGCATTCACCAAGTCACCTTTAATAGTAAAGATACTCTGTAATCGTCCTTAGAGCTAAGGGTGTCAGGCGACGCCCAAACCCGGCCCACATAATCTAAAAATAGGCAAATGTTTGTTTTAACTTTTCTGCTCAGATTTGAACGTTTACAACTAAAAACGTGCTAAGCGGGCCTATGTGGGACCGCCGCTTGAAACCTGACTTAAAGCTATGGCTGGTTATCTCAGCATGGTAATCATGTCATGAAAGGTAACGCCTGAGAAGGTCTTTGCCGTCAACAAGAAATAGAAGCGGCAGAACTTGGTTTATTACCAGATGCTGGCTCCGGACCATACTTCCATGTAGATCTTTGTAATTTTGTCACTCCAAAACTCCATACTTGAAAAAAAATGAACAGTTCCCCCTAATGCATGAAATGGGAACATGGGATCTTTATCAGCTGTCAGCACAGGTATTGAAGACTAAGTCAAATGATTTCTATTATGTGCCAAAGGAAAAGTTAACAGGATATCAAAACAAACAAGCCTTATCCTACATGTTTACTTCAAGGGAGGGAGTAATATGTTGGATAGTAACTTATTTGCGATGTCATGCATGAAAATATTTATTAAGTTGTAAACTCATTTTACCTTGAAGTGTGTGAAGCTACGGTAACTATCTATGTAGGAGTACTATATTTGTCTCTCTCCACATTAATTAGCTGTCACACCATCTTTTTTACTTAGGTGGCATGCATGTTACTACCTATGTTACTCCCACTATGGGTAGTCTTAGGATCGTCGATCGACTTCATGTTGGTCGTGGGGCACCCAGATGGTTAACTAGTTAATTTCACTCATGCATTTTTGATCTTGTCGTTTCTGCTTATTGACCAGGATGTTTCACATGAATGTTATGAAACCCAAATACCTAATACAGAATTTTGACAAAATAGTTAGGATTTATTTGAATTTGTGTGTACTACTCTAATGGGCTGAGATATTTTGACTGTACCGAATACAGTTTTTCTGTATCAATTTGTCGAAAGAAAATTGTGAGAATTTTTATTAGAACCACCGAGATGCAAATTAGAGTAATACAAGAGGTTCCTCCAAAAGTCCCCGTTCTCGGAATAAATGCTAGTTTAAACAACGGCGGGTAAAACACTGACTCTAGTACTCCCTTTGTTCCTTGTACTAATTATGCGTCAATTAATTTAGATCGAAGGGAGTAGATTTCTATCCTGTCCTCTGTCCCTGAAATTTTTAGCGTATGCTCTATAATCTCCCCTAGGACGACATTTCGGTGCAGCGGAGAGAAGCGTCGGAAAGAGTGGATGAGAAAGAGAGAGATGGAAGAGGTACATAAGAAAAGATGAAAATCAGTACCAACTTACGAGTGGGTCTCATGGGTGAAGATTTTTGTTAGAGACTCCAGTTTGGAGAATCTGATATGGGAATAGCACTTGTATCCCTTAAAAAAAATTTAGAGGATCCCTAAAACTATAATCCCCTAGAGTTGCTCTTAGAGATGAAAATGATGTTCCAAAAAAAAAGAGGAACAGGGCAGAGATGAGTAAGATTGGGCTGTCAAAACAAAGTGGGCCACGGGGTTGCTGCCTGCGTCGTAGGCGGTCCACCATGTTGCTTTGGGCCTCCTTGGGTCAGATAGAGTCACACCATGGCCATAGCCGAAGCCTGCCGACGTTCATCGGCGTGGATTCGCGTTACGCCGCCGCTGGCCCGCCGGTAACACCCCGTGCCATCTCCTACCGTGGTCGTTGCCGTGCCGCCGCATCCTGGATCGCCGTCGTGTCCTCACGCAACGAAAGATTCGCTAGCCTCGCAGTAGCAGTCTCCCGCCGCGGAGAAATCGCCGAGCAATCGGTGGCCCCCGCGGACCTGCTCGGCGGCTAGGGCGGCGAATGCGGAGCTCCGGAAGCATTGTTTCTTACGGAGCGGCGCAAACTCTCGTTGAGCACGAGGCGGAGGTCGGCGGCGTGGCTGTGCGCCTGTGCGCCTGTGAGGGGAG
This sequence comes from Poa pratensis, assembly GCA_947311845.1. Taxonomy (NCBI): domain Eukaryota; kingdom Viridiplantae; phylum Streptophyta; class Magnoliopsida; order Poales; family Poaceae; genus Poa; species Poa pratensis. Next base: position 4,891,751 of record CAMZMU010000046.1, on the reverse strand, counting down.
AGGGCGGTGCCATTTGCCTGGGTGGTCGCGAAGAGCAGGTTCAGAGGAGGACCAAATAAAGTTTGCGCCTTCAGCTTCCTTCCACGATTGTTTTGCGCACTATGAAAAAATGTTTAGATGGATACAACTTTATGTATCCAGATTCTGAAATTTTAGGGTCTTAATTAGAGCCTAAATCTCCTCCGGCATTAGAAGAAAGTGTAAAATCTTATTCAATGGTGATTTTTTTATATAAAGGCGAACAGAACATCAACAATATCAGATCATCCAAGCACACCCTGGCCCTTAATCAGTTGGACATTGGCTCGTGAACCTACAAAGTACAACAATTGATGTTGTTAACTGCAATTGGAAGCATTACAGTATTACACACATATGCTTGTATGTATTGATTATCATGTTGCATAACTCCAAAATATTGCTGTCAGCTGACAGCGGTTTAATAATCTCGCACTCTGTACTTTTTAGTTCCCAGTCTTTCTAGCCTAAGGCACCTCTTATCACCGGATCATCACAACCCTTGGCACTGCACTACAACTCAACTCACTGAAACCAAGCCTCTACATCCAGCGCCTTGGCATGTCGTCGGAGTAGAATGCCATATCCCAGACCACATGACGGACTTGAGGTAAATGGATGCCAGCAGGAAGAAATTCAAATGCTACATGCCATAGGAGAAACAGATGGAGAAAGAAGAGATGTTGCAGGTGGCGGGATAAATCTCGGTGGGAGTCGCCTTGTTTATCTTCTAGCAGTCCATGTGCAAACCCACCTAGCAATTGGCTCCGCAGCCCAGCATGCAGCTACTGTCGTCCCCGGGGATATGTGTTCCCAGAGATGGCAGGGACGATGCACTCGGTCCTGGCCGTGCTTCAAGCAGGAGTTCTTTTTGGCGCCCAGGCCTTAGAGCACACAAAAAATAGGGGAATGTCAGAACTACAAACCAAAGTCAAACACCATCGGAATTTAGCAAAGGGCGGCGGCGTTGCAGTGGCTGTGCGTTGCCAGAAGACGCACTGGGTCGACACTTACAACGTCAGTGACAATAGTGCCCACGAGGGAGTACAGAGAGGAGGACCAAGTAAGTACGTGCCTTCAGCTTCCACGATTAATCTGAGATGGATACACCTTATGCAACCAGATTCTAAAATCTTAGGGGTCTTCATTAGATACTAATCTCCTTTTGGCATTAGAGGAAATTTCTAGTCTTCAAGGTCTTGCTAATAGTGGTAGATGTCTGCCTCTGGCATTAGATCCAATGCCCTTTTAGCAGTTGGAACTTGGAACACAATACTCACTGGACACTTGAATTATTCCTTTTACTGTCCTAACTTATGGACGTTGGGATGAGGATCCTCTGGACTCTAGGTCATGGATACATACAATATGTTATATGATACAATGCCAAATTTCGTCGTTACTCCAGGTCACCTTCTCAAAGAGTTGGAAATCATTGTCGGATTTTGGAGTTCACACTACTTGTCTCCCCATGTTCGGTAGAACTTTCACTTTGTACATCCATATTGCGAGCTGAATTTTCACTGGAATGAGAGATACTTGTGTTTGTCAAGTTACTTCAAATGTTTTTTCAAATAATAATTTCACTAAAAACAAAGGAACACAAACATGGGAAGAAATATCTTACAGTAGTTCACAAAAGTTTTGCTTTGGTGGAATGTCCAGATCATCTAAGCTTCTCTCAAACATTTCTAGAACTTTTGTTATAGTGGGGCGATAGACAGGTATTACTTGTATGCACCACAAGCCAATTAGGATCATCTTTTCGCGATTTCTTCAGTTTCGCCTGTGACTTCACATGCTTGTAGTCCATCATCTTGCGCAAGGTGGTCGTAAATCCAATCTGGAAAATACTTTTCGCTAGATTTTTCAACAATTGACTTTACGTTTCTCCTGCCTCCAACCATCTCTAGCAGCATCATTCCATGACTATAAACATCTGACTTTGTTGAAACCACTCCAAAGGATCGATAGTGAACTTCCAGAGCGATGAATCCAATTGTTCCTCTAGCACATGTCATCGAAAACTTGCTCTCCTTTGCATGACACAATTTAGCTAGACCGAAATCAGCAATCTTTGGGATAAAATCCTTGTCTAGAAGGATATTTTGAGGCTTGATATCGAAATGAACAATCCGTGTATTACAACTATGGTGCAAGTATTCTAGGCCACGAGCAATCCCAATTGCTATCATATAGAGCCTCTCCCACCCTAAAATTTCTTTGGGGTTCTCCGAGTAAATGTACTTATCCAAGGAACCGTTGGACATGTACTCGTATGTAAGCGCTCGTTTTGACCCCTCCAAACAAAACCCATGTAAGCTAACAACATTAATATGAGAGGTCCTGCCAATGCTCATAACCTCATTCACAAACTCGTCACCATTTCCTTTGCAGTCATGCAAGAACTTCACAGCAGCTAGACGACCATCATGCAATCTTCCTTTGAAAACCACACCATAACCACCTCTTCCAAGCTGATCACTGCGAGAAGACGTTATCTTCATTACCTCTGAGTACATGTATCTTTTTGGAGCTAGGCAGTGGCGGAGCTTGCCAGAACATCCTGGGGGGCAAAATAGCATATATAAATTTCGGGGGGGCAAATCACACAAAACAGCACAATTATAAGCTATATCCAAAAAAATCCTTCCTGCATGTGCAAATCATGGGGGGGGGGGGGGGGGGGGGCGGTGGCCCTGACATACACTAAGATCCGCCCTTGAGCTAGGGATCCATAAGATACTATCATGGCCTCGTAATTCTTTCAGTGTTGCTGCTAGTCTTCTTGACAAGTAGAAACCATAGTTGTTTACCCTTTCTATGCCATATCAGGAAATAAATACATGAAAGAGCAAGACTGCAGCTGCTGATGTCGAAACTGAGATGGAAGCATATGTTATTTCCATTTGTAAACCAGAAGTTAAATACAGTCATTATGATTCCCAAGATCATCAATAGTTTAACTTCTCTTTCTAAAGAATATTTACTACATTGTGGCAAAAAATAGCAAGAAGATAAAGGCCATAAATTGTCCATTCTTGTATATGCACGAACGAGATATTTAAAATTTCAACTTAAATCAATTTTCAATGATTGCCGGCAAGATAAATTTTGAAGTTGGTATTTCATCATTGGAAATCACCATTAGTGAACTACTGAATTTCAAATCATTAGGACTAAAAGATGGAAAATGTTTTATCATACCTATTAGCACGATATTCGTGAAGGTCCTCTTGCTACCTGAGCCTGGAACACAACATAACATTATTAGTACAAACAATGTCATCCAATAGTACTACGTTGGTTGTTTTCTCGAAAAGAAAGAAACATGCATTGTAAATGAATCTTCAATATTCTTCCATGGAAAAAAACACAACGCAAGATAACGAAGAACAATAGAACATGGACTACATGTCTGACTTCCTTTTGATTCATGCATATTGAGCAACTATGTTTAATAGGCACATATAAGTTTGTGTTTCAGTGACATTGCATTGAATGTTACATTTCATCCTGCATAGCAATTAGCAGGAACATGCGTCGTGCTCAAACCGAAGAGTACGTACTTAGGCTACAGAACTAGACCGGTAGAATGTGCTCTGATGAAATCAGACTAGTCAGCAAATTTCAGTATGCATAGTGTAGTAGTTAGCAGGTACATGCATGCTCAGGGGTGTGACCATTTTACCTGTAAATCTCTACAATATACAATCTCCCTAGAATTGAAGGCCTCTCCTTCTCTCACATGTCAACATCATGGTAGACCCCACTTAGCTCACATTATTTATTTATTTATAGTTCATAGTTTTAAATTCAGTTGAAAAAAATTCTATTGGATAAATACATGTTTGTACTTATCTACTAAATCACATGCAACATCATGGTAGACCCCACTTAGCTCACATTATTTATTTATTTATTTATAGTTCATAGTTTTAAATTCAGTTGAAAAAATTCTATTGGATATATACATATGCGTGTACTTATCTGCTAAATTTTTGGTGAAATAAAAAGGGATTTTCATCTATAAAAAAACAAAATTGTGGCTGTAAAAAAAGGAAAAATAGCTCCATTTCCCCTCAAAATTACTCCTTTTGGGTAACCAAAATACAAAAAATATCTTCTAGAGTGCGTACAATACGTACACGTAGTTGTATGTTTTATTTCAAGAAATTGAAACCTAAACATGTCTTTTCAATTTTTTTATGCGGTAAGTCCGGAGTAACTGGCGCTACCCGACAACTCTCTCTTATCTATGCCGCCAGCATCCACCGTAGCGTCGCGCAGCCTGTGCCACACAACACCATTTCTCTCCCTTCGCCTCCGTCGAGCCGTATTCTACCGAAAACAGACATCCCTGATGTCGCGACTCAACTCCATCGTTAACTTGCACGCCACATGTGCTCCCCTCTGGTGGCCACCCAACGCCACTAAGCTGAAAGACTTCCTACATCTCTTGTAGTAGTTGCACATGAACACCCATGTCGCCTCTCGCATCGACCGCCGTTGTCACCGTTGTTGTTAGTACTTAGTAGTGCTCGAGTCGGTGGTGGTGGCAGCTGCGGTTGAAATCGTGAACGACAAATCGACGGTGAATGGGGTGGAAGGATGAGTTATACGCCTCTTTGTTAGATGCCACCTATTACTGATGAAAGATGACGTGGGTATTTATCTGTGAACTTTTTTCTACGTATATTTGCTTATATCTCATATTCAGAGAACGAGTCAGATTATGTAATAAAATGCATGTGTGTATTTTGTAGATGGTTGAATGCATACACTAAGAAGGACCTATGTTTGCCTAGCCTCAGTTGCAATCATTAGAGTGTAGAAAAGTCATGACCACGAGGGTACAATAATAAAATAACTTGTGGTGTTGAACCGTGTGACGAACATGACAAACTATAGGTTAAGAGAAGGGCATTCCTGCAATCGGATATATAATTTTGGTGGTATTTATGCAGTTTATTTTTGTTTATATTTTATTTTATGCAATCGAGATCCAATGCACAAATTAATATAGCATGTAAACGGTGTAAGATCTCAGTTTTCTCTGTATTTTGGTGAATTATTTAGTATTTGTTGGTGGAATGTTCTTCTGTTTTTATATAGTATCGATCATATTCGATGCAATTTATTTAACTATATAAAATAATTACGCCAACTATTGTTATTGATTTTGGGATAATTTATGTCAGAAAAATATACTTGATTTCATTATATTAAAATCAATGACCTTCATTATAGTACCTCGATGGCTAATCAAATCTTGGCTAATCTATCTCTCCGAGTTTGCAATTTTCATCATATCGTATAGTGTCCGCAGATTGTTGGAACTTTGATCAATTTTTTTTGTTCGAACCATTATAGAACCATGTACACAATTTAACTTTCATGACATTTCATAATTGTCGTTGTATGCTAACTAAGTGTAAACTTTTTTTAAGGGGTGTCATGATCTTTCTGTTGAGTGGTGTACTCCTAACCTTACAACAAATAAATAACCCTGTCCTTTCTCTACTCCTCTATATTTATGTGAGGATGTCTGAGTAATCCTGTTCTAAAATAGTGAGCCAATGATACTATTTTATCTATCATTGATACCAATTTTTGTTTATGTCTCGCTAAATTTATGTTTGTTCATTTATCATTGTTCGTATTAGGATAGACGCGGCAACGCACGTCTTTTCCTTCTAGTATCCTCTATATCAGAACGAACTTTTTGTGCCAAAACCAAAGAATGCTTATTTAGTCTATAAAACTAAACAGGTGCATCCGTTTTTACAGGTCAAAGCTACTGCCACTAAACTCGATTAAGCTAATTAATGGCATACGAGCTAAGTTTCTGAAGCCTGACAATTACTAGCAATGCTACCATTTAAAATGCGGTAGATACAAATTTAATTAATTACTGGCTCAGATGATGAGTTGGACATGTTGTCGGCACAGTGGCACTGCGGCTAGTCCGCCAGGAACTTGATTGAAAGATGGTTTGACTGAAGGGCGAACTTACCACCAGCTGCAAGGGAAGGAGGAGGATGCAGAGGGGGCTCCCATGTCATTTTAATTGTTTCGGACCTAAATATACTTCAGCTTGTTTCAGTTTTAGAGGCATGTAAAATTGGGCACTTTACGCCCACAGCAGGTGGGCAATGATTTTTCAAAAGGAAACTGGTACTATAATTCAGCAGAACCCGAGGGACAACTCTTTAACCAATAAGATGCTATGCTGTGTGCATTTGACCCCGACTGTACAGACGCACGCACCGTATTTTACCTTTTCTAGTCTGTTAATTTGCATGATAATTTTTTTAGAATTTCAAACCATGTGGGCCTCGCCGTTACAGAGAGCTCGTCGGGAGGACGTGGCAGCTGTTTGGATGCGTGCAGTAACTCCATCTTGCCCAGATAAATCGCAAGCAAACTGCGTTCCTAGTAGCGAGTGCCGCACCGGCCGGCTGCGGCGAAGATCCGCACGGTCGGCTATGGCCTTATTTCCGCAGTTACTAGGGAAAAAACATGATTTTCTAGGGAACGGAATTAACACGATTGCATGCTAAAGAAACATGATTGCTAGCGTGGTTCATTAATGGAAATCTTGGCAGAAGGCACTGCGGCTAGGCCTTGCCAGGAACTTGATTGAGAGATGATTTGACGAACGGATGAACTTACCAATAGCTGCAAATGGAGAAGGAGGAAGCAGAGGGGGCTCCCATGTCAGGAGGAAGCCACCGCGGATGAGCTGCGCGTACTGGCTCGCGTTGGCCACGCCGGGCGGTGAGCCCAGCACCGGCACAATGCAAGCGTCGCAGCTGTCGATAGCGTAGCCGGCGTAGTCGCTCGTCTCGTTGTAACTCCCTGCCGCGCGGGCAAACAATTCTCGTCTCCACGAGCTCTCTGTCACGACGCGCCGCCGCCGCCTCTGTGCAGTTGTACAGGATCAGGTTGAGGTTGACCGGGTCGACCCTGAACTGGGGGCCGAGTTTGGCGGAGGTGTTCCAGGTCGGGTAGACGTCACAGCTGTTGGAGGTCTGCACTAACAAGCCTGGCCAGATCAGTCGCAAGCAGACTGCGGTCCTCGTAGTTGATATGTATGATCGCAAAGCCGGAGACTCCATAACCCCGTATGTATGGAGCGTTGTCGAAGCAATAGACCTCGAAGTCCGGGGAACCACATGAACTTCCCATCTCTTCGTCGACGATCCAGAATGGGTCAGAGATGGTCAAGTTGCCACACGTCTTCGCCGAGCATCCTTCGCCTTGCTCCTCAGCTGCGGTGATCACGAATATCAGCAGTAACCACCAGGCCCAGAAGAACCAACACCTTGGAGCCATGGCAGAAAAGATTTGTTGCTCTAACAAAGAGAAGGGGTGACTGCTCATGGGTTAGTGAGATACGATTTTTTTTGCTTAAGAATGAATGATTGATATATGCTGCAATGCTAGTGGACTAGAAGTCCTGGGCATGGACAATGGTCCTCCACACATGCGAATTCCGCAAATGCACAGTTGACGGGATAAGGGAAGACCTGGGACAAAATTATGAGTGGCTGTAGATCAAGCTGAGTATCAATTCCTTGAAAAATATTCTCCTTCCGGTGGACTTTTCAGATGTATAGAACTTATGAAAGTATGACCGTGGATAGTTTCTTAAGCTAAAGAGAGGTGCATATAGATGCCGTGTGCTCTCGGACAGGCACATAGTTCCGCAGTTACAGCCGGAGCTGGGTGAGTATATTTCCCCATGGTTGATGTTTTTTCCACATGTTTTTTTTTCTTCTTTTTTCTATTTGCATGCCATGATATTTCCTTTAAGCAGGATAGGTACACCCATCGGTACTTGGTACAGTACAAGAAGTATACAACACAGGTTGAACAACAAAGCAGTACTTGGTGAACGACGCGATGCCCACATTACTTGCACTTAACTTTCTGGGGCATCTAGACGTGGTCTTCAACAGAGCGATGCTTGCAGCGTCAACGATGGAGAGGTCTGGCGCTTCAGGCCTAGTGTGCACCGGGTGGTTTAGCTTGTCGGTAGGGTTCTTAACGGCCACCGGGAGCATCATTGGTAGCCACACCCCCAGGAGCAGAAGAAGCAGTAGCCCAGAGCCATCGCGGAGTAAGATTTGGAAATTGTTGCAAGGGGTGTGAGGAGATAGAATTAGAGACAATGCTGTGCCTAGTGGGCAGAGTGCTACGCTATGTTCGTCCACACGTCCTGCGAGACGGTCCGCAGACTTACCAAGAAAGTTCAGCAGAAACCAGTGGACAAAGTCCGCACACAGTGCAGTGGGATACGGTTGGATGTGATTGCCAGCGGTGGACTTGTGATTGACTTATTGTAATGATTTGGTGTGCCCTATTGTTCATCTTGTGTAGCGTTGTTGTATCCGGGCACTGTAATTTAATGTTCATTTTTTTTGCTGTGGAAGAGACTCAAGAGGTAACTTTGTTGGCTAGTGAGTACTCATTATATACTCCATCTGAATAGACCGCATTTTTTTGTGCAGGTCGTACAAAAATATCTTAATAAAGTAAATATATTAATATCGTTAAGATACAAATTACACCTGACCTTTACACCAACACGATACTAAGGGCTAGTCAAGACATCTGAGTATGCACACACCCAAATTATTGAAAAAATGACGAACAATAAAACAGCTGCATCAACCACCAATGTTAACACCATTAATTTGTGGCAACTTCTCTAATTTTAGTAGTTTAAATTATTTAGGAAGTAATGCCCATTCTTCTAGAAATCATATTGTAATCATTGTAAATGTACAGGCATGTTGAATTAATTGTAGGAAGCTACTTTGCACATGCTCTTGGCGCATGTGCACAAATACATGTGTAATTATCACATCCTGCACATGTATGAGTAATCTCTCTGCGATGAATGCACTACTTGTTATAGTCTTTTTATAGCAATCCATTTCCGAGTCTCCACCAGGGTTCAACATTTCGTTTTCAGTTTTTCTTTCGCCTATGACAGAGATTTGCAAATTTCGCGAAATTAACGAAATTTCGAAGAAATTATTCAAAAATTCCGGCCGGATTCAAATTCTAGTGCTTAAAAATATTTAACAAAATAGATGTAGAAATGCAGTTTCGAACTCACAACCATGGACAGCATTGACCCGAGGCTCAGCCAACAACCTAGGGCCCAACCTGTGATAGGTAATTGATTTCTATTATAATAAGCATTGCATATTTCATATTTTCAAATTAAGTCGAAATTTTTGATCGATTTTAGCTTCTCTCATCCCTCTCCGAGAATCGTTAATTTCGCGAAATTTGTCCGAAATTTCGACGAAATTATTTTCCCTGGTCTCCACCGCTACTCTTCGTCGAATCGTATACAATAGTGAAGTGGTAACAACTATAGCAAGCAACGAGACGCTAAATGACGGAAGAAGTAAATTATGTTTTGCCGTATGTATCTTACTTAATTGAGAATAGGAGGTATTAGGGAAAATTGACAGGAAGAGCTAGGGAAAGGTATAGTTCACATGCTTCGGCACGTTTCCTATTCTGCCACTGAAGTCTTCCTCCTACGAACCTGCTCCAATTTCAGCACTTATGGGTGGCCCTTATCTTCCGCTTATGCGCACGAAAGGCTTCCGTCAGCATGTGGAGCAGTTCTATGCTGTGCTCTTCACGGTCCATTGGCCAATACCCTAACCATGAGAGTCAGAAAAGACATGGAAGGGAGTGGGGCATGCTTGGGTTGAGGCTGCTTTTCTCCACAAAGAAGAAAAGAGTCTATTATGAGAATGGTAAATAAAACTCAAATATTGGGCGTTCCAAATCTACAAAACTGAAAGAATCTATTCAGGACCTTGAATGCATTTTACTCACTAAAAATAGTTCAAATATCTTATAAACCTCCACATTTTGTCGACCTCTTATGTTCAAAATCCATGAGAATATTGACTAAGTTGTCATCACTTACTTTGACAAAGATCTCTCTCTCTCTCTCTCTCTCTCTCTCTAAACATCTTCCGCTTATGAGCACGAACGGCTTCCGTCAGCCTACAGAACATTTCCACTGCGGTCTCTTCACGGTCCATTGTCCCATACCCTAAACATGAGAGTGAGAAAAGACATGAAAGGGAGTGGAGCATGCTTGGGGAGAGACACGCCGCTTCTCTCCGCAAAACAAAATAAAGTCTCTTGTGGCGATGGTAGATAAAACTCAAATAATATGTGTTGCAAATCAACAAAACAGAAAGAATCTATCAGGATCATTAAAATTTAGTTTCAGTGTGTATAAACCTCTAAATTTTCTCAAGCTTATATGATCCAAATCCATGAGAATATTGACTATGTTATCATCACTTACTTTTAAGAAGATCTCTCCTCACTCTCTCTCTCTCTCTCTCTAAAGTGCATCTTCCTAAAATGTACTCCCTCCGTTCACAAAAGGATGTCTCAACCTAGTTTAAATTTGCATGTATCTACACACTAAATCATGTCTAGATACATGCAATTTTGAGCTAGGTTGAGACATCCTTTTGTGAACGGAGGGAGTACATGTCTGTCTAGGGAGCGCGTCTTCATAGAGCGGACGACTATATTGTTCTTTATAATCTTCTGCGACACCAAAACTAAAGAATTTCCTTATATGAAATTTTATCCTGAGGTCGGAGAATTTTTCGGTGTACATGGCAAGAGTTTCATATTGTTTGTATCCATGGTTGAGGTGCTATTTTCCAAAATAGTCCAATTATTTATGATGTAATGGCCATTCTGTGAGATATTATATTACAATCTTTGAACGAGTACAACGCATGTTACGAAAATATGTGGGTGGAGTGAATCTACACCTAATAAATTTGTTAATAACAGTAAGATACTCTGGCACAAATATAGAAGTAATCATGAATGCTATTATTGCGCATCTACAAGTACTGTACTCCCTCCGTTTAGGTGTATTAGGCCCCTGCTGAAAATCTATTTGTTCCGATTTACCTCATGACTAAGGCCCCTTAGCAATTAATAGGTGCGATTAATTTGGGTACGGTTTCCTGCATGCACGAGTTGTTTCTACCACTGCATGCATATTGTTTGGCAGTGATTGCACGGTTCGCTTGCATGCAAATATTAATGGGCGACCGGGCGCATGCGATTGGCCAATGGTTCATCTCCCCTAATTAATAGCCATTTTAAAGAGTACTCGGCTCGCCTCTATATTCGTTTCCAATTGGCTCAAACTGATTCAACAAATAAAACATTCACCCAATCGTTACACACCTTGGTCGCGCTGCAATATGTTAGAGGCCCTACACACCTAAACGGAGGGAGTACATCCTTAGCAATCAATGCACTTTTTACCGTCTTTTTATAGCAAGTATGTCTACGTCTCTACTGCTATACTCTTGATCAAACCATATGTACAAAAATACAACAGCAAAGGGGTAACAACCATAAACTTCAATAGAATATAGGAAAGTAACTTCAAATAGATTCCATGTAAGTGCAATCATGGGTCACATTAACAGATTCCCAACCGTCAAAATACAGTTTTATGCAATGTTCACACCATCCCTCATGCACTACGCCCTAGTTTCAGAGTTAAGTTCGAGCTTCTCCTGTCAGCACACAACTGATCCATGCCCTACATTGCAATGTAGATGGAAGCTCAAAAGGAACTTGTAGACTTCCTTGGTCAATGAATCATTCTCGACTATGTATTCACCTTGACCAGTACTCCATGCCCTGGCAAATAACAGCAGACAGACTCATCAGGACTGAAGCTGATTTCTTATTCTTGTTTTGTAGACATGTACTTAGTAACAGAAATCACGCGCATTGCACAAATAAATCTAATGAGGTGCATCAGAATTCAGAAATGATGGGAGGAATGCCAATGATTGCTATCATATGTAATGCAAGCAATTAACTAAAAAATGTCTACCCAGCACAACAAGCGTAAATCTGATTTACCACACCATTTATGTTGCTCCGTGGCCAAATTTATTGCCACTATTTCAACGGAAGGAACAAATTATTGAATTACTATATCCATAGTTTTGAAGTAAACCACTGTATACTGCCTACTTGGATGTTGCAAGCGAGGAGTTTTATTCTCTGAAGGACTGAAACGCCGCCTTTCAAATCTTTGTTTCTAATCAACTAGCACATAAGACCACACAAATACACAATACGTCACTTAACCAAACTCCTAACCATGGATTATAAGACAGCAGGATCGTGAAACTACAAGAATGCAAGAAGTTTGCGGAAAATGGTTGACATAAGTGATTTATTTGAAGCACAAAAGTGATTCTTCATCGATGCATGCACCAGTACATGGACTCACTATTGTTTTTTCATCTAGATAACAAAGTAAACAACAAAAAGAACAACACACTACCCACCTCATCACTAAGAGCTAATCTACAAACTCAGCAGGTTTCCTGTGTAAATGGCAATAGATCTAGAATCTTGTATTTCCAACGCATCAGCATAGGTCCCAGTTCTTGGATCATAAGTTCATAACATTTCAGAAATCGTGGTCCATGTCTCAACAAGATCCTTCCATCATCTAAGACCAGAAAAGGATGCACAAAAACCTCAGGAACCTGCAAAGGCATGTTGTATTTCTTAACCCAGATATCATTCTCAATATCTGTGAGGAACCATAAGTCCATAGACCCGTAATGAGCATTGTGAACTGTTACTAGGCAGCCATCCATTTCTGCCAACGATAACTGCATATGAAGCTGCATGTAACTCAACTCCTTGCTGTCTTGGATAAACTTGACCACCGGTGCCGGACCTCGGATAGTCCCCATCCACTCCTCTTTCTCAAGGTTAAACGAAGCTATGCTGCCTGGTTCAACAGTCATCACCCCCGAATGGAAGAAACAAGTGACAAAATCAATCAAGAAATACACCACCCCATCGACGACCACAGATTTCATCTCGCGGCTGCTACAAATAAGTGACGGTGGGCTCTGCTTTCTTCTCCACCTCCCATGGTTAATGCCATCAAGGGTGATAACCTCGCATACCTGCCTACCAAACCTGCAAAGTCTACTAACACGGAGCACCTTGTACTGTCCTGTGGAGGAGACTTGCCCAAAAGCATGAGACTCCACTTTGATGTCGTATGGTATAGGTAGCTCGCGTGCCAATTCCTCTGAGCGGCACTCCGGCAAGGCGATAGTAGCTCCAGTGACCGGGTTAAGTACCCGCAGGCCCAAATGGAACGCTCTAGTGAAGCAGATGCGGTCGAGATGAGTGGGCATCACGCGGATGACATTGTCAAGGCATGAAAAAAAGCACACTGATACACTGGTTCGGCAAATCAATGTCACTCTCAATGCTTGGGATCCGCCTAAGGACATTGCCGGACAAATCCACGATATCAATACCGGTTTCCTTGTTATTGTGGTAGGGGAGCGCGAGAAGCGGGGCCGTGCGGCGGGACTTGTGCGCCGCGGCGGAGCGGGTCGGAGGTGAGGGCGCGCCACGCCCGGCAGACGGCGCGGGAGCGGCAGAGGTCCTTGGCAGGGACGCGCAGAAAGATCTCGTACAGAGCGTCCGCGGGCAGGACGCCTGAGCTGGAGGCGGCGGCGCGCAGCTTAGACGACGACATCGCTGTGCCTGTACTACTAAAATGCGGTGAGCAAGAGGCCACGAAATCGACGATAGATTCAGATCGGATCATCTAACAGGACGATGAGAGGAGGGGCGTAATTATACCGAGAGCACCGGCCGTGAGTAGTAGACTGCTGGTCGCCGTCGACGGGGCCGGAGACGAGAAGGGCGCAGGGGAAAGCGACCAGAGTTTTTTTTTTTTTTTGAAGCTGAGGGATCCCTCCCCGATTTGTGGCGATTTTGACACTGTTGACCTCTGGACAAAACTTTAGCACAAAATGAACCTCGGCCGAAACTATTTCACGGGATTGACCCTTTCGAGTAGCGCCTCACGATCAGGCGCTACCCTACACAGGGTAGCGCCTCGTGATCAGGCGCTATACTTCTTGCCAGCGTGGCGAGCCGGGGCCACGGGGGGCCCAGTCTGAGGGGATAGCGCCTCGTGATCAGGCGCTATGGTGCGATAAGGTAGCGCCTGATCACAAGGCGCTATGCTTCGGTTCCAGAAACTAACAGAGAGCCCAGCGAAGGAAAAAAAACACTAAGTCAATGTGTCGCGCCTTACCATGAGGCGCTATACTATCAAGAGGGCATAGCGCCGCGTGGTAAGGCGCGACACATTGACTTAGTGTTTTTTTCCCCGCTTCCCTCGCTGGGCTCTCTGTAAGTCTCTGGAACCGAAGCATAGCGCCTTGACACTAGGCGCTATGCATCCAAACTTTGCCAAATCCAGAAAAGTGCCAGTTTTTTGATGGAATTACAACAATTCAGCAAATATTCAAAACTACACAGAAAAGTGCCAGTTTCACAGGAAGTGCATAATAACAACAAGTTCATACAATTTTAAAGTTCACCACTACATAGCAAAGTCGAAATGACAAGAAGGTTCAAAATAAATCCACATAGTGGAGTCCCGGAGATCATCCACATAGCAAAGTCGAAACGACATAGCTCTATTGTGTCGAGCTAGATCCCTTGCCCTTGTCCTTCCTTTTGGAAGTGCACTCCTCTTCCTCCTCCTTCTCCCTTGCGAGACGAGCCTCACGTAGCACCCTCTCCCGGAATATCTTGTTCTCCCTCTCTCTATTCGCCTTCGCAATGGCATCATTCTTCCGCCACCTCGCCTTGAAATCCTCATGACGTTGCTTCTCCGCTTCTTTGTGCTTCATCTCTTGACGACGTTGATACTCCCGATACTCAGAACGCATTTTGAGCTTCCTTTCCCGTTCCGCTTCATCCTCCTCTTCCTTCTTCCTCCTCTCCTCCGCCGCATCTTGTTCTCTCACCCTCCTCAAACCCACCTCCAACCAACCCGGCCTCTCACCCTCCTCGCCCGAGTCATTGACGAGCTTCGGTGTTGCTTTGTTGGGTTGAGACGCTGCCATACCTAGAAACATTATAAACTGAAAGTTAGTAAGTGTCCAATATGAATACAATATGCGATAAAAAATTACAATAATGGATAGAAACAATATAAAAGCAAGTATAAAGTGGAGAAACATACGGATACGGCCCAGCTAGGTATCCTATCATACTCACGGTCCTACCACCGCCACGGCCTACACCACCACCATGACCTCTATAACCAACATGGCCTCTTGTAAGCCCAAGTTGCCTCCCTCTTTGTTGCCTTGGAGCTTGTTGGCTCACTCTTTGTTGCCTTGTAGGTTGTCGTGTAGGAGCTTGTTGGCTTGGACCTTGTTGTTGGCTATTTCTTGCTTGGTTACTACCTTGTTGGCTAGGCCCACCATGTTGGCTTGGACCTTGTTGTTGGCTATTTCTTGCTTGGCTACTACCTTGTTGGCTTGTGCTTGCTTCATTTCCCTTGGCTTTCTTCCTTTGGGGGCATTTCCTTATGTTGTGCCCCTCCACATTGCACTTGCCACAACGAGAGCGCACACGAGGCTCTTGGAATTGGTCATTCCGACATTCCCTCCCACCACTGCCCCAACCATCCATGTCGCCCCTTAGACGTTTTGTTTTGCGTCTTCCCTTTTTGTCCACCTTCGAAGCCGGATCGGGCCATAGTTGAACTCCATGATACTCCGGCCATTGTGATCGGTCTAGGAATGGGTGAAACCTAGGAGCCCATGTGTTTTTCGTGGTCTCGATAGAGAACTCGGACTCTCTCACGGTGCGCGGGTGATTAACATCCACATGTCTAGTACGAGCCGCCGTTAGCAAGTGCGAGCAAGCAAGATGAAGCAAATGTGGCCTCCCGCATGTGCACTCACAATCCTTGAGTGATACCTTGAATGCCCGGCCACCATGTTGGACACCATCGGCCGTGGTTCCTCCCGGTTCGTTTACTTGGTAGATCAAGTCCTCATTATCAAATAGTGTTGCAACTTGGGAGTCCGCCTTCATTGACTCGAATTCCACGAAATTATCAACCTTTGGTGGGAATTTGTACTTGTGATTGTGCTTGTTCTTTCCCGCAATCTGTTGGTCCGTCTCGAGTGAGTACTTCAGAAAATATTCATTCAACTTGGTGAATGTGTATTCAACTATTGCAGTCACGGGCAATGCACGCACACCCTTGAGCACCTTATTGAAGCATTCTGCCATGTTGCTTGTCATTTGACCGTACCTCCGGCCATCTTCATCGTAAGCTCTTGCCCACTTCGATCTAAGTTCAATGTGCCTATGGAGAAACTCTTGCCCCCCGGCGTTCAAAGATCTGTTAGCGAGCAATCTGTTGTACAAGTTTGCGAAACGACGATCAGAGAAGGCGAGACAACAATCTTGAAGATCATCGGAAAACTCCTTGCTCCCACAAGCCCTATAGAAGTTTGAGCAAAAATGCCTCATGCACCATCGGTGGTGTAAACGAGCATGCCCGAGGATCTCGATCTGCACCGCGTTGAGAATTCCTTGATGGCGATCCGAGATGACACAAACTTCCCTTTGAGGTGGAATTATCTTGGTTCTCAAATAGTGAAAGAACCACTCCCAACTATCATTGTTTTCCGCCTCAACTAAAGCAAAAGCCAATGGAATCAGACGATTTCCCGCATCATTTCCTATTGCAACCAATAGAGTGCCCTTGTATGGACCGGTCAAAAAGGTGCCATCGACTGCGATGACCGGCCTACAATGTTCAAAAGCACGGACACATTGTTCGAATGCCCAAAATGCACGGCCAAATACTCGGACAGTCTTGCCGTCCACAATCCTTGTTTTTTGCCCAAACGGCTCAACCACATGGACCATCCCCGGGTTAGTCGCGGCCATGGCTCATTGTTGGTAGTGTTGAGATGGAGTTGGAAACCTTATAACCGAGGAACTCGGAGGTGAGTTGACGGTGGTCTGGTTTCACATCCTTGCCATCCACCTTCTTGCCTCGGCACATGTGTGTTGCAACACAACTAGTTATGTGCCAATCGGGACCTTTCTTCAAAGGTCTTGCTCGCACCTCCCACGGACATCCTTCCTGTAAGCATCTCACCGTGTAACGCTTCTTTTTATCGGAGTGAGCCACCTTAAACGGACGATGGTACTTAACTGAGTACTCCTTGATCCACATCTGAAATTCCAACAAGGTTGCGAACCTCAAACCAGGAGTTATCCCATTGTCCAAATGATTCATTTCCCGGTAAGAAATTGGCCTAGCTTCGAGCAAGATACCCTTTCCGCCATCAACCGTCGCTTCATCCGCGAGAGTAAGGTCAGAAAACAACGGAATTCGATGATCCCGTCCCACTACCTTCTCGAACGCTTCGGCCTCCTTGACGGTGAACCCCTCCTCATCCACATCTTCATCGGGCCCATCGTCATCCGAGTCCGATGCATAGCATCGAGAATAAGGGATGTCATGCTCCATGGTCTCTTGTTCAATATATAAGTCCAAATCTCCAACATTGTTGTCGTGGAGGTCAATCCCATCCTCATTGTCCTCGTGCTCATCATCCCCGTACTCATCAGTTGAGATGAGTGGTGGACTCCTACCATCTAGGTTCATGAGTGGTGGACTTTGGTTCATGAGTGGTGGACTCTTACCATCAAATGGGGAGGCATGTCCGTTGGAGTCCAAGCTCACATGCGCATCAAACTTTACCGTGGCAAATAACTCAAGAGACTTGTCAAGCGATTCGGCCACGGTTTCCTTGTATGCAACCCAATGAAGTTCCGAGGTGATACGCAAAAACTTCCAACGGAGATGCACTCCATGACCGGCATTATATCTTCCCTCCAACTCTACAAACTCATTTTGGTTCATCATCAAATTCAAGTCAATCCTAACTTGTTTCAACACCTCGGCGTAGGTAGGACTTTGCTCGAACACCAAGGCTACCTCATCCGGGTCCGGTTCCATATTGCCTTTCAAAAATGCCTCTTTATCCACATGATGAACATGAACAATTGTAGGCATCCCTAACATAATGACAAAAAAGACAACTTAAATCATAGCATTAACCTAACAAGCACTAGCATTAACCTAAAGATCGTACAACCATGCCATGGGTCAACAACAAAATCCAAATCAACTAGCAATTAGGGTTGAACCGAAACATGCACAATGAGGTCAAATGGGATGATTTTATTGGACAAAAATTGAGGGATCGGAGGAGAATACCTGCGGAACGAAGTTGGGAACTGAATCCCCTCTCTTTTCTCTTCAAATCGGAGTGGATTTGGAGAAGGATTAGAGAGGGGGAGAGAGAACCGCCGCCGCCGCCTCTGTCTCTGTGTTTTCGGTTCGATTTGCAAGTGAGGCTAGGGTTGGGGACGGCCGCGTCGCGGCTTACAGGTAACAGGAGGGTAGCGCCTTGTGATCAGGCGCTACCTTATCGCACCATAGCGCCTGATCACGAGGCGCTATCCCCTCAGACTGGGCCCCCCGTGGCCCCGGCTCGCCACGCTGGCAAGAAGTATAGCGCCTGATCACGAGGCGCTACCCTGTGTAGGGTAGCGCCTGATCGTGAGGCGCTACTCGAAAGGGTCAATCCCGTGAAATAGTTTCGGCCGAGGTTCATTTTGTGCTAAAGTTTTGTCCAGAGGTCAACAGTGTCAAAATCGCCCCGATTTGTATCTCTATCTCTGTCTCTTCTCTATCTCTATCTATATCTTTATCCTCTCTATCTCTACTAGATGACCCGTTGCGCCACTGGCGTAGGTGTCGAAATCAAAACTGTAATGCAGCCTTAAGTTGTATATATTTTGCATATATATTATCCGTGTTTGAGATTTCTGCGGCTACCACCGATAATTTATGAACCCATATGAAATAAAAATGAATGGTATATTAGTGAAAATTATTCATTCGTTGAGGCGAATTGGTCTATATAAATCATCAATAAACTAAAATTTGTCTAAACTGGTGAATGTACACAAACATAAATTACTTGATTATAAACTACCTACTCCAACACAGAGGAGTACGGAACATAAGTTTTACGTACGCAAACTTAAATTACTTGATAATAGATTACCTACTCCAACGTAAGCATAATCCGTTGTGCCACTGGCCTAAATGCCAGAAGCGAGAGTGTATTTTAGCCAAGGGCGGAGATAGAGGGACTGCAGTTATTTAACTGATAAATTCAATACCAGACGGTATAAAAAGGAAATGAATGCATCCAGAGTCAAAAGAGAGGGCAAACCGCAGATAACTAACATGGCACATCAATATTAATTTATCCATATAGAAATAAAGAGAGGGGAGAAGGGAAGTTGTTGATAGCCTATGATGAGTAAACCTGCGCTACCTCCATCCAGAGTTAATTAATTTTAGCAAAGGAAGCGACATCCTGAGGGAAAAGATCAAAATCACAAAGTGCTTGCAAAAGGATTGTTCCCTATTTCACTGTCGGCAACAAGTTGTCATTTATTGTGTATGGATCAAAAAGTTTCATCATCATCTGAAGAGATGACAGAACTAAGCAAAGTGAAAAAGCAACTATATTACCAGAAATTAAGAAGGCAGGAACAATACATAGCAAAAGGAGCAGCAAAGGGACCGTTGCTGATGCCGCGGAATATGCTCAGCAAGCTGTGGTCCGGCAAGGTGAGCAATGGGGGAGAATAGCGACGGATCCGACACGTCGGAGAGTACCGGCGCGTCAACCTTGAGGCCGGAACCAAGCCCATGCATTCACGGAACACCCATCATTCGGTCTCGTGGCCCGACAATGTCTTCGCTTTCCTCCCTCTTTTCTTTTGGGCCTGCAAAATGTAGAGAACTGATATCAACTGTGTGTCACAGTTTGTAGAGCTAATAATGTTTGTCCTAAGTATACTAACATTTTCAAAGCTTACTCATCAGACACGTTAAACAAAAGTGAAAATAATACTATAAATTGTTATCTTTCATGTACGTACACCGTTGTATGGACATCACTTTGTTATGCCTATTTAAAAAGATTCAACACTTAGTATTTGTATATGAGAGACCCATCTGTCAGAATTTTAAAAAGATTCAAAGTGTTATTCAATCAGAGGACTTGTTGGTGGTGATACAGAGTGAGTGCGCAAGGAGGACATCTAAAAGAGGGTAAACAACTACACACAAAATTGCCTAATCCCCAAGTCTACACCTCTCATTTAGCATTTGTATCAGCCACCAAACAACAATCTAAACTATCACACCAAGCACATGACACACCAGCCCAGATTGCACAGCCAAAGAGACAAGGATTTGGTATACCTGCAGATGGGTTCGAGACGGCTAGGTCACGGCAAGCACACTCCTAACCTACTTCACACACCCTGCACAAATATAGATAAAATCCATCAGATTCTACACTATACCACTAAAGTAATCTGAAGCCTATTCATTCCAAACATGACATATAGAATAACAGAGGAACCGTATACCAGCATGCTATCACTGTAATCTGCACAGAGAGAAAATATCACACATGTTAAATTCTAAAATAGAACATATTAGCTCAATGAGAGGAATAACTTAGTGATACTGACCCATAATTAAAATGATAATCAGGTACGTAATCCTTGATCAAAAGAGATATGAGGTAGATGGCATCCAGTCATTTAGTATGTACTGGATAATTCTTATTTTACAGCTTTTCAACATATATGCATCAACTTTACAGTGTATTATGAACCTTTCTTATTGCTCTGTTTTGACATGATGAGAATGGTTCACGTAATTGCATGATGAGATATTCCAGTGATTTGCGTTTGCGGTTCTAAATTGTAGCACGCTCGCTACCTCAAGCTTTTCTAAAAACCAGTAAATAGTACTGATCTGGCCATGTGGAACTTAAAATTTGACTTTAACCCTAGACCCTGCCCAATCGGATACAAAAATTCAGGGAAGCAAAATTGCAAGGAGGTACCACTACATTGAAGCCATCCATTTTTGCCCAATCGGATACACAAATCCAGGGAAGCAAAATTAGGATGAGGGTACCACTGCATCAAAGGCATCCATTTTGTAGTGGACCACTGAGTACATCCTCAAGAGCATATTCATGTCTAACCATAAATATTACCTAATAACACATGAAAGCACCGAATAAAATTAGTATTGTATACCTGCAGGTTGGAGACAGGAGGTCGCAGGCAAGGACACATCCAGCAGCCACTCGGGAACGATCCCCTGCCGCCGCAGTCTCTCCTTGCCGCCACCGCTGCCATGTTTCTTCATGTTGCTTGGTGCCAAACTGTGGGGAAGTGAGAAAGGACAGCGAGGACGAGGGACACCGTCCTAGATATTGGTCATCATCGCCAATCTGAAATTGAAAGGAGGTTGAAGCACATAATTAGACAGCTTCATTTTGTTATTTAGACCACATGATTATATATAGTACTAAGAATTTGTATACTGGCCTACTAAGAATAGCTTAATTATCCTATTTACACCACATGAATATATATAGTAATAAGTATTTGTATACTGGCCTACAAAGAATAAAACAGAAAATGGAAAGCTCAAAGCAAATTTAATATTAAACACCATACCAAAATCTTAGTTGCTCACAACAGATCACTTCCAAAAATATTTTGAGATAGTGTACACCACGTAATTCTGGACCAGATTTTCTTTAGTAATCCCATGTACAAACCCTAGCACTAAGAAAATCCCGATCCTCAGATACAATGCAACTGCAACCATTGGAGATAGCAGCATCCCGAACTTGAAGGTTATGTAGAATGTCATAGATGTTCTCATGGTGTGGGTTCATGAGCGTACAGAAGAATTCAAATGTTAGCATCCAACTCCAAGTAAATATCTAGTAAGCATGACAGGATATTTGTGTCCAATTATCCTTGCCAAGATTGATTCATTAGTTACAAAATAATCCAAACATCATAGATACACAGTATTCAAGCAGCCCAAGCCTGGCCGTGGGCATCTATCTGGTAAAATATATTTGGTAGTAAGCTCTCAGAGACTAAACTGCACTGGTCTGTAGCAGTGGAGTAGAGGATGGATGCATATGAAGCCCTCAATTTGCTTTAAATGTTAACATTTTTGGAAGCACAATGAATGCCTATAATGGGATGTTGTGCCTAACATTTTTGGAAGCACAATGAATGTCTCCCTAATTTGGCAGCAGTTACAAATTACAATCCATACCTTCTCAGAATACATAATCTCAAAAGGACCCGACGTTTTGCCGCAGGCCAATGCATCTACAAAACCTTAGCAGCATTTATAAAACTTTGTGCAGGCCTCTGCAGACAATAACATCATATAAGAAATTATTCACCGCACTATAGAAGGGAAATCTTCTAGTAACCAATCACTCAGAATAACATGTATTACTCACGGAGAAACAAGCTTCAGAAAATGGAGATGAGATTGATAATCAAGTCGGCTGTTGCTTTAAACCTTGACTGCTTAGCCCATGGAACTTCCCGCTGATAGATAATGGAGTCTGTTGTTGCTTTAAACCTTGGATGCACTAAATCCAGAAGGGTGAGCACGAATTAATAAATAGATTACAGTACAAAAAGCTAGAGCTAAAACACAATATCATTCAGAAGGCAACCAATTAAATTCAAGAATTGTACCCAACTTCCTTGAGGATGCTCACCAGATCGGGGAATAGCTCTCCGTCCTCTAGGTCACAGATACGCTTCACCGGCCGCAGGGCTTCCAGGTCGCCAATATAAATTAAGAAACTGGGGAAACACTGAAACACAATTTCACAAGTGGGTTAACCTGATGTTCAATTTTCCCATGGCCTTATGGACTGATAACAAGGCCAACATCAGACTGTGACCCCAGTCAAGGATCTTCAAGATGCTTCCTCTCCGCCACTCTTAGCAGGGTTGTGGGGTGAAAACCTGCACAAATCTCTGCCACCTCCACCCAAGCGTAATTCATCTTAGGAAGAGAAATCATATCCTGGAATAAAAGAAATAACGAAACCAGTAACTAATCTGTCAAGCAGAGATTAATCGGTTTGACAATATAGAAACAAAGAAAGAAGAAGAGAAGGTAAATTGTTGATAACCTACGGGGCATTGTATAGCACCACACAATTGCAAACAATTGCCACAACGAAGCCTCACAAGTAAGATTTTTCATGGGGAAGTGGGAGCAAGAAGAAGGCAGTGTGCTCACCTGGAGACTATCGATGGCTGCAACCTGGGGATGCTCAGGTCCGCCGCTATTCTCTGTCTTCTCCGGTGTCGTCTTTAAGGCAGAGCAGACGACGAGCGTGGCAGTGGATGCCTCCTGCTCATCCACAAGCGACAAGGGCGGCGAGACGAGCAGCACGAGAAGGTGGGGACGTCGTCCTCCGCTCGGCTGGCGGGCGACCAGTTCCTCCAGATGCGCTGCCGCCGCACGAAGAGGCCGACCTGCTGCCCTCGGCCACGAAATCAAGGGGAGGAACCAAGTGAGAGATGAGAGAGATAGATGGAGAGGAAGAAACAGGGAGAAGAAGAGACAAGGGGAGGAGGGAGAAGCAAACCTGAAAAAACCGTTCTTCGCCGGCTGCCCGCGTTCCCGGCGGGCCACCGCCGCTTGACCAGTTCCGTTCGTTGCCGGCTGCCGACGTTCCGCCGTGCCACCGCCATCGACCCCGGGAGCGGTGGAGACGAGGTGCTGGCTCGCGCCATTGGGAGGCACCGCTCCTCGTCGGTCAGGTCAAACCAATAATAGTGTTAGTGGAAGCAACAAAACCAACGTTAGCAAGTTGTGTAACCGGTGGTTGTACATGCATGAATCAACTCAAATGACATACAGAAAGCATAGCTATTCCATTTCCTACATTATATACAAGGATAACATACAACTTAAATATGTCCCCTTTCAACCAGGAAATGTTGTAATATATGTTGAGACATTTACAATACGTATCACCTGGTCTAAAAAAAATAACTCATTCAATCTAAAAGTGGTGAGCAGTTCAAGATGCTAAAACATTTATCAAAAAATTTAAGCATTTGTCATCGCTACTCTACCAACATTCTAGGAGATCAAACTCTGGAATGTTTGATGGCATAGATTCCAGGACATCGACAACAAATTCAGACGTTTATCGTCGCTATTCTACCAACCTTCCAGGACATCAAATCCTGGAATGTTTGGCGGCATGGATTCGAGGACGCCAACTACTTTTGATGTCCTGGAATCCAAGCACAATAACATCAGGAATAAATCTACTTCTCTTTTTACTGCACGAAATAAATCCATAAATCTAAAGGGTATCTGCATACAACTCAAGATTAAAAATAATTTTATACCCAGCAGCAGACTGTTCTTTTTGAAACACAGAAAGGCTGGCCTGACTACATTTGAACAATAACATTATCGGCTATCTGCACACTTTTAAAATTATATGAATTATAAAGTGTTTGTTTAAGTACTTGTCACTGATGACTAAAAGATACGATGGTCAGTACCACCAATCCACCGTCCACCACTACTTGGGAAATCACAAAGCTGAATAACCAGAGATCCTATAATAGAAGCAACATGTTATTTTATTTCGGTATGCCTTTTTTAATAGCCAAAGCAAGTTGTGTGGCATCTGTAGTCACAAAAGAAGGAACAATTATCTTTACAAAAAAAATTGCTGGATGTATGTTCACCGTGAGTGAAAACAAAGAATTTCAGCACAGCTATAGGGGAACTCAATGCATAAGAAGAAATTAATCACAGTATGTCTGCAAGCCACTGGTCTAGCAGAGCATTCCCACTGGTCCAGCAGAGCATTCTTCCTTTCTACTCCCTCACATCTCACTATACGAGGAAAAAATTCTATATCACTAAGAGAAACCGAGCAGCCAAAGCACAATAAATACTAAATTATCTAGCCAGTCAGCAAGGAAGAAGCAAAACACAGTTTCAGCTTCGACAATTCAGTTAGAACAGCTTGCGAAGCACAGATTCAGCAGAGCATTTTGTTTTCCTTTGGTACAGCTTGCAAAGAACAGGTTGCAAATTCACTCAACATGTTTGTTTTTTGTAAATTCTATAAAAGCAATTTCGGTAAACTCAATCAACGATACCAATCTGAGGAGTAGTATCTGATCTCATGCAAATATCTTCTAGCAATTCAAACATTAATAGTCTCTATGAAGGCATCCACATTCACGATGAAAAGAGGTAAATACCTTGGTCGAGGATTAATTCAACTCCCAGGCCACCATATTCATGACATTACTAAGTATATGAAAGCTGTGCAGTTTTGCGATCGGAGAGCGATCCATCTACTGTAGCAGCTACAGTAGTACTGTAGAAATGAATAGTGTTGAACAGTATTTTCATCCTGGCCGTCGATCGGCGATCGGACGGCTCTCACAACACGTCCATGATCGTTTTGCAAAAAAAAACCTCCCTCGACGAGAAATCAACCCGCAGTCCAGCCTTCTCCGCTATGATGAACCTGCTTGCAATAACAGGAGACATCAAGGACTTTTTTGCAAAGTGCTCCGCAGAACCCCCCTCCCGCTTCTCTTCCGCGTGCGGCGACGAGATCACCGCCGTCGGCCGCCGCCTCGCGCCATCGTTCCGGTCTTCTAACCAAGGAACTAAATCACATGTTTACAGCGAAATAGAAACATAATATTTAGACATAACCATAATATATTTCCTCTCATTACGGTGGTTCATATGAAAATTATGGCATAATGGAACCATATTTGACCATTTAAATTTACCTAACATATTTGCAAGTAATGCAGCTTAAAACTCTCTGATTGTTTACTTGCATTTAAAAAAAAGGTTGATTAGATGAATATTTCCACAAAATACAAATACATTTACTAACCTAACATATTTACAAGTAATGTAACTTAAATCTCTCTGATTACGTACTTACATTTAAAAAAAAGGTTGACTAGATGAATATTTCTAGAAAATGCAAATACATTTACACTAATTATGGATTGCTTCCAAATTGAATTCCAGCTAAATACATTATACAAATTATAACTACCACCTTCCCTTACAATATATATAACGCAACTAAAAAAATGGGTTGGGCAAATGGGCTCCAGCCTTTCTTTTTTTTTCCCTTCTTTTCCTTTTGCTTTTCTATTTTCCAAAAACTGTTGGAACTTCTCAAATATTCAAAATCAATTGAGACCAAATTCTACAAATTTGCAAAAATTATAATACTCAATACATTCAAAAAAAAATATTTAATTAGATGAATATTTCGAGAAAATGCAAACTCATTTCCTCTAACTTTGTCTTGGTTTCACATTGAATTTAATAAAACCTCAAACAATATTTTTCCTCCGACTATTGAGCTAAATTAATTATTTAACACAAAACAGAGACATATCATACAATTCGAGTAAGTTAATATTTAGAAATGACATAACATTTTAAAAAAATTGTTCCCACTACATGAATATTTCGAGATAATGAAAATTCATTTCCCCTAATTGTAGCTTGATTTTAAAATGCATTTAATAAATGCTCAAAATTTTATTTCTTCCGACTATTGAGCTAAATTAAACATCTAACACAAAACGCAAACATTTCATACCGATTCGAATAAGTTAATATTTACAAATAATATAACTTAACTCCCTTCAATTATGCAATTCAATTTAATAAATGCTCAACTTGAACTTAACTCTCTGTAATTATGTAGTCAAATTTAAATAATGCTTCATTCCATTCACATCTCAAGAAATCAAAAATTTGTTTCATCTAAAGATGGGTTCAATTTAATAGATATTAATACAATATATTCCTCCAACCAAGGAACTAAATCACATATTTACATCGAAACATAAACATAATATTTAGACATAACCATAATATATTTCCTCTAATTACGGTATTTCATACGAAAATTATGGCAAAATGGAACCATATTTGACCATCTAAACTTACCTAACAGATTTGCAAGTAACGTAACTAAAATCTCTCTAATTATGTACTTGCATTTAAAAAAAATGCCGCTGTTGGGCCGGGCTGGCTGCTGCCAGACCTCAGCCCTTTTTTTTTTACCCCTCTGTTTTTTTTTCCTGCTTCTTTCTAAACTCTAAAATTTGATTAAATTTAAAAATGCAAAGTTCTCCCAAATTTCTATATATATATATATGCAAAATAGTGGGCTACCCTGTTGGCTAGCTACACACCATCATCCAGCCATTAGATTTCCCCTATAGGATAAAGGGAGCACCGGAACATAACAGCTCGTATGTAACGCCGTTCACCAACGCAGACTAAGGATGGCAATGGGTAGGGTATGGGGCGGGTAGAGCAATACCATACCCATACCCGTGTAGTCAATGGGTACAAAACTCTTCCCATACCCGTACCCATGGGTATGAAACTTTACCCGTACCCATACCCGGCGGATACCCATACCCGTTGGGTACCCAACGGGTAGATCAAATAGTACACGTGTTAAACATAATTTTACATTGATCGATAACACATTGATAAAAGAAAAACATTTATCTCAATTCAATAACATATATATTTGAGTACATAACAATTATCTCAACTCTAATTGACAACTGATGACAACTTTAGCATAGCTTCACAAGCTCACGAGAATGAATGTTATACCTCCACGGGTAAGGTTATAAATGGGCAGGTTATGGGTATATCCACGGGTATGAGGTTATACCCGTGCCCTACCCGGGACTTAACGGGTAAGGTACGGGTAATACCTATGGGTATAAAATTATGCCCATACCCTACCCATGCGGGTACGGTACCCGCGGCTACCCGTACCCACGGGTAAAATTGCCATCCTTAACGCAGACGCAGCGGGATTGTTTGCAAAGAAGACCCTGCGCATAAGAGCACCAGTTTTTCCTAATCCTAATCATTTCCTCTCTTCTCCACCTCCACCCCGAGCGCCTTTCCTCTCACCTCCAACTCCATTTTCGATCTACTCCAGGGGCGAGAAGGGCGGCCTCGCCGGCAGTGAGAAGGGCGGTGGGGAGGAGGCGCGCGTCCGCGACGTCCGTCCACTTCTTCCTGTCCACAACCTTGATCTACGAATCTGAGCCCCTGGGCAGCACCCTCCCGGTCCTGGATCTAGGAGCTCGTGCTCCGGCGAGCTGCTTCGAGTAAGCCAGCCATGGAGCTAGGAACGTCGCCACGGGAACTCCGTCGCTGGGAAGCCGGCCCTCTCCTGCGGGAGCCGAGCACCGCAGCTGGCCAAGGAAGGCCGATCTGGCCATGGAGTTTTCGTATCTTGGGTTGGTAGGCCTTTATCTGGTCCCTGTTTCGTTGTTTGGATCTGATATTTTTCTGTACAGATTCGTATTTGTGTGTTATTTTCCATGTCTTTTTTTGGATCGATCAATGGCAACGTGCTAGCTACGTTGTTAGATTTTCGGTAGTGCATGGATCTGGGCGGCTGGCCATTTTTTATTGGTAAGAACCAGTACTGTTATGATTATGCATCATGCATGTACGAAACTGGTATGTGCTTGCTTATTTTATTGCATCATGTTGAATCTATGGTGAAACACTCTGTGGTTAAAAGTCCATCGATTTATTTTCTTGCATCATGTTTAATCTTTTTTGGAAACATTCTGTGGTTAAAAGTCATCGAGGAGTATCTAGTATGAAAACATCAGTGAAGCTAGCTCACATGTATTATGGATCTTTCCAAGCTTTAGTTACAGTTGGTTCGAAGTTTTGTCGCTCTCCTACCTTTCTTGCTACCTTCGAAGATTCATTGTAACTATGGTTGAAAAAAATGCAGAATCTTTGATGAAATTGAATTGTATATTTGTTGGACCCGTATGTTCCACGTGGGAATCGTGGTAAACCTTTGACTTGGAAGGGCCGCCTCGTTTCCGTGGAAGTAGAGCAGTGTGGCGGAGGCATAGTAGATGGAGGATGGGGGAAGGAGACGGTGGGAGCTGAGCTAGCTGCTCTGATGTCTATAATGGGAATCTATCTGATGTTTTCGATCTCCCAAAGCCAATTTGATTTGATTTTTTTATCGTAACTCGTTTCTAGATCTTTTTCTGTTGTTTAATTCTGGTGGCATGTCCACGTTTTTTCGCAATTCGGATTTGGATGTGAATTGATGGATGCAGATGAAGACAATAAGACAGGGACATCAGAACCATCTAATGGTAAATGATAGACCACGTCTATAATGGGAATCTCTCCGATGCATTCTTTCCCCAATCCAAGTTCGTGTTTTTTCCTGCCTTTTTTTCATGTTACCCTAGATTTGATTGGCTGCCGATGATGCATAAAAATTGCACGTATTATCTGATTATTCCATGACGATCAAAACAATATTGTCACTGAGGCAGCGTTCTAGTATTAATTTTCGATTCTTAATCTTGCTTTATTGACTATAAATGTTTTTTTGTTGATTCTTCTATCTGTGCTATGAAATTTAGTAACATGGATTGGAGCTAACTGCCGGTGATGGTGTTAAATATACTTTGTAGCATTACGCTATGAAATCAACCTACGATTTGAGGCATTTGCATCCAATTCCTCCTTTTGATCTTAACCTGTGCTTAAAAGTTAGCAGACATTTTTGTTTTTTCTATGTTTTTGATCTTGAACTGTATAAGAGCATTCCCTGTTCTCTCCCTTGTAGCTTGCTGAAGGTCGTCCCAGTGACGTTTAATTCGGCTGCCTCTCTTCCTCTTTTCTCCACCGGTGTTTCCGGAGCATGTGGTTTGGGTGTTGAGTCTGTGGTTGGAGGAAGACGGTGCCGTGGTTCTCTTCGATGATTCTTGTTGTGCAAATGTCTTTCGTCGCTTCTGTCCCCGACTGGCATCAGGGCCGCAACGCAATCGAGCGACGAGTGATGATGCTCGTCAGCGATTCGTTGTCCTCAAGATTTGGTGCGCTGACAGGGTGGTCTTCCTGGAGGTCTGAACCTGCCGGTGAGGCCATCTCGCTGGTGGCAGCCAACGGTCAGGTGGGTCTGCCATTGATGTTTCTGGGAGCCATCTTACTTGATCAGTGGTTGATAGCAAGCTTTGTTAGTAGCCCAATTTGTTCAGTTCAGGCAAAAATACAGTTAGTTTCACCAAATAATACTTCGATTAAACAACAAACAGCAAGGAGATGTTTCATGCAGGATGTACATTTATTTCTCTTTGGTGCTTATTGTCCCAAACTGGTTGTGTTTTGGATGTTTTTTTTGTATCTGTTAATGTTAGAACAAACACTTGTTTGGGTCTTAGATTGAGCATGCTTTCGACGGAGGCAAGATCGAGCATCAACCGGAAGGCCAGCTGCTAACGCCATGTTCTGCAGTTGACAATCATGCTGCCACGCTCCTATGACCGGATTG
Source organism: Poa pratensis (assembly GCA_947311845.1). NCBI lineage: Eukaryota > Viridiplantae > Streptophyta > Magnoliopsida > Poales > Poaceae > Poa > Poa pratensis. The sequence continues at coordinate 4,861,440 of CAMZMU010000046.1, read as the reverse complement.
GGACCACGGTTTTTTCCTTGTAAAGTGTGGGTGTCTCGGCATGAGTGGATGTGTGTTTCTGTATCCAAGAGCGTGCGAGTCTGTAGCCAACCAGGCGTGCGTTTTTTTTTTTTTTTGCTTATCAAGATATTTTGATCTTTGTTTTCTTTTTTTCAATTCATTACTAATTGGAATCATACGATGCAAGAAATTGTTCCACTTTTTGATGTCCCAATTTCTCAAGTTGCGAAGCGGCTTCTTAATCTTATCTGTTTGCGAGAAAAGTGTCTTGGTAATTAGTTACATGCTCTAGCCATGTACTTGTGTTTGCTTACCCGAGGTAATTTGAGCAATATTGAAAAGGTTGAAATTTTCAAAATCATGCCAGTTAAAAAAAATTCTGGGCAATCACGACGTAGTTAAAAAAAACAGTCACAAGTTTATTCCTGCCGTCCCGCTCCGACCAGCACCACTCATAAAGGCAACCATACTATGCAGTTTCCGTCACAAAAAAAATACTATGTGATCGTTAGAAGGAGATCGTTTCAAAATAGGCAAAACAGTGTTTCGTTTCAAACATTGTGACGCGCTATATGCTAAAGTAGGCAAAACAGTTTTTTGTTTGATGTTTGTAGCAGGTGGGACACAATAGCTCCGTCCCCAATCAAAACGAGGATGCAAAAGATTCCTCTTTCTTCCGTCCAGCATGTAATGGATAGCACAGATGACGTTAACGCATGCAAACACTATCCAATGCAACCCAAACCATAGGGATCTCATACTATCCATATCCAATGGCTCTCAGGGTATGCATAGCTAGCCACCCGGGTAGAAAATCCGCGTTCATATATATATATATATATATATATATATACAAATTGTGGCACACAAAATTTCAAACTTGAATATTCCATAACACGGTGTTCCCACTGAAATTTAAACAAACATTCAATTAGGCAAGGTGCGATTAGACAAGATGCAGACATTTTCAAAATTCCAACTACCTTTCAGATCTAACCATTTTATTAACGTGAAAAAAACCCTAATCTGAATAACTTTCTAATTTGCCTACTTCTCGAAATCTAGACAATTTGCAAACATAAACTCTCTTTGCATACTAACAATTCCCAAATCTACACAATTTACAAATGTCGACATTTTCAAATTTGAATTCCACCACACGGATGCGGCGTGTCCACCATTTAAGTTCACATACCAACATTTTCAGACATTTCCAATTGCTTAATATTCCGATGGTCCACAAAAATATAACGCAAATGCTCAAAAAAAAAATATATACTCATAGCAAATAACAAAAAATATTACAACATTTCATTTTGGCCAATATTTCAACACCATGCGAACGAACTTTCCGCAAATGTAGAATTAAATTCAAATGGATTTTCCTGATTTCACTTAAATATTGACGTCGAAATGCAAACATATTTGACCATTTCGATCCACTTAATATTTGAATATTATATACAGTATATTAGAAATTCTCAAAAAAAAAAAACTACCTATTCATGACATAATAAAAAATATGTTCCAACATACCAATTTAGCTAACATTTTAGTTGACAAAACATATATATACTACAAAAAAAAACATCAAGGGCGTGCCGTGACGGCACGCCAAATTCAACTAGTCACAACTCAACAACAGAACGAACATCATGCGACACTGATGCACTAGAAAACGAACATCAGGTTACGTGTTGTGTCTTCTGCTTTAGGTTATGCAACTTGATCAACCAGTTAGGACTCTTGCTGGAATCTATGTACCTTAGCTCTGCTCTGTCTTTTGGCCGAGTGTAACCTCCCTGTCTACTAGCAAAGATTTGCTCCGTCCTGCCTTTCATGCAAGTTGACGGTTAGTTACCAACTAGACATCTCTCACTTGGTTAAACTAGGGAGAGCTCTTGGTATCAGCGATGGAGATTGTGGCTACGTGAATTATCTAGGTACTTGTTACATTTTTTTTTTTTTAGAAATGGGGAGAAGGCCCAGCCTCTGCATCACGGGATGCATACGGCCATTTTATTACAGAATTTGAAGTATCAGGTTCAACAGAATACAAATCATGCGTCTGAAAGAGTAGCAATAAACACTAGCCAGCGAAAAACAAAAAGAACAATGAAACACTTATGCATCATTTAATCTATTGAAGATCTGCCAGCCAGCGAAGTTGTAGAAAGCTCGGGCGACCTCCTCAAGCCGGCCACACCCAGAAGCCACTTCCTCCCGTTGCTCCAAGGGAGGAGGAAGGACCACGCACCAAGCAGGGACGTAGCCTTGAAGATGACCTGCAAATAATTCATATGTTTTGTTTTGTTAAAAACCAAATCATTTCTACACGTCCACAGGGACCAAAGTATAGCACACACGCCTACTCCTACACGTGCCTTATCAATTTTTTGCATCCCTCTCAGCCAATTCCCAAACATATTTGTGATATTAGCTGGTGATGGTAAATTAAAGGTGCATTCGACAATTCTCCAAATAAAACGTGCTAACGGGCAAGTTAGAAACAAGTGTTCAATTGACTCCGTTGAGTCACAGAATTCACATTTCGTGCATCCTTTCCATTTCCTTTTTAACAAATTGTCCTTAGTTAGGATTATCTTCTTATAAAGAAACCACATAAAGATCTTAATCTTTAGCGGTACCTTCAGCTTCCAAATATACTTTCTCAAGAAAACCGTATGATCATTAACCAAATCATGATACATTGATTTTACTGAAAAAAGACCATTAGGGGTTAAGTTCCACACAAATCTATCCGGCTCATCGGACAGTCCAACTTGCATGAGACGTTGAATCAAATGCTCCCATCGTTCCCAGTTCTGCCCACTCAAAAAGCGCCGAAAATCAATATTTAAAGGTTGTGTCGAGAACACTTGTAACTAAATATATAAGCAAGTATTGAATACAACTCTCCTAGTCTCATAGGCACATGCACCTGGGTACACAATAATGTGCAACATAATTAGCATCAATTAAGGGAATACAAACCAAGAAAAGAAGAGCACAAATACAAGTAAAGAAAAGTACATTGCTGAGAGTAGCAGAGAGAAGGGAAGCAAGAGACTGGATATGCTTGGATGTCACGGAGATGGTGGTTCGATGGCCTCGACAATCTTGACAGCATCTTGATCTGGAAGAGGACGCCAACAGTAAAGTTAAGTGAGTCTTAACAAATCTCGGTTCGGCAATACAAATGCAGCTGGTAGAAAATTTAAAGTCCTCACCTACTGGGATCAGAATGATACAATTGCAGTCGCAATTTAAGAAAAATATATTCGCATACATTAGAAAACTTGACAAGCTCCTAGGCCGTCCCTGATCAATCTTTTTTATGGTCTAAGTTGGATACAAACTCAAAGCAGCAAATCTACAAGAGCAAAGATTGCTAAACTTTATTAACACCTCACTTACAACAACACATTCACTTCTACTCTGGTGTACAGAAGATGAGACATAAGGATCAGAACACAATAAAATAAAATGTACAACAAGCGAGCGGAAGAAAGAACTGAACAAAGAAGACAAAATGGCAACATAACAGGCAAGATTATCCAATTAGACAAGCAGAACAACAAGGCAAGCATAATGCACGAAAAATCTCACCAGCCCCGCGTCGTTGAATAGGCAATGGTGAACTTTCTTTAAGGTCTCGGTCTCACACAAGCGGCGGTGCTCCAGGGCCTGTTCAGCACCATTCTCAGCAGCGCCAGGTCCACCCATCCCACTTCCACGACAGTGGTGTAGCCGCTGTCAATTCCCAATTTGAATGAACCTAAGCAAAATATTTCACGGCCTTCTTTAGGAAAATTAGACCATATGCACATGTACAATAGGAAAATCATATGCATCTCAGCAAGTATACAAGATGCATTTAAAAAGTAAATGGTCAAGCTGCACCTAAGATAGAGCACACCCAAAATTGAAGGTAAGTGCATCAACAAAATCATAACACTAAGCATGTATTTCCAGTTATGGCCTCATGTCAATACCGACATGAGTGGCACCGAATACAAGTAAGCAAAACAATATTTCTCTATATTATACAAACACAGGAAAAGAGCAAACAAATTGATATGTATAACATTTTCCAATCCACCATAACACAAGGGAAAGAGCAATTAATAATTTCCATAATACACCCTTTAAAAGGCCAGGAAACAACACCTCTAAAAGAGTAAAAGGCAGCAACTGATAAACCTGTCTTACCTCCATAGAATCCTCTAGCCATACCATCTATCTGCCCTTATGATGAAAAAAATCATTGCTGGACACCTGCAAAAAGGCCAAGCAATAATCACAGCAGACACATGAGCTGAACAATTGAAGTGTCCATAAGAGAACTGATTATTCTTAACTGAAATTTTCCCTCCAAGGAAATCTTGTTTTTCACCTCTAAAAATCACAAATTTGTTTATCTCTACTCTTCTTCAGATAACTGGTACTTCAGATATAAAACTTACTGAAAATACATAAATAATCCATTTTCTGTCAACACAATAACCCACATAGGATTGCTGCAGACGCACATTACCTAGACAGTTACTTTAATTAAGAAACAGAACTCGCTATAGCATCCTATAAGTACCACCATGCTCTGCCAATAACACTACTCTATAAGCTCTGCTAAAAAGAAACCTCTAAAAACTCTAAAAGCTCTGGTACAAAGAAACATGAGAGGGAAAGAAATGAACCTTACCAAGAGGGTCACAGAAGAAAGAAGGATTCTTACGGAGGAGCAGGAATGCTGAATGCAAGTACAGAACATCCTAAAAGAAGACATAGCAGCAGGTAGGCATTTCATCAAACATGGAAGGTGCAAGAAATGTTGATTTCCCAACCGAAGGAAAGCCGACCAAATAAATTTCAATTAATTCACATAAATAGATAAGAGCTTCAGATTACCTTCAGAAGACCAAGATGGTGTGCAGTGGCTTTGTTCTTCTGCGTCTTTGACATATGTCAAGTAAAAGAGAATCAAAGAACATAAGCACATGGTATAGAAATGGCAAAAGAATCAAAGAACATAAGCACTTTGTGTGCTTTATGCATGTTCTAAATTAGCCGACGCTGAACTTATCGAGTAGGAACACACCTATGACCATCTTTACTGAATTCAGCAGGGCAAGTTTGATAGAAAGACTTTCATGTGGCTGGCTGCAACATAAATTTCTTCAGCGGCAATATATTGCATCGTGTGTTGTTGTGCTTCTGGTTATCTCAAGCGCACAGAGCTACTGTCCTCCGCCCTTGTTGCGAGTTGCCACCATTACCAAGCACCAATGAGCCAAGAAAATATTGCCCTGCACCAAAGACACAACAAATTAAATTATCTGACCAGAAACCATGCCAACATTATGGAATCACTACCGCTACTATTTTAGTACCATTACTATTACCTAATGAGAAGGGATAAGATGGTGAACTGCAGCTTCATGACCGTGAACTGCAAGTTAAAGCTGAATGACCAATCAGCATGTGCGCGTGCTGACAATATAAAGTAGGTGTTTTATTCAATACAAATGGGAAGCTAGAAAATATAAAGCATTCCTCCTGATCAGCCGCTATGACATCCTTCTCTTATTCTTACGCCTTCTTCACTTTCGATTCTCCTGTAAATGCACCATAACCAAACATACATTGTCAGCGCAAATCAATTTCAGAGTCACATACTGTGAAATATATTAGCCTGCAGAATCAACAATAAAACTAACTCAGAATGCTTGATTCTTTTAGTATTCAGCCATAGTACTAACCATACAAAGAACTGAATGATTCACTAATTCAACCTAACCAACCCACCATATTAACATCATACAAAATTAATCAAGCGTCAGTGGTAACTACCTTCATGATTTCAGACTGTATCCACAGAAATTGTAAACCCCTCCAAATCTCCACTCTGCCCGCTGTAGGCTTGGCAATCATTGACGTGAGGTTGGACAGGAAAGCAGGCAGGGGAGACCACAAGGATGAACTGCTGCAGTCCACCCACACACCAAAAAAACCTAGATCGAATCCATGATATATCTTCGATGTAGAATCTGCCCACGAGCGGAGACACTGCCACCGGCGCCAAGCGCCTGCGTGGTTCGATCTGTGGAGAGAGAGGAGATGTGAGAGAGGAAGATGAGTTGAGAGGAAGAGGAGGGGCTTACCAGCAGAGGAATCCGCCGGCGCCGAATCCGCAGGCCAAGCCGACGAGGCTGGTCCTCCCTCGTCGCCCTTGCTCGCCTCATTGTCCCCGACGGAGGAGCTTGTAGCCACCGGATGGGGAGGAAGGAGGACACGCGCCGTCTGTGTCCTCCGCGAAGGCCGCGCCACGCCGGCGAGTTGCAGTGCCGACGGAGGTGCCACGCCCCGTCACTCGGAGATGCGCCGCCGTCAAGCGGGAGCCTGCCGGCCGGCCGCCCGCGAGGTCAAGTCCATCGCCCATGCCACCGTCTTCTTTGCCTCCTCCCCTTGCGCCGTTCCGCCGCGCCGAGCTCGCCCTCTTCTCCGTGTGCGACGGCTGGCGGTGCCTCGCCGCCGCTATGCTCCAGCGCCTCTTCCCGCCGCCATCCTCCCGTGCCTCTTCCATGGAGGCGACTTTGGAGGCACGGCGGCGATGCAGCAGCAGGAGAGGGAGCGGTGGAGGAGGAGGAAGCGCACGACGGCGGTGGAGCTCACGGGAGGATAAGAGTGGATTGGGGGGGGGGGGAGGGAGACGTGAGGGGATTGGGGCGTGCGGGACGAGAGGTGATAGGAGGCTAGGTTTCACCACGCGTCGTCCCCGCGAAAAGGAAGGGCGACGCAGAGGAAGCGCTGCAGCTGGGCCCGACCCGCCTGTTGGCCCACACGTCATCGACCTGCTGTGTCCGGCAGCGAGTCAAAAACGAAAAAAACCACGATCCAACGACCATGGTGAATTGGGCGGTGCAAATTTTCTACTGTGCGGGGGTGAATGGACGGGTAAGATAAGCTGCCTTCGGGTGAGCTCAAAGCAAGGAGGAACCGGGTAGTGTTGTATCGTTTATAGATTTAATATATACTATCTAAAAAAAGTTTCGTTCCTTCGTCAAGCCTTTTGTTTTCTCCCCACCTGCCATATCGCTATTACAATTCTCATTAATCAGCATTAAAGATCAAATCAGCATTAATGACGCCCAGTTTTATATTGCCCCTTTTTCCTATTTTTCCCTAAACTGGCAATCAATTAGCATTAACTCATGTGTGGCCTTTCGCAACGAGATGGTTCTGCCGTGATCGATCCGCCGCCGCAATAGACGCGGCTTGCCTGCGCCCCGCCGGTGCGCCCATCCGTGCACCGCGCGTGCTTGGCCGACATCCAACGATTTTCCTTTCTTCTTCCTCCATGTTCTTCTCTTTTGCAAAAAATAAAAAAGGAATCTCTATCTCTTCTCTACTATTCTCTATCTCTTCTCTACTATATTATATATATATATATATATCTAAAAGAAAAGTTTCGTTCCTTCGTCAAGCTTTTTGTTTTCTCCCCACCTGCCATATAGTTATTGCAATTCACATTAATCAGCATTAAAGATCAAATCAGCATTAATGACGCCCGGTTTTATATTGCCCCTGTTTTCCTATTTTTCCCTAAACTGGCAATCAATTAGCCTTTCGCAACGAGATGGTTCTGCCGTGATCGATCCGCCGCCGCAATAGACGCGGCTTGCCTGCGCTCCGCCGCCGGTGCGACCATCCGTGCGCCGCGCGTGCTTGGCCGGCATCCAACGATTCCGCTTTCTTCTTCCTCCACGTTCTTCTCTTTTGCAAAAAATAAAAAAGGAAATACGACCGCAATACTCGCATTCACCTCGTTTGGTCGTTTTCCCTCGTGCATCCTCCTCGTCGGCAGCCCAGCCACCGTACTTCTACCTCTCCTCACACAACGGCAACAGCCGTCGTTGTTGACCCTCGATTGAACAAAACTCACGTCTTTGCCTCCGTTGTATTTGCCCTCGGATAATTACAAATATTCTAAACTCCAAGGTAGCAGCAGGCAGAACTTGTACGACCTCCTTGACGGCGGCAAGCTGGCGCTCCATGCGGAGGTCGTGGACGGCAGCGGATCCGCGAGCGGAAGAGACAGCTTGCTCGTAGGCCACGGCTGCTTCCTCGTCCTTGTGTACTGTTGAGCATACTGAGGCGACGGGAGCGAGCTGATCATGGAGGCGGCGATCCTATCATCGCCTACCGTGTATGTCTCCTTGATGGCGGCAAGCTGGTGCTCGACGGGAAAGTCGAGGATGGCAGCGGAAGCGCAAACGGAGGAGTTGGCTTGCTCGCAGTCCATGGCAGCCACTTCCTTATCATTTCTCTGTGTGGAGCATGGCCAGCGACGGAGGCGAGCTGATTGTGGAGGCGGCGTGTACAAGCATGGACTGGACACCGACGGGAGAGCTAAACTAGAACGTACAGTTGTTCGTATCGACTTGGTATTTCCTTTTTTTTCTTAACAAAAGAAAGCGATTTAGTGGGAGAAAAAAAGGGGAGTCGCTGGATTGCTGCCACGTACCCGCGGTGCACGGATGGGCGCACACGCGGGGCACAGGCAAGCCATGTCCACCCCAGTATCGTGTGCGCAACGGCGGTAGGAACACCCAGTTGTTGTTCTACAGCTACCTGCCCAACGGCAGCCTGACCGACTCTTCCATGGCAGATTGGGGCGCGCGCTACGACATCGCCCTGGTCGTGGCACACGCCATGGCGTACCTGCACCACGACTGCGTGCCAACCATCCTGCATGGAGACATCAAGTCCATGAACGTACTTCTCGCGCTGGTCTATGAGCTGTACCTACAGCACGAATGCGTGCCAACCATCCTCCACGCACTTACTATTGCTATCCAGTCATTGCGACAGGTATGCATATTGGGCAAGAATGCTCCACACTGTTTATTTTGATTTGCTTATCTCAAGTATTTTTTAGCTCCTTATATTTTGCTGCGGACAGCGCGACTCTGTTCATCCGGATCCACAAGGACGTGTTCGACCACGCGGCCTTTGCTGCGGGAGCTCCTTGCACATTGGTGGCACCGGCGGAGGCAGGATTGGAAGGCAGGATAATACATAAGGACGTGTGTAAAGCCGTTCTGGGCGCGTGTGGTGGACATGGTGGCTACTCCATCAACGGGTCTGATGTCGATGTTGCCATTTTTGGAGACCGACCCAGCGAGGCATTGTTATTACAATTCTCATTAATATGAGGCCCAAACTAGCAAGGCAAGGTTAAGTTATCATACAAAGGTAGAGAATGATTACTAAGACATGAAGGGTCTACATGTCCATCTATTTTCTTAGATATGTGATGCTGCTGCAAGCAAAGAAGAGTTGTAATCCTTGTCGAAAAAATTACATGCATACTAGATGTTGACAAATCAGCATTGGTCATCTACCTTCTGATGTGTTTTTAGCTGCCTGCTCGATGGGCAAGTTTTGAATATCAGTTTCATTTGAAGGAGTGATATGTAGGGCAGCAGATAGTAGACATGATTTATTTTGTACCTTTTGCATTTGCATCTCTTAAATTTTGCTAAGTAGCATAAAAGGTTGATGCATGCAAAATATTGTAATATCCGAAGCATATTAGAAGCAGCACTCAATTATTTAACCGACATAGTTGTATGATTTTTCATTAGGAAGAGTCTTATATGATGTTCAATCAAAGCATGTGTAACACTAGCCAAACTCTCTCACAAGATATATCAACTTTTGATCAATACCGTCAATAGATTTTCGTTTTGCCCCGTGGCAACGCACGGGCATTTAGCTAGTTAAAAGAAACCATTATTACAATATCCACCAAAACACCCCTATTTGTTCGGACCCAAAATAAAGACTGCCTGACAAGTTTTAAGAACTACACCGACAGGAATCAACATTCCCCAGAAACTGAAAAGAAGGCGAAAGGAAGTCAACACACACTGAACGCTAAACTTCCTACACCAACCCTACAAAAGTAGGCTTCAAGCTTAACGAGATCTCTCCAGCGAAAAACTCCTCTTCGCACACCATGCATCATCTTCCCCCTATGTTCGACAGGTTTTTAGCCACCCAACCTTGGCCTCCAGGAATTCCATCCTCGCGCTCCTCTGAATATCTCCTCAGCGACTCGTCCCAGCACCTTTGCGGCCGTTTGTAGCTCCAGTTTTACGTCCTCCACCACCTGCAAGTTAGCCCACCAATCAATCCAATAACAAACTCGACGAACAACATCAATTGGCTCAGCCGGCCATTTTCCCTCAAAGCATGCTAAGTTCCTAGTTTTCCAAATCCCCCAGAGAATTGCTGCCACTCCAACCGTCACTTTCAATTTCTGTTTCTCGCTAAACTGATCAAGCCATTCAGTTAAACATTCCCTCGCATCCATTACCTGACAGTTTACACCTGTTGCAACACTAACCGTATTCCAGACATATCTTGCTAGAGGACATTTAAAGAAAAGGTGATTGATTCTTTCATCTTGACCGCAGAAAAGACAAGTTTTCTCACATCTACCACCCCTTTTCAGTAAAATGTCTTGGGTTAGGATGCTTTTTTTCAAGACCAACCAAAGAAAGGTTTTAACTCTTAGTGGGATCACCGCTTTCCACATGAATCTGTACGGAACCTCTCCCACAGATTGCATTGCGGCATAAAAAGATTTCACCGAAAAAATTCCGGAGGGCGACAGAAGCCAAATTAGCTTGTCTCCGTCCTCTGTTAAATTGACCTCATCACAAAGTTTGATGAGACTATTCCATTCAGCTACCTTAGCACCAGTAAGATTCCTTCTAAAGGAAAGAGATCTAACCCCATTCCCAAGAGCTTTCTGGACAGTAATGTTATGATTATTTGAAATATTATAAAGGTTGGGGAATTGAGCAGCAAGACTAATTTCTGAGTGCCAATTATCCTCCCGGAATCTAGTTTTCGCACCATTCCCAACCTGGAACCTAACACACGATAGAAACAGAGGTTTGATCTCCATCAAACCCTGCCAAAAGTGAGAATCACCACTTTTGTGCGAGCATAGCCCAAAAGTAGTTTTTTTTCCAGATATTTATTACTTAGCATAGTTTGCCAGATCCCTTCCTCGTTAAACAGTTTCCAAAGCCACTTAGCAAGCAAAGCTATATTCATCATTTCTAGATCAAGAACACCAAGGCCACCTTGATCTTTTGGTTGACACACTGTCTTCCAATTGACCAGGTGGTATTTTTTCTTGTCCTTCTTGTCGCTCCATAGAAAACCCGATCGAATTTTGTCAAAGGCCTTCCTTTTTTCCACTGTTATTCTATAAAAGGACAGCATATAAAGAAGGATACTAGACAAGGAGGTGTCTATTGAGAGAGTCCTCCCCGCAATAGACAGGTTCTTTCCCCACCAGCATCCCAACTTCTTTTCCATCTTCTCACCACAAGGATCCCAATCACTGTTTTTTGAGTCTCACCTTGTCAATAGGTACCCCTAGGTATTTCATAGGTAGTTCGCCCCCTTGACAAGTGAAAAATTCTTCATATTTGTCTCTCTTGGTTATGGCTGCACCTAAACAGTAAACTTCACTTTTGTGGAAGTTTATCTTCAGGCCAGACATTTGTTCGAAAAGACATAATATAAATTTTAGGTTTCTAGCGACCAGAGTGACGGGCTGACGGTGTGGAGTCGAGGCTTCAAGAAATTTAGCTATCTGATAGATCCGAAAGTTTGGGGGATGATTAGGGTGGAAGTTAAGCGTAGGAATCGAGGTCACGGGACAAATAATCACCGGGAATTTTTTCGGGGTCAAACTCCACCGAACACAAATCTAGCATTTGAATTTTCTGAGTGGAACGGATAGAAAGCGGATATATCGGACAACGGAAATGGAGCGGATTCGGACAGAAAGAACAATAATCGGTCGGTACGCGCATAAGTAGATCGTCAAACCATCCAACCAAAATAATTAATGAAAAAAATCAACAAAACACTCATAGGATAAATAATGATAACACGATTAAGTGAAAATATAGCATGAACAACACAAGTACATATGGATACAATAACATAAACACAAGTGCTTAGTTACCCTCCACACACGATTAAATAGCTTGGTGATCTAACAAAATTGTAATCTATAGTCGGCGCAATGACTATATATGTAAGTGAGTTGATAATTAGAACAACTTGAAGACTCACTAACTAGTAACTATGATATATTAGGTAGTCTTTTCGGTAAAAAAACGGATTATTCGGTTAAAAACGTCGGATTATCCTAACTAATTTTTCGAATAATCCATATTTGGATGCTATTTTGCATACCATATCCTATATCATATCCGGGTGTTAATTCAAATTGTATAAGTCGGATTTCTTAAAACTGATTCTTTAAAATGGATTCGACAACGGATTTAGTGCGGAAATTATCCTAACCGTTTACATTCCTATTCGTTCCCCATCTCCTTTCAAATTCCTAGCCTAGCTCTCGATCCTCCTCTATGAAGCGGGAGTGGAATAATGAATAAAAATATTAGAATCAGCATGAAAACCCGCATTTTGATCTGAAAAACAAGCGTAAGAACTGGTACGCCACAATGGCGCACTCACAAATTCATACAACATCTAGAGCTACATGACTTAATCACACAAAATATGACTTAGATTAGCCCCTCGTGCAACCCTACCTAAATCCCCAAATCATATTGCTAGGCATAACAATATAACCCAATTAGGAGCTTCATTCGAGGGAACTATTGCAGTGGACAGAAGATAAAAGAATTTTGTTTGCTTTGAGGGAACTATTGCAGTTCCATAGAACGTTAATACTAAATTAGGAGCTTCATTCGAAGGATCTGTTGCGCCAACGACAGTATTGACTCCTCCCCACATGATGGTTGGGCCTCCTCTGCAATTGGGGCCACCGCTAGCGTCATCGGCGATGAAATCATCCGGCGTCGGCACGTCATCAAGGTTGGAATCGACACAAACCATCACATTTGTTGATGGAGTGGAGTAATGAATATGGGGTTCTTCTTGGGGGTTGCAAGTTTACGGTTCTTGTCGTTGATCCACCGGTCAGTCAACACGCCACGATAAGTAACCACTTATCTGACATGTCTCGGTTTTGACCGGTATACTCGTCTATTGGGAGCTGTTATCAACACACACCTCGCGAGTTCAATGATCAAATTACTCATCTCAGAAAAGTTCACTAACCAATCAGTGGCGGCGCCACCAGGGGGCGAGGTGGGGCAGCCGCCCCCGCCCCCTCAGCTCGGGCGATTTTTTTGCATATACATACGCTGTTGACAGGTATACGTGCAAGTTTGCAACCGTGAACGGAAAAGAGGAAAAAAAGATCGGGGACGAGTCCCGTTGGCACGAGGGGACCGTGGGGCTCGCTCACGCGGTCGCGACCCTGTTTTCGATTCCCCAATCTCACCCGCCCGGCTCTGCCCTGCGGACTGAGATCCAGTGCCTCGCCTATGGCAAGGCACGCTGTGCCTTGAGGCATCCGATCCACCATCCGTTCCCCATCCAACGGACAGGAGTGGTCAACGGGAATTAGACCCGGTCATCTCATCCCCTTCCTCTGTTTCTCGGACGTTTCTCTGTTCCTCACGCGTTGCTGGTCCCGTCCTTCGCCGAGCTGGAGGAAAGGGAGCGAGCTCCCGTCAGTGGGGGCGGAGGGCTTGCCGGCGCCGATTTCTCCGGGGGGCGGCGCTGGAGCTTGCTGCCCTTCCCTTTCCCACGGCGGCAGAGCTCCGACCGAGAGCCCGCGTAAATTTTCCCCTTCGCGCGTCAGGAACAGAGGATGGACCGAAGTCATATCGTGTTGACCAGTTGTGACCGTTGGATGGGGATGGACGGTGGATGTGATGCCTCAAGTCATGTTGTGCCTCGCCTTGAGCGAGGCATTGGATCTCAGTCCCTGCCCTGCTCTCTCGATCCGCCGCTCCTAGTCCTTGCTCGATCTGCCGCCGGCCCGCCGCCGTCGCTCCTTGCTCCCCAATCTCGCTTCGCCTTGTTCTTTCCTCCCTGATTCCCCAATCCCCAACCGCGGTGCCGCCCTGCTCCCTGCTTGATTTCCAATCCCCGCCGTGACTAGGAGCGTGAGCTGCGCTGCCGCCGGGCGCCGCGCCGGCGATGGACGGAGAGGAGAAGCCGGATTGGGAAGCTATTGCAGCACATGTGGAGGCATTTGAGTTGGAGAATCCAGAGGAAGCTGCAGCACTGGCAGCGGCAAGGGCGGCAGCCGTAGCATCATCTCGAAACTGCAGGCGGAGACGCGACGACACGAACGACAGCAGCGGCAGGGACGGGAAGAGCAGGTTTTGGAAAGATTTCTTGGTGTTGAGCATGTTGTTGATACTAGATCAGCCTCTTTAAAAACATTTTTGGATGCAATGTTTGTTAAACATGATTTGTCCATGTCTAGATTGAGAGGACAAGGATATGATGGTGCCTCAAATATGCGTGGGGAGCTACATGGGATCATATGGTGGATGCCAATTGTCCAATTCAAATTGCATGAGTCCATGTTAGTAGTTTTAAAGTTTTTTTTTATATTTTTTGTATGTTGGTAATGTTCTTTATGAGTTATAAATATGTGAATCTCCATGGACCTTTTATTTTGTTAAATAGACTCGTTTTTTCGGTTTAATTTTTTTAGACCTTATGTGTTCGTCCCCCTCGTCTCAATTCCTGGCTCCGCCACTGTAACCAATGGTATGGTGCGTTATCTCATCCAAAAATCTTATACTGGCTGCCAGGTACTCGTGGGTTTGTACTTGTAAGAACGAAAGACACGTGGTTACCTGCAAACGGAGCTTGGCTCTGATGGTTGGGTTCCCTGTGGTGGAACCAGCCCACCCAGGTTCAAGTCCTAGACTTGGCATGGGCGTTTGCATTTACCTGGATTTATTCCAGGTTTATCCGGCGCTATTCTTTCAGTGGTAGGTGGCGTGCCCGTCAACAGCGAGGCGCCTGTGGTGACTTCGTCAACCTCAAGATTTGCCGGCTCGGTCCTTCAGAGGTGCTCATAGGGGTAGGGTGTGCGTGTGTGCGTTCATAAGGGTGAGTGTACGTGCGTATTTGTGAGCGTCTGTGTTGTACTGTGTTCTCAAAAAAAAAGAAAGACACGTGGTTACCTGAAACAAAATATGCGGCGGCACGTCTCGTTCCGTGTCCCGTTCCATGGAACTTTTGCCGAAAACCACGTCGATCTGCCCCCACCCCATCCAAACCAACCACTTCCCACTGTCGCGCACGCTTTGCCGCGCGCCCCGGACCCTAGCTCGCACGCGCCCCCTATTTAACCATCCGCAAGCCGTAGCCCGTAGCCCGTAGCCAACACCGTCGTCGACCCACGTAAGTAACTGAAGCTAATCTTCCACCACATGGGTACTTGGGGAGCTTATTTCCTTGTCGCGGCCGTGGTGGCCATGGCCGCCGTTGGGTGGGAGGCGACTTGGCGGCGGACCGGGCGGAGTGCTCCGACAAGCTTGTGTCGCTGGCGACGTGCCTGACGTTCGTGCAGGGGCAGGGTCAGGCGCCGACGCCGGACTGCTGCGCGGCGCTCAAGACGGTGCTGCAGACCAGCCGCAAGTGCCTGTGCGTGCTCGTCAAGGACCGCGACGACCCCGACCTGGGCCTCAAGCTCAACGTCACCAGGGCGCTCGGCCTCCCCGCCGCCTGCTCCGCTCCATCCAACATCTCCGACTGTCCAAGTACGTCCGACTCAAACTCAAAGCTTGATTAAGCTTGTGATCTCCACACCTCCTTAAATTATGTAAAATTCATGAGTCCACTAGCTGCCGATGATATGAAATATACGATCATGCCAAGAGAACAACTGTGAGACACCAGAGATTGATGGGCATTTGATTGATTTTTTTCGAGGAAGTGGTGACGTTAAAACTGAACCAGCTGGTGAACTCCACTAGCTTCAATCAATCAAATGCCCTGAATTTGTAGGTGCTCGATCGCGACATGCTGGTAGTGGTAGCAAACGCCTCAAAAGCAAGGGTTTAGCGCGAGAAGAGAGAAGAGAAGAGGAGGAAATATCTCGCCCACCGACGGGAGCGTCCAAATTAGGGAGCTTTCAGCGATTCCCTATGCGGTCCGTGACGCTACCTGTCATCCATTAACGACAGGTTATCCAGCGCGTCACTTCACTCGTTAATTCTGGCCACTGTTTAGGGCAGTGGACAGAAGATAAAAGAATGTGGCAGTCGCTGACGCTAATTAGCTAGCTTGTCCTTGCATGCCATGATTAAGTTAGCTGATGGTTTCCTTCGAACTACAGCGCTTAGAGAGAGAGATTAAGTAAGCAAACCTTGTTTGATTATGATTAAGCAAGTTTTCTCATGATATGGATTCAACTTTTACAGGGCTACTGAACCTGCCGCCCAACTCCAAGGACGCACAGGTCTTCGAGCAGTTTGCCAAGCAACAGGCGGCCCAGAGCAGCCCCGGTGAGTTTTGTTCCTCCTCTCAACTGTCTCCAGCAATATTACTTATTTGTAAGGCAGCTAGCGGATGTGTACAGTATTGGATCCAACCAAACAACAAAATCATATATACTCCGAACTATGCACCATATTTGCGACTGATGCAGATTAGCATCGCCAAACCTGTAATTAATTTGATGAAAGCTAAACGAAACTGTTGCAATGCTACTGGACAGCAGCGTCGTTCTCGTCTGTGGGAGCCCGAGTCGACGTGAGAAATCGATCGATCAATGTGCTAGAACCAGCACAACAGTGCTGTGGTAGCTAGGATTGTCGTGTGCCGTTGGCTAGAGCCTAGAGGCTATACTAACAGTTTACAAGCATGCTTCCATAAAAAAAATGAAAAGACGTATCAATGTTATCATTACGCTGCATAACTAAGTAAGGAGAAGAACTAAGATACAACAGTTTTATAAAGATTATTACAACTAGTGGTCGTGATGATAGTTTGCTTTGGTCCTCTTTGAGATTCGGAGCTGCTTACACTGATTGACGTGTGGTGTCCAGGTGGTGGTGGGTCGAGTGCGCCGAGCACGGGCACACAGAAGAACGCGGCGACGAGGATGAGGTGGTTGGGAGTGGGCGGAGTCGGTGGTGGCGCCGCACGCGCAGTGGCGCTCTTCTTCTTCTTCGCCGCCGTCCCACTCGCCCTGCCTTTCCTGCTTCTTCTGCGCTAAATGAAACGGAGATAGTGGCGATCATCATTAGCTGAGTGCGAGCATGAAGCACGCGTATGTATGTGCTGTCTCTTAGTTAGTCGTCCCCGTGTGTAAAACTGAAGCAACATGCAACGAAAAGAGATTCTGGACTCTGGTGCATGTTGAGGATTGGGATTTCGGCTCAGAGAGCCATGGAGTATATGCCTGCTCATTTGTATATATTTTTTAAGGACTGCCTGCTCATTTGTATGGGATATACTTGATGAAATAATAAATTTCTTCTTTGTCAAAAGGGAGGAGGAGCCCATGTATGTATTACTTGAATTGAGCTTGCTACGATACGTACACGAACTTGCATCAGCACTTCAGCAGTCACCTGCCGGGACAGAAGAAAACCGTTAAGGTTCCAATCCAAAGCTTGCTTTAAAGGCTGCAATGCCGTGCAAGCAAGGCAATAGAACCAGAGCAGCGTCTCAAGTACGTTTACTGTAACTGACAGGAGTATGGGGGTGGTGGTTTTCTTTGGAGTTATTTGCACTGGTGGTCACACAACTCGACAGCTATGTGCACTTAAGTCACATAACTGGATAACTGAATTTTTTGGTCACACAACTCGTCATCTGGTGCACTTAAGTCACTGACCCCACATAGCTGTCGAGAAAACGGCCTGACAGGTGGGGTCAGTGACTTAAGTGCACCAGATGACGAGTTGTGTGACCAAAAAATTCAGTTATCCAGTTGTGTGACTTAAGTGCACATAGCTGTCGAGTTGTGTGACCACCAGTGCAAATAACTCTTTTCTTTGCTTCTCTTTCCAGAGCATACAACAGTCGTGACCGAAGCTTAACGGTCGCACTCCAAGTCTCCATTCAGTCGGAGGAGGACTAACATGTGCTCAATCGCCATGCCTACGGGTACCCAAGATTCGGGCGCTCGAGTGTTGTCTCAATCAGTGGCCGAGCCAGGATCTAAAGCATGTGTTGTAAATTAAAATCTGTGATGTCAAATACATGTGTTTTTAATATTTTTGAATTTTTCTTCATAATTTATTCTTATATACAAAGGATCTGTCAAAAACCTGTGTGGTCAATAGACCCAACGTGGCTCCGCCACTGGTCTCAACTCTAGCGGTGTGTGCCATTGACCATTATACCATTTTTCCATTTGTTAAAAATCTTACTCTTGGGCTTTCTCAAGGATGGGCTCAGATCATGTGAGCTGGACTTTCGGGTCGCAGTTGGGCTCCCACTTCATTCCATGTGAAGGAAAAGGCCAACATCATGTACTTCAAATGATCACGTTTTTTAAAAAAAGTCCAACCAGTCTATTAATATAATTACCAATCTCACTACAAAAATCAGCTAAAATAATTAAATTACAAACACCAACGAACACGAGAAGAGCCAAACCTGTAACCGCACCAACGAACAAGAGAACCGGCCAGATCTCAAGAAATCTGCCGAACACATAACTCCACGTGCCCTATGCCGTCACTAGGCGTACCACTGGAGCGGGGATAGGGCGGGAAGGACCACCGAAGAAGACACATAAATTAACTAAAAAGAGAAATGGGATCCCTCCCGCTGGTGAGATGACGGGTGCGTCGCCCTTTTAAGACCTGAAAGTCCATCGAGACGGGGCGGACTAGCGGCAGCGCTAGTGGGGGGACGGAAAACCGAGCCTAGGGATCACATTTTTTCTTCTCTCTCGTGCTACTTTAGTACCTAGACTATAGCTCCTAGGGATCACATTTTTTCTTCTCTCTCATGCTACTTTAGTACCTAGACTATAGCTCCATCATGAAAACTCTTGGTCTGGCCATCATTGGTCATACCTGCCAATGGTGTGTTTCGGCATTGCATGAAATTTACTCAGCCCTAATATGAGCGTGACAACTCATGATATAATTTTTTGCTGGATCCGACGTTGGTGACACATATGTGTATCTTAACATCCGTAAAGGCATTGCTTTTAGAGAGTTTCAGGCACGTGTGTTACTCCGACACCGGTTGGTAATGTTGTTGGTTATTGTGCGGCCTTAGATCTTGAATCCTTTTTTTCTTTTTTAATAACTCTGCTATGTGCATACGTCACGTCTAAAATTGTCGGCGTACTTGATATCGTATTGATGTTAATATTTACTGTGGCGCCCAGACCTGACTGCTATACCGTGATGCTGTGTGTCACCGTTTAAGCGATACAACCGGAGGTTACGGGTTTACCAATCCCCGGCCAAAACCTTTGGCAGGCGTTGCTCGGAATGGATCATCGGCAACGCAACACCCCGATTGATGCCTTAACACAGGCACAACTATCAAAGCATAATAGAGAGATCAAGACTTGTGGAACAACTGGCACATCACAGACTCTACGACTCAAACCATTATAGTTCAACTCTTATAATAGAGAAAGATAGCAAATTACAATCAGAGGTCACAGACCCAACATTACAATATGCGGAAGCGAATTAGATTGTTCTAGACAACAAGATCCAAAATATGGCCTAAGAGGCCTACAGATAAACATCCAATGCCAGCTGTTCCGGGATGTCCCAAGCTGCCACCTGGGAAACCCAGACTACTCGTCGACGTCCACAAAGAACCCACCTTCGAGGTCGGTGAAGTCCTCATCTGAAACAAAACAAACGACGTTGAGTTCGACGAACTCGCAAGATTATATATAGAGCTTTAGCTCGATCAGGCTTTCAAGGTTTTATGGCTGTTTTGCATAAAGCTGATTTTATTTATTAAAACATAACTCAATGGCATCGACTATTCAGAGTATTTAAAAAGGGTAAGAAGTAACTCTTTTCTTTGATCACTTCTCTCAACATCCACCACCATAATCATTGTACCTGTTCTACCAAGGCACCTCCCCGAATCACCCTCGAGGAAGTCAACCTTGCATTCCTGAGTGGTACCTGTAGTACCCAGCTTTTAATCATTCCGTTCAAGTTGTTCTATGATCTTATCGTCCTTTCCCAAGTCGTCCATAACCGCGGACACGGCTTTTCGAAAGGATTTACCCTGCAGGGGTGTACAATGTTTGCCACGCGTACCGTCCGGCCCATTACCTGTACAGTTAGCTCTCTTCCTTGGAAAGCCGGCTGGGTGGAAGCGGTGTCGACTTCTCCCTCGTTAAGGACTGTCCAGGATCATCAGTGGCGGCAGGACACGAGTGCCTCCAACACCCTGCCCCACGACCACTCATTTTCCTAACACCACCATCCTCATCTCAGTCTTAGCCACCATCATCACGCACGCGCAAATGGAAGCCCGAACTAGAGGACCCTGGCTAGCCCCGCCCGAGTTATTTAGTCTATGAGGGTTCCTGCACTGCGAATGCATAGGCCTCACGCATGGTTGCACGCTCAGTCTTGGTTCAACAGGTAAAGTACTCGCACCTAGGCGGCGAGAACGAGACAAAGCACCACAACCACAGTGGCCTCTCATCCCCACCTTTAAGCATTTTATTTCCTGTCACCACAATTCTCCACCATCATCTCAACATCTCATCACCTGTTCCAACATGAACTACCCATCGGACGAATAAACATTTAACTAAGCATGGCTAAGCATCAACATTGCATAGTTAAGTATTTCAGGCCAACAATACAATCCTATGGTTAATAGGTGGGGAAACAGGCAATGGCATCGGAAACTTAATGCAACTATCGGATACTCTAATCCAATAAAATTGACATTTGGAACCGCATGCAATATTATAGTGGAGAAAATATTTGCGGAAAATAGGATAAGATATGCTCAGAGGGGGGGATTACGCTTGCCTTGTTGATACGGCTGGTAGTACGGCTCTTCGGGTATTGTGGAGTAACTCCGGCTGCTTGATCTATCGAAGCATAACAACGGAAGAGCAATCAATCACCACACATGCTTTAACATATGCAATGCGCAAACACATGATGTCATGACATTTTAATGTACTGAACTTATTATTAGCTATCTAGCAATTTAAATGGGGTGCGAGAATAATTACTTCAACCGGAGAGGAAAACACCCCATATTTAACTTAATGATTCTAATACTTCTAGAAGTACATTATTGCAATTGTGATCAATTATGCATGATGATGATGATTCTGGATAGTTCACGTTTCTCTAAATATTTTGGTATATTACACATAATTTTCTGACGTCCCGGTAAAAAGTTATTACTTTTATAAATTTCTCTTTTAAATTTATGATTTTAATTAATTTATTTTTAACAACAATAACATTTTAATTACACGAATTCGAGAGAGGGATGGGACAGGAGATTCATCGAGGTTCGATGTCCCTACTTGCGCGAGGGAGCAGCGGGAATCAATGCGCAAGAGGGGAAACGAAAAAAGAAAGCATCTAAAAAAAAATAGATCAGCCGGCCTCCAGCCCGGCTGGGCCGGTTTCTAGGCCGGCCTGGCACCAGAGGCAACCGCCGTCTGCCCGGTTTGGGCCGGCTCTGGGGCCGGGTATGGGCCAGAGGCGAACGGCCTGCAGCCCGTCTTAGGCCGGTTTCGCGGCCGGACCGCGAGCAACGGCGACAGGACCACGGCGGTGAACTCCGGCGAGCAGCACGGCTCGGGGAGGCGATAGGAGGAGAGGGGAAGGGGTTTAGGCGAACGTCGTGCTCACCCTCAGCAAGTGGGAGTAGACGACGGGTTCGGGATGCAGCGACGGCGACGAAACCGTGCGCGGCGGCGCTCGGTCGGCAGCGAGGAAGAAGAGGATCGTGGCGTCGATCCTCTGCGTCTCCGGCCGATTCCTTCCACGAGGAGGGAGAGGAGAGCACGGCGGAGGTGCGGGTGAGCTTTGATTTACGCGGGAGCTCCTCAAACGACGGCGACGAGCACGGCCAGCTCGAGTGGTGGTTCGGCCATGGAGAGGAAAATAGAGGGAGAGAGAAGAGCGCGTGGGGGCAGTGAGTGAGCAGGTGGTCCTCGTGTGCCCTTCTTCTGCAGGTGGAGGCAGCGAGGGGAGGCTCGGCGCGGCGTCGAGCTGGTGGTGCGGCGCGAGCACCGCTCTCTCGGTCGCTACAGCGAAGGAGAAGAAGATTTTGCACAGAACCCCCTGGCCAACTTGTTTCCCTCACAAACTGGCCCTTTCCTGAATACAATTAGGTCCTTCTCCTTTTCTTTTAAAAACCTGTGGCTTTGGGGATTTTATTAGGGCACTAAAGCATATTAGAAAATTTTGGGAAAATTCATGTAGCCTCCCACTAACCAGCAGAAGCACCACAAAAATTGGCATGTTGAAATAAAAAGTTTGGAACAACAATTGTTCATAGGGTTCGATTATGGCATTATTGCTAATTTCGAAGTGTTGCTCCTTTAATATTTTTAGAGCAAGTGCAAAATAGTACTTTTGAAATCTTGGAACTTCCTTGACAAATATGGAAGTTTAGTTGAGTTGGTTTTGTCACCAACAACTCATTTGAATTTAATTTGATTTGAAATCAGATATTGCTTTATTCCCCTTTTGTTTTAATTTGTTGTCCAAATCTTGGTTTCAACATGAGCAATTGAACAAATGATGCCATGATGCATGAATGATATGCAAAAGTGAAAATTTTACTCAGGTTTTAGGTTTACAAACTTTGGGCTGTTACAACTCTACCCCCCTTACAGGAATCTCGTCCCGAGATTCTAAGATTGCGGAAAGAAGTCAGGATACTCCTCGCAAAGACTAGACTCTCTTTCCCACGTTGCTTCTTCCTCGAAATGGTGAGACCATTGAACCTTGAGGAACTTGGTAGTCTTGTTGCGGGTCTTCCTTTCGGCTTCATCCAGGACACGAATAGGATGCTCGCGATATGTGAGATCTTCCTGGAGATCCAACTCCTCATGATTGACCCCATGGATAGGATCTTTAAAACACCGGCGAAGTTGGGAGACATGAAACACATCATGCACATTTGGGAAGATGACCGGTAACTCCAACTTATAGGAAAGATCTCCTCGCTTGGCCAGAACGGTGAAGGGGCCAACATAGTGAGGGCCAATTTCCCTTTGATACCGAAGCGGCGAACGCCACGAAGGGGAGAGACGCGGAGATAAGCTTTATCACCAATTTCATAGTGAATTTCCTGATGGTGCTTATCATAGTAGCTCTTCTGCCTAGACTGGGCAATCTTCAGATTCTCTCTTATGATTCTGACCTTCTCCTCAGCTTCATTGATCACATCCGGACCAAAGAGTGCTCTCTCTCCGGTCTCGGACCAATTCAGCGGAGTACGGCATTTTCTTCCACAGAGAACCTCAAAGGGAGCCATGCCCAGACTAGCTTGATAGCTATTGTTGTAGGAGAACTCCGCGAAAGGGAGATACTTTTCCCAACCCTTGCCAAAAGAGATTACACATGCCCTAAGCATGTCTTCCAACACTTGGTTCACTCTCTCGGTCTGACCATCAGTTTGAGGATGGTAGGCGGTACTGAAATTGAGACGGGACCCCATAGCAGTTTGGAAACTCTGCCAAAACTTGGATACAAAGATACTTCCACGGTCCGATATGATCCTCAGAGGGACCCCATGCAATGGAACAATACGAGCCAAATATAAATCAGCAAGTTGACTTGCCCGTATATCATCACGGACTGGTAGGAAGTGAGCAACCTTGGGCAGGCGATCAATGATTACCCAGATTGCATTGTTGCCCTTTTGAGATCTAGGAAACCCGGTGATGAAGTCCATACCAATTTCATCCCATTTCCACTCGGGACTGCAATAGGGCGAAGAGTGCCGGCAGGCCTTTGATGTTCAGCCTTTACCCGTCGACATGTGTCGCATTCAGCAACATACTTGGCAATTTCTCGTTTCATCCGAGTCCACCAGAATTGTGGTCGAAGGTCTTGGTACATCTTGGTACTACCAGGATGAATAGAGAGAGGAGATTCATGAGCTTCTTGGAGGATCAGCCCTCTCAATTTTTGTTTCTTTAGCACCACCAAGCGGTCACCAAAATAAACAACTCCGGATTCATTGACAGAAAAACATTTGGCCTTCCCGCTAGCGATGTTCTCCTTGATTTTTCGAATACCCTTGTCGCGGTTTGGGCTTCCTTAATCTGGTCTACAAGAGTAGATTTAATCTCCAGATTTGCTAGATAGCCGGAGGGGACCATTTCCAAGTTCAAACGAGAGAACTCTTCATGGAGGGCAGGTTGGGCCTTTTCAATCATCAGATTGTTGCAATAGGACTTCCGACTCAGCGCGTCAGCCACGACGTTTGCTTTGCCGGGTTGATAGTTCAGACTCACATCATAGTCCTTGATTAACTCCAACCAACGCCTTTGCCTCAGATTTAAATCTGGCTGGTGAAGAGGTACTTCAGACTCTTGTGATCCGAGAAGATCTCGCAACGGTTACCAAACAGGTATGGTCTCCATTGCTTCAGAGCATAGACCACCGCGGCTAGTTCTAGATCATGAGTTGGGTAGTTGAGCTCATGCGGATTAAGTTGGCGAGAAGCATATGCCACCACATGGCCATCTTGCATTAGCACACAGCCCAAGCCTTGCAGAGAGGCGTCACAGAAGACGACGAAATCTTTGCTTGTGTCCGGCAAGACAAGCACAGGAGCGGAGTTGAGTTTGGCTTTCAGTGTTTTGAAGCTCTCTTCAGCTTCGGCCGTCCATACAAACTTTTTGTCCTTCTTGAGAAGGTCAGTCAGAGCCTTGGCTATTTTGGAGAAACCTTCAATGAATCGACGGTAATAACCTGCCAATCCGAGAAAGCTACGAATGTCCTTGACTGACATTGGAGTTTTCAATCCAAAATGGATTGAATCTTGTCGGGAATGACAGCCACACCATTAGCGGATATCACATGACCAAGGAAGACAAGATTATCCAACCAGAACTCACACTTGGAGAACTTGGCATAGAGGCGGTGTTCTCGAAGTCTTGTCAGAACCAACCGAAGATGTTCGGCATGCTCTTCATCGGTTTTGGAGTAGACGAGGATGTCATCAATGTAAATGACGACAAACTTGTCAAGATAATCCATGAAGACGGAGTTCATGAGCCTCATGAAAGTAGCTGGAGCATTGGTGAGACCAAAGGACATGACGGTATACTCATATGAGCCATAGCGAGTAACAAATGCCGTCTTTGGGATATCCTCCTTTCTGATTTTTATCTGATGGTATCCGGACCTCAGATCCATCTTGGAGAATACCGTTGCACCAGCTAACTGATCCAACAGATCATTGATGCGTGGAATAGGATACTTGTTCTTGATTGTCACCGCATTCAACGGCCTATAATCGGAGACCAAACGGGAACGGTAGAATCTCTCTTTTGACAAAGAGTACCGGACAACCCCAAGGTGAACTGCTAGGCTGGATGAAATCCTTCGCTAACAGCTGATCAATTTGCTCTTTCAACAGAGCCAACTGCTCCACCGGCATACGGTAGGGCTTCTTGGAAATTGGAGCAGTACCGGGAAGTAGATCTATGACAAACTCCACACTTCGGTCAGGAGGCATGCTGTAACGTCCCAAAATCTGTAACCCAGTTTTATTAGTCGAAAATGTGGGCCAACAAAAAAAAATTTCTGTTACTTTATGTGTGCTTGCTTATGTTGCTTGCTTGAGTTGTGTTTGTTTGAAATAAAAATTTAAAGAAAAGAAAAGAAACAAAATAAAAACTCCCACATAAAATCATGTGACACGAGTCACACAAATTTCCTCTTATAAAGAAAATCAAATTTTGTTTTCAAAACAAATTCAGAGGGGTGACATGTGATCACTCTCTCTTGTTCTCATATTCTTTTCCCTCTCTAAAAATATTTCTAAAATTCCTAAATTCAAATTCCAATTCTTTCTTGAACTTTCCCAAAACACAAAATGTGCTATGTTGCACATATCCAAAAATTTCTAGCACCACACCAACAATCCCTACTTTGCTTGTGAGAATCAAGTGTGGAATTAAATTCAAGAAAATCGGATTTAATTTTCGTTGAGGCAATTCGTCGAGCACGTGGTAAACACTGCCCGTGTTCATCCTCTACTCCACGAAACCGAGATCAAATCGGTCGATTTGATCGATCCCTGCAAGGTTTGCTTGCTCTACACTCCTCCCTCACTCCCCTCAGTCGATCAAGCAAGTGGGAAGCGTGGAAATTGGTTGTGTGGGCTCGTGGCCGTCGCCGGACGCACGCCACCGTGCGGTGCACGGTGTCGACGACAGAACCGTGCGTGCAAGCCGCTCCCTGGCCCAGCCCTGCCCCCGTCCACTCCCTCACCTCTCACCGCACGCGCCTGGAAGGACAAGACTGAACCCTGAAGCCCTGAGGCGCCGTGCGCCAGCCGCCGTGTCGCCGCTCGCCGAGCTCTGGCCGCGCGTGGACGCCGACCCCATTCCTCACCTCCACGCCACCCCAGCCCGCGTGGCTCGCCGCAGACACGCCCCTGCCACCCAGCAACATCAGGGACACATCCCCGTCGACCCTCGTGGCCTGCAGACGCCGCATCGATCCATCCTCTCCACGGACGCGCCATGGCCGCCGTGCCGTGTCAAGCTCGTTCACGCCGCAGTGTGTGCACCCCTCTCCCCCTACGCCCTAGCTAGGCACCCTAGGGTCGTCGCCGTGCAGCACCGCCCCCACTGGCGTGCTATCCCCCTCCCTAGACCACTCCTGCGCCCCGTCCACCGCACGCCGTGGTTCGGCTATAAAAAGCCACCGCACCCGTGCCTCCACACCTCACCACCGCTCACTCCAGCACCCCTCCCTCACTCTCCACCCCTCAGCGCCCCGCTAGGAGAGCGGTGACGCTGTCCCGCAAGCCCAGGCCGCCTTGAGCGTCCTCGATTGCCCGCCGGAGTTGAGGAAGAAGCCGTGCACGGACAGGTCGTGCCCCTCTTCCCCTCTCCCCTCTCTGGCCCATCCTAGCCTCACCATTACCCCCGCACTTACCCGCCGCCGTTTCCCCGTGTTTGGAGCACAGACGCGGAGCAGAAGGAGCACCGGAGTTGCAGCACGGCCGCGGAGGTGGAGTTGCTCGCCGTCGCCGCCAGAAGCTTCCCCAGCAAGCACACCTCATCCCAGAGGCTTCCCCACGATCCCCGCCATCGATCCACCTCTTTCCGCAACCTCCCGAGCCCTAGGTGAGTTTCCCCGTGCTTCTCGCCGTCGCCGGAGCCGCGGCGCCGCCCGCCTGAGGTCGTCGATGACCGCGAGCTCCAGGCGCCGTTCGATTAGAAATCGACGGTAGCGTACCGGTTCGCGTAATTAGTCGCTGACTGGTGGACCCCACCCGTCAGCGTTTTAAATTTAAAACGCGCGCGCGGAGCGTTCCGTTGAGTCGCCGACGGGCGGACCCCACCCGTCAGGGTTTTCACCTTTATCCAGTTTTTCGAATTTGAATTCTTTTCTGAAGTTCAGTACTGGACTCGGTTTAGAAATTCAATAACTTTAGTTCTAGCAGTCCAAATAAATCAAACTCAACTGTTCTGGAAAGTCTATGAAATTCTTTAACTCACCAAAGTGGTCTCACTCCATTTAATTAAATAATAAAAATGCATTATTAAAAATGCTCCAGAAGGTTTAAAACACTAAACCATTTGTTTCTGGAGTTATATTAATCCAAATGACTTGAAACCAATTTTGGTAGCTTTGTATTAGGATCCTTTAGCTCCCCAAATTTTGGTAGAATTAATTGAGTAGTATAAAATCCTTAGTATTTGGTTGAACTTCAGTGCACCTTTCTGCACTAAACCAATTAGTGTGAATTGTTGGTAGATCCAATTAATCTCAAACCAACTTTGTTAGATCACTTGTAGCCAAGGTTAGTTGCCCCTAAAAGGATTTAATTTTTGGAGCAACCTAAATTGTTTGGTAGCTAAAACTTGATTAAAAACCTTCTGAACTAAAACAGATGTGTAGGGAATTTGGTAACTCCAAATGACCCCAATCCAATTGGGTGATCTTCTACACATCAGTAGCTATCCATAGAATTTTAGTTTGAATTTTTGTGACAAACATAGATTAAATGGTGAATTAATTAGTGTACAACTAGTTTCTGCCTAAGTTTGAAATTAATTAAATCAAATTTAATTCAATCAATTTGAAACCACCTTGTGTTGCTTGATGTGTGCAGTAGCTATGTGTAGCAATTGTGATGTTGTGATGATGCTTGAGTTAGTATAGTAATTATTTGTATCGCTTGTTTGACGTTAGACGAAAACGCTGCCGGAGTCTTCGAGGAAGGGGAGTACTTTGATCAGCAGGAACAAGACCCCGAGAACTTTGCTGAGCAAGGCAAGCTACTCCACTGAGCTTGCAATTATATACCTCTATTTTAGCCTCAAGAGTTGTTCAAAAGAAAACAATGAATTTTGGAACAAACCCCTTTTTACAAACTACCGGAAAACTATTTTGCCACCTTATATAGAAGTATAAGGTAGTTATTTAAAACTATAGGATGGGAAAAACAATGTTTTCTCGAAACTCTTTTGAAAATACTTGGATAGACCTGCCGGAAGGTCGGTGCTCAGTTGAAGAAGGTTGGTGTTGTTTTTGAGAAAAATGCACATTGTGTCCTAGTACCATGACGACCAACCATTATCCTGTGCGACCACACTTACCCACATATGGGCAAGGGCGTAGTCATATAATTTGCTCGTGTTAGTACTGGATGCCTCAACAACGAGGATAACCTCGTTCCATGAGGGGATGGTCTGAGGACCTACCCCCTGACCTGGGTCCTCTTCAATGTTGGTCTACCGGAAGCCGGTATGGACGTATTTGGAGGAAGAGGATTGAAGGGCTCCCTTGGGTCCGCCGGGCAGAACTACGAGTCCCCACACTTAGTTTCTGAGGATTTGAGTGTCGGTGGAAAGTGTCGTAGCGGCAGGGTCCTATACTAGCATGAGCAAAGGACAGGCTATGGCCGGGAACTCAACTTCGCATACCTCTGGTATGGCGGGACGTGGCTGACACGATGAGTGACCGGATGGGTGTGGGAAAAGCGTACTACCTCTGCAGAGGGTAAAACTATTCGAATAGCCGAGTCCTCGGATACGGACAGTTGGAAGGCTGTCCTAAGACCATGTGCAAAGTTTTGATAAAAGTGTTGAGTTTGGAAAGGAAGATGGTTTTGGAAAGGGCTATTTTCCCACCGGTACCAATGAGTTGGTACGGGGTGGTGATGGGTTTGAAACTGTGGACAGAGTGTGGCTGGATACCGGAGGAGTTTCCGGGAAACAGCTAAAGTGGTGTTTTTCTTAAAATGATAATCTTCTTTCCCCCCCCCCCCTTTCAGGAAAAGATTTTTGAGAGTTTTTCAAATAAAAGTTTTTAAAATAATAAAAGCTAGTGCTTCCTCAAGTTGGGGTAGTTTGCGAGTACAATCCAATGTACTCATATTGGTTTCGTCCCTGGCTATTGTCTTAGCCAGATTTCGAGGAACTCTGCGTTGAAGAGGAGTTTGGCGACGTCTATGCGAACTAAGATCTTCATAAGTCAGCTGCCTGTCGGGTGTTGTCGAGTTGGTTTAGCCCTACTACCGTAGCTTCCGCTGAATAAAGATGGTTTGGCCCTCGAAGGCACCTATGTATAATTAGGCCTGTATGGCCAGGTTTGTAAGACTTTAAACTCGGTGTTGTATGGATGTAAACTTTGATATTCAGTTCGGATTATGTGCAACGACAGACTGATCACGGGATCGTTGTGTTAAGCATAATCGGGTATTTCGGACGGTTAGTCCGGGGTCCCCACAGAGCTGGTATCAGAGCCATCCTGACTTTAGGAGACTTTAGTTAGCATGGGCGTTAGTCAAGAGTTACAAAAGTTAATTTCTAAAACAAGGAAGTGAAGTATTTTCGAAAATTTCTTATCTCCCCAACCCCCCCCCCTATTTATTTAAAACCCTACACTCATTAAGAGTAATCTTTTCTTGAACCCTTAAAATTTTGCACACTTGTTACCCCATTAAGTTTACATTTGATACTCATGTCACTTAACTAACTTAAAATTTTGCCTAAACTTGTAGATGGCACCCAACGTGTCCGAGTTCGTCCAAGTGAGGAAGGACGGCCTGCTGATGTTCGAGCAGGACCTGTACGAGTTGAGCCAGATTTTGGGACGCCCTGTTCCAGAGTTTGAGGGAACTCAGGTCGATTCCCTCGGTAATGGGAACCTGTCCTGGCTCATCAAGTCGTCCGTCCGAGGCAGGATTCAGCCACCCCGTTCCAAGGACTTGGTCTACTCCACGATGGACACTACTTGGGTTGACGGTCTGACCCGAGTTATGCAGAGGCTACTAGCCCGCCTTTGTGAGGAGCACAAGGACGAGCTGGTGGGCACTCGATTCCAGTACTTCGGAAGGCGTGACGACGATGGAAACCCCACCTACCCCGCGCAGCACACTCTCTTCGGCGAGTACATCACCGACATGGAGGTGCTACTTCACGACACCCAGGAGAACCTGCGCGATGCTAGACTCAAGGTTCACTTCCAGCGTAGCTCCCTCGACGATGCCCGAGACCGTGAGACCCAGCTGAAGTGGGAGAATGATAATCTCCGCCTGAAGCTGGCCCGTCAGAGGAGGTCTATCGTCAGGCTCCGCAAGACGGTAGCAGAGCAGAACGAGATGATAGACGAGATGGAGCAGCAGGCGAACGAGATGGAGGAGGAGGGCGAGGATCTCCGCAAGGAGAACAGTGCCTTCATCAGTGATGATGAGGACTACCTTGAGGAGATGGATTACGAGGAGGAGGACGACGAGGAGGAGTTAGTTGACGAGGAGGAGGAGCCGTCTGAGCCAGTTCTCGAGGAGGAGGATCCCGAGGAGCCACCCTACGACTCAGACGTTGAGGTCGTCGAGCCTGGGGTTCCACCTCAGTAGTTGAGCGACGAGAGCACTACCTTAGGACTGTGTCGACCCCCCCCCTATGCGAGTAGAGTGTGTGTGATGGTTCCTAGTGAAATCATGTAGTATGTACATTAGGGTAGTAGGATGTTGTAAGCTTGATGTGTGAACTCCTTGATGTGATGATTGTGTTGAATAAATGTGATGGTCTTGTTTGACTAGTGTTTCATCAACCACCCCCTTTGTGACTTCATCGTTAGCCAAAGCCTCTTTGCCTTGCCTCTTATATCGTATCTATTCCAGGATGACGAACACTCGCCACAACCAGCACGCGGCACCACCACCACCGCCAGAACCCACCGCTGCTCAACTGCTTGCGATCATCATGGAGGATCGCCAAGCTGCCCGGGAAGAGCGTCAAGCTCATCTCGCCGCCCTGCAGCAACTTGCCGCTGCCCACGCCAACCAGAACCACAATGGTGGCAATGGAAATGGCGACGAGGGTGGAAATCAACGCTCTACCCTGAGTGACTTCCAGAAGACCACACCGCCCACCTATTCCAAGGGACTTCACCCCCTGGAAGCAGATGACTGGATCCGCACTATTGAGAACGACCTGGAAGTTGCCTCGGTGGGAGAGAATGAGAAGGTCCTGTATGCTACCCACTACCTTGCTGGACCCGCAAGAGCTTGGTGGGAGACTACCAAGACCCTCCAGCACGCAGGTCATGTCATTACCTGGGAGGAGTTCAAGGACAAATTCCGCAAGAAGTTCATCTCTAGCGGTCTTATCGAGAGGAAGAAGGATGAGTTCCGTAAGCTAAGGCAGGCAGGCAGAGATGTGGTTGGTTACCTGGATGAGTTTACCGATCTTGCTCGGTATGCTCCTGAAGATACCGACACGGAGAAGAAGAAGATGGAGCGTTTTCTGAATGGACTCCATGATGAGATGCAATGTGCCTTGGTTGTCCAGGACTTCCGTGATCTGGAGTCACTTGTGGACAAGGCCATTCAGCTGGAGACCAAGCGCAAGTCCATGTTTGAAGGCCGCAAGAGAGGATGAATATTCAGGAAGGTTCCAGCAGTCAGAAACCCCGCACCTTCCAGCCAGCACCCAAGCCAGTTTATCGACCACCCCCAGCTCCACGTCCCAACTATCCCAACCGTCCCAACAGCAACAACAATGTCCCCCGCCCAAACATCAACAACAACTACCGCCCCAATGGCAACAATCGTCCCGGAGGAAACACCAACACTTTTACCCCTACTGCCAGCGTTGTCTGCTTTGAATGCGGCAACAAGGGTCATTACTCCCGAGACTGCCCCAATCCCAAGAGGAATGCTCCACGCCCCAATGCCCCTGCACCTAATCCTGGACAAGGCCGAAATGGGAATGGAAATGGCAAGAATGCTGCACCCCGTGGCAATGCGGCTGTTGCAAGAGGCCGTCTGAACCACATCAACACTGAAGAAGCCCAGGAAGCGCCAGATGTTGTGCTGGGTACGTTCCTTGTCAACTCAGTACCTGCCACTGTCCTGTTTGATTCTGGTGCTACCCATTCCTTTGTTACCAAGGAGTTTGTTGTTAAGGGAGGTCTAGTCGGGAACCTCTTGTCCAAACCCCTGCTTATACAAACCCCAGAGTTCCTAGTAGAGACCAAGCTGTTTTGTCCCGACGTCTCTCTTGAGATCAAAGGAGAAAACTTTCCAGCCGATCTAATCATTCTAGGAACCCAGGGCATAGATGTCATTCTGGGTATGAATTGGTTAGCAAAGTATCATGGTCGTATCGACTGTGCCAGAAGAGCAGTATCTTTCACCACAGACCAAGGAATTGAAGTGGAGTATGCGTCACAAGCCAATCAATCCCAACCCTGTTGCCATGAAGGCATAGCCCGACCAACTCTAGATGAGATCCGTGTGGTCCATCTGTTTAAGGATGTTTTTCCGGAGGAATTGCCTGGTATGCCACCAGACCGGGATATTGAGTTCGTGATTGAACTTATTCCTGGAACATCCCCTATATCCCAGAGGCCCTACCGGATGAATCCAGAAGAACTGGTGGAATTGAAGAAGCAGTTAGCTGATCAGCTCAGTAAAGGTCTGATTCGCCCAAGCGCATCACCTTGGGGATCACCTATCATCTTCGTGGACAAAAGAGACGGTACCACACGCCTGTGTGTGGATTATCGCAAGCTCAATGATGTAACCATCAAGAACAAGTATCCCCTGCCCAAGATCGAGGATCTGTTCGATCAAATGAACGGAGCCCGAGTCTTTTCTAAGATCGATCTTCGGACAGGTTATCACCAGTTGAAGATTCGAGAGTCTGACATTCCCAAAACCGCCTTCACCACCAGATACGGATTGTTTGAATACACCGTTATGTCCTTTGGTTTGACCAATGCCCCTGCTTATTTCATGAATCTCATGAATAAGATCTTCATGGAGTACCTCGACAAATTCGTGGTTGTCTTCATTGATGATATCCTTATCTACTCCAAGACTGAAGAAGAGCATGCTGAACATCTGCGTTTGGTTTTGGAGACCCTCAGAGAGCACCAACTGTATGCCAAACTTAGCAAGTGTGAATTTTGGCTAAGTGAAGTGGCATTCCTCGGACATGTTGTGTCTGCAGGAGGAATCTCTGTTGACCCCGAGAAAATCAAAGCCATTCTAGACTGGAAATCACCCACCAGTGTGACGGAAATCCGAAGTTTTCTCGGACTAGCAGGTTATTACCGCAAGTTCGTTGAAGGATTTTCCAGTATAGCCAAACCCATGACCCAGTTGTTGAAGAAAGATAAGAAGTTTGAATGGACCCAGAAGTGTGAAGATAGTTTCCAAGAACTGAAGAAGAGATTGACTTCAGCCCCAATCCTAATCATGCCAGACGTCACCAAGAGTTTCGACGTGTATTGTGATGCTTCACGTCTCGGACTTGGTTGCGTTCTGATGCAAGAAGGGAGAGTTGTGTCGTATCTGTCTCGACAATTGCGACCGCATGAAGGGAATTACCCAACCCATGACCTGGAGTTAGCAGCTGTGGTTTTTGCTTTAAAAAAATGGCGACCCTATCTTGTGGGTCATCGCTGCGAGGTCTATACAGATCACAAAAGCTTGAAGTACATTTTCACTCAGAAGGAGTTGAATCTGAGGCAGAGAAGGTGGATGGAATTGATTAAGGACTATGATGTCGGAATTCATTACCATCCCGGAAAAGCCAATGTGGTAGCCGATGCCCTAAGCCGGAAGCCATGCACCCTGAATACCCTAATCCAAGCAGAGCAGCCAACCTTATTTAAGGAGTTCGAAGATTTCGGACTTGAATTGGTTAGCTATGGATATCTTGCCAACCTGGAGTTAGCCCCAACCCTGTTGGACCAAATCAAAGAAGCCCAGAAGGGTCATGAGAGTATTGAAGGTATTAAGAAAAAGGTACCCCTTGATAAAGCACCTGGTTTTGCCATAGATGCTGAAGGAGTTCTGAGATTCAAAGGACGCCTATGTGTGCCCGATGATAAGGAACTTAAAGGTCTAATCCTGAAAGAAGCCCACAATACCCCATACTCGATCCACCCCGGAGGAACCAAGATGTACCAAGATCTTCGTGAGAAGTTTTGGTGGCATGGAATGAAGCGGGAAATTGGATCTTTCGTGGCCAAGTGTGATAATTGTCAGCGAGTCAAAGCAGAGCATCAGCGCCCTGCCGGATTGCTCCAACCCCTCAAGACCCCGAGTGGAAATGGGATGAAATTGGAATGGATTTTATCACCGGACTTCCTAGGTCAAACCGAGGCCATGACTCAATTTGGGTCATCGTTGATCGGCTGACCAAAGTTGCCCATTTTATCCCCGTCAAGACCACATACACCGGGGCCCAGTTAGCAGATTTATATATGTCCCGGATAGTAAGCCTACACGGAGTTCCCCAGAGAATTGTATCTGACAGAGGCACGCAGTTTACCTCACGGTTCTGGAAGGCTCTTCATGAAGCCCTCGGAACACACTTGTCTTTCAGCACAGCCTATCACCCCCAGACTGGAGGACAGACCGAGCGAGTAAACCAGATTCTGGAAGATATGCTTCGTGCATGTGTCCTAGCCTATGGCTCTAAATGGGAAGATTGCCTTCCATTTGCAGAGTTTTCCTATAACAATAGTTATCAGTCCAGTCTGCAAATGGCCCCATTTGAAGCACTTTACGGCAAGAAGTGCCGTACACCCTTGAACTGGTCCGAGACCGGAGAAGGAAAAGTGTTTGGACCAGATACCCTCCGAGAAGCCGAGGAGCAAGTCCAACTTATCCGTGAACGTCTCAAAACAGCCCAATCCCGTCAGAAAAGTTATGCTGATTCCAAGCGTCGTGACGTCACTTTTCAACCTGGAGATTTTGTCTATCTTCGGGTGACACCACTCAAAGGGATGCAACGTTTCCATGTCAAAGGAAAGTTGGCACCCAGATATATTGGACCTTTCAAGATTCTTGCCCGTCGCGGAGAGGTAGCCTATCAGTTAGAGTTACCCCCAGAACTATCGGAATTTCATGATGTCTTCCACATTTCCCTGCTCCGGAAGTGTCTTGAAGTTCCTGACCAGCCTGACGTTTTCAAGAACATTGACCACCAATCCATCGACCTGAACCATGATCTGACCTACCGCGAGAGACCATTCAAAATTCTCGACGAAGATATTCGTCTCACCCGGAGGAACAAGATCAAGTTTTACAAAGTCCAGTGGACTAATCACTCTGAAGAGGAAACCACCTGGGAACGTGAAGACTACCTTAGAAGCGAATTTCCCCACCTCTTTAGCACCTAAGCCTAGCAAATCTCGGGACGAGATTTATCCTAAGGGGGGAAGGATCTGTAACGTCCCAAATCTGTAACCCAGTTTTATTAGTCGAAAATGTGGGCCAACAAAAATTTTCTGTTACTTTATGTGTGCTTGCTTATGTTGCTTGCTTGAGTTGTGTTTGTTTGAAATAAAAATTTAAAGAAAAGAAAAGAAACAAAATAAAAACTCCCACATAAAATCATGTGACACGTCACACAAATTTCCTCTTATAAAGAAAATCAAATTTTGTTTTCAAAACAAATTCAGAGGGGTGACATGTGATCACTCTCTCTTGTTCTCATATTCTTTTCCCTCTCTAAAAATATTTCTAAAATTCCTAAATTCAAATTCCAATTCTTTCTTGAACTTTCCCAAAACACAAAATGTGCTATGTTGCACATATCCAAAAATTTCTAGCACCACACCAACAATCCCTACTTTGCTTGTGAGAATCAGTGTGGAATTAAATTCAAGAAAATCGGATTTAATTTTCGTTGAGGCAATTCGTCGAGCACGTGGTAAACACTGCCCGTGTTCATCCTCTACTCCACGAAACCGAGATCAAATCGGTCGATTTGATCGATCCCTGCAAGGTTTGCTTGCTCTACACTCTCTCCCTCACTCCCCTCAGTCGATCAAGCAAGTGGGAAGCGTGGAAATTGGTTGTGTGGGCTCGTGGCCGTCGCCGGACGCACGCCACCGTGCGGTGCACGGTGTCGACGACAGAACCGTGCGTGCGAGCCGCTCCCTGGCCCAGCCCTGCCCCCGTCCACTCCCTCACCTCTCACCGCACGCGCCTGGAAGGACAAGACCGAACCCTGAAGCCCTGAGGCGCCGTGCGCCAGCCGCCGTGTCGCCGCTCGCCGAGCTCTGGCCGCGCGTGGACGCCGACCCCATTCCTCACCTCCACGCCACCCCAGCCCGCGTGGCTCGCCGCAGACACGCCCCTGCCACCCAGCAACATCAGGGACACATCCCCGTCGACCCTCGTGGCCTGCAGACGCCGCATCGATCCATCCTCTCCACGGACGCGCCATGGCCGCCGTGCCGTGTCAAGCTCGTTCACGCCGCAGTGTGTGCACCCCTCTCCCCCTACGCCCTAGCTAGGCACCCTAGGGTCGTCGCCGTGCAGCACCGCCCCCACTGGCGTGCTATCCCCCTCCCTAGACCACTCCTGCGCCCCGTCCACCGCACGCCGTGGTTCGGCTATAAAAAGCCACCGCACCCGTGCCTCCACACCTCACCACCGCTCACTCCAGCACCCCTCCCTCACTCTCCACCCCTCAGCGCCCCGCTAGGAGAGCGGTGACGCTGTCCCGCAAGCCCAGGCCGCCTTGAGCGTCCTCGATTGCCCGCCGGAGTTGAGGAAGAAGCCGTGCACGGACAGGTCGTGCCCCTCTTCCCCTCTCCCCTCTCTGGCCCATCCTAGCCTCACCATTACCCCCGCACTTACCCGCCGCCGTTTCCCCGTGTTTGGAGCACAGACGCGGAGCAGAAGGAGCACCGGAGTTGCAGCACGGCCGCGGAGGTGGAGTTGCTCGCCGTCGCCGCCAGAAGCTTCCCCAGCAAGCACACCTCATCCCAGAGGCTTCCCCACGATCCCCGCCATCGATCCACCTCTTTCCGCAACCTCCCGAGCCCTAGGTGAGTTTCCCCGTGCTTCTCGCCGTCGCCGGAGCCGCGGCGCCGCCCGCCTGAGGTCGTCGATGACCGCGAGCTCCAGGCGCCGTTCGATTAGAAATCGACGGTAGCGTACCGGTTCGCGTAATTAGTCGCTGACTGGTGGACCCCACCCGTCAGCGTTTTAAATTTAAAACGCGCGCGCGGAGCGTTCCGTTGAGTCGCCGACGGGCGGACCCCACCCGTCAGGGTTTTCACCTTTATCCAGTTTTTCGAATTTGAATTCTTTTCTGAAGTTCAGTACTGGACTCGGTTTAGAAATTCAATAACTTTAGTTCTAGCAGTCCAAATAAATCAAACTCAACTGTTCTGGAAAGTCTATGAAATTCTTTAACTCACCAAAGTGGTCTCACTCCATTTAATTAAATAATAAAAATGCATTATTAAAAATGCTCCAGAAGGTTTAAAACACTAAACCATTTGTTTCTGGAGTTATATTAATCCAAATGACTTGAAACCAATTTTGGTAGCTTTGTATTAGGATCCTTTAGCTCCCCAAATTTTGGTAGAATTAATTGAGTAGTATAAAATCCTTAGTATTTGGTTGAACTTCAGTGCACCTTTCTGCACTAAACCAATTAGTGTGAATTGTTGGTAGATCCAATTAATCTCAAACCAACTTTGTTAGATCACTTGTAGCCAAGGTTAGTTGCCCCTAAAAGGATTTAATTTTTGGAGCAACCTAAATTGTTTGGTAGCTAAAACTTGATTAAAAACCTTCTGAACTAAAACAGATGTGTAGGGAATTTGGTAACTCCAAATGACCCCAATCCAATTGGGTGATCTTCTACACATCAGTAGCTATCCATAGAATTTTAGTTTGAATTTTTGTGACAAACATAGATTAAATGGTGAATTAATTAGTGTACAACTAGTTTCTGCCTAAGTTTGAAATTAATTAAATCAAATTTAATTCAATCAATTTGAAACCACCTTGTGTTGCTTGATGTGTGCAGTAGCTATGTGTAGCAATTGTGATGTTGTGATGATGCTTGAGTTAGTATAGTAATTATTTGTATCGCTTGTTTGACGTTAGACGAAAACGCTGCCGGAGTCTTCGAGGAAGGGGAGTACTTTGATCAGCAGGAACAAGACCCCGAGAACTTTGCTGAGCAAGGCAAGCTACTCCACTGAGCTTGCAATTATATACCTCTATTTTAGCCTCAAGAGTTGTTCAAAAGAAAACAATGAATTTTGGAACAAACCCCTTTTTACAAACTACCGGAAAACTATTTTGCCACCTTATATAGAAGTATAAGGTAGTTATTTAAAACTATAGGATGGGAAAAACAATGTTTTCTCGAAACTCTTTTGAAAATACTTGGATAGACCTGCCGGAAGGTCGGTGCTCAGTTGAAGAAGGTTGGTGTTGTTTTTGAGAAAAATGCACATTGTGTCCTAGTACCATGACGACCAACCATTATCCTGTGCGACCACACTTACCCACATATGGGCAAGGGCGTAGTCATATAATTTGCTCGTGTTAGTACTGGATGCCTCAACAACGAGGATAACCTCGTTCCATGAGGGGATGGTCTGAGGACCTACCCCCTGACCTGGGTCCTCTTCAATGTTGGTCTACCGGAAGCCGGTATGGACGTATTTGGAGGAAGAGGATTGAAGGGCTCCCTTGGGTCCGCCGGGCAGAACTACGAGTCCCCACACTTAGTTTCTGAGGATTTGAGTGTCGGTGGAAAGTGTCGTAGCGGCAGGGTCCTATACTAGCATGAGCAAAGGACAGGCTATGGCCGGGAACTCAACTTCGCATACCTCTGGTATGGCGGGACGTGGCTGACACGATGAGTGACCGGATGGGTGTGGGAAAAGCGTACTACCTCTGCAGAGGGTAAAACTATTCGAATAGCCGAGTCCTCGGATACGGACAGTTGGAAGGCTGTCCTAAGACCATGTGCAAAGTTTTGATAAAAGTGTTGAGTTTGGAAAGGAAGATGGTTTTGGAAAGGGCTATTTTCCCACCGGTACCAATGAGTTGGTACGGGGTGGTGAGGGTTTGAAACTGTGGACAGAGTGTGGCTGGATACCGGAGGAGTTTCCGGGAAACAGCTAAAGTGGTGTTTTTCTTAAAATGATAATCTTCTTTCCCCCCCCCCCTTTCAGGAAAAGATTTTTGAGAGTTTTTCAAATAAAAGTTTTTAAAATAATAAAAGCTAGTGCTTCCTCAAGTTGGGGTAGTTTGCGAGTACAATCCAATGTACTCATATTGGTTTCGTCCCTGGCTATTGTCTTAGCCAGATTTCGAGGAACTCTGCGTTGAAGAGGAGTTTGGCGACGTCTATGCGAACTAAGATCTTCATAAGTCAGCTGCCTGTCGGGTGTTGTCGAGTTGGTTTAGCCCTACTACCGTAGCTTCCGCTGAATAAAGATGGTTTGGCCCTCGAAGGCACCTATGTATAATTAGGCCTGTATGGCCAGGTTTGTAAGACTTTAAACTCGGTGTTGTATGGATGTAAACTTTGATATTCAGTTCGGATTATGTGCAACGACAGACTGATCACGGGATCGTTGTGTTAAGCATAATCGGGTATTTCGGACGGTTAGTCCGGGGTCCCCACACATGCCAGGCAATTCTTCCGGGAACACATCCGGGAAGTCACACACCACGTGTATGTCCTGGATTTCAGGAGGGGTTTCGCCTTCCATAAAGCAAAGGAGGATCTCGGGTGAGTTGGGTATGACTGAACATGGAGGTCTTGACATTGCAGACCAATACTTAACACTGTCGCCGGAAGAAGTGGTCACGGTGATGGTCTTGGCAGCACAGTCGAGATTAGCCCGGTATTTGGCTAGCCAGTTCATGCCCAGTATGATATCAATGCCACTTGACCTTACAGCTACCAAAGCGAAAGGAAAAGAGTAGTAACCGATGGTAATCTGGACCTCAGGGGTAACACCATCGGTTCGCCATTTAGAGCCAGGTGTGGAGATCGCCAAGGGATGGCTCATCTTCTCGAACGGTATGTTGTGGTCTTTTGCAAACGCTATTGATATGAATGAATGCGATGCTCCAGAGTCAAACAAAACTGTAGCTGAATTGCCGTTGATTCGTAGCTCACCCATAAGGACGCCGGGGTCCTCTTCAGCTTGCTCAGCAGAGACGTGGTTCAGGCGACCACGCACAATAGGTCCAGCCTTGCCAGCTGGAGTGGCAGGGGCTCGTGCAGGAGTTCCCGTGATAGGTGCCTTCTGGGGGCACTCCCTGGAGTAGTGGCCAGCCTGGCCACAGGTGTAGCAGGTGAGTCCAGGTGGAGCAGGAAGCATAGGACGATACCCACTCCCGCCTACCCCAAGTGTCGAAGTAGTGGGGCGCGGAGGTGGTGGCCTGTATCCCGCGGCCCTCGGCATGAATGGAGCACGCGGCACAGCGCTGTAGGGAACAAACACCCTGCGCTTCTTGCTCTCAGAACCCGAGGAACTCTGGTGGTCCCCGTGTGCGGGCCTCTTGGAAGCCTCAAGTTCCATTCTTCCCTGCTCAAGAGTGAGAGCCTGGTTGAACAGCTCCTGGTAGGTCTGGAACTTGAAGGGCAGCAACTCATAGCGGAGCTGTGGCGTAAGACCCTTGCGGAATAGCTCTTGCTTGTCAGCATCATTTGTCACGTCCCTTGGGGCGTAACGGGAGAGATGGTTGAATTCACGACCATAAGTGCGGAGGTCCATACGTCCCTGTTGCAGATCCAGGAACTCCCTCCTCTTCAAATCCATGATCGGCTGGGGAATGTACTCCGCACGGAAGGCAGTGCGGAAATCCGCCCAAGTGAAGACATGGTTGGCCGGGAACAAAGCCACATGGCTCTCCCACCAACAGCCAGCTGCACCAACCAAGAGGTAGGTGGCAAAGTTGACTTGTTCAGCCACTGGGACATGCAGCGCGGAGAACTTGCGCTCCAAGGCGCGAAGCCAATCATCAGCTTCCAGTGGCTCCTTAGCATCAGCAAAGGTGGGTGGTTGTGAGCGCAGAAACTCAGTGAGAGTGTTGCACTCGTTCCTCCGTGCATTCTGCTGCACCAACTGCTCAAGCAAGCGCTCATTGCGCCCGCGATTCTCCTCAATGGCCATCAAGACTTGAGCCATCGAGGGTGGTGGCGGTGGTTCCTCCTCATTGTGGTTACCACGGCCTCCTCGAGCCATTCTGGAGATTTGACAATGACACAGTTAGTATCCATCTCCGAATGGTTAAAACAATAGCATTAGCGTCTTCTCAAGTACACAGACTAGGGACGATAATACTTTGTGAAAAGGAATCAACAAGATAGAACTCGGGTCAAAGATCAGCATCATGTACTACTAGCGTGGGTCTCAGATAGTTAAGAAACCATGTGATTCAACACACTCTAGTTGGCACAATCCGGGACCTTCTGTTCAAGTCCTTGGGTTAAACCCAACGCTACTGAGGATTTTAGTTTGCAACGCAGCGGGAGCAACGTGACACATAACAGTAAAGGTAGAACCCAACCCCGTTTCTAATCATTTTGAAGTAACAGATGAGAAGTAAAATCTTTAACTCAAATCGAGGTAAGATTGCTCCGAGATTAGAGTGTAACCAGATAAGGAGTAAAAAGAATCCTAAGATGGTTTTCACAACTCATTTTTAGGTTAAAAATATTTTCACAGACACTAGACTCAACGTCGACCAGTAGAAGGGTTTCCTACAGGCAGTACTGATCTGATACCAACTTGTGGCGCCCCGACCTGACTGCTATACCGTGATGCTGTGTGTCACCGGTTAAGCGATACAACCGGAGGTTACGGGTTTACCAATCCCCGGCCAAAACCTTTGGCAGGCGTTGCTCGGAATGGATCATCGGCAACGCAACACCCCGATTGATGCCTTAACACAGGCTCAACTATCAAAGCATAATAGAGAGATCAAGACTTGTGAAACAACTGGCACATCACAGACTCTACGACTCAAAGCATTATAGTTCAACTCTTATAATAGAGAAAGATAGCAAATTACAACCAGAGGTCACAGACCCAACATTACAACATGCGGAAGTGAATTAGGTTGTTGTAGACAACAAGATCCAAAATATGGCCTAAGAGGCCTACAGATAAACATCCAACGCCAGCTGTTCCGGGATGTCCCAAGCTGCCACCTGGGAACCCGAGACTACTCGTCGACGTCCACAAAGAACCCACCTTCGAGGTCGGTGAAGTCCTCCTCTGAAACAAAACAAACGACGTTGAGTTCGACGAACTCGCAAGATTATATATAGAGCTTTAGCTCGATCAGGCTTTCAAGGTTTTATGGCTGTTTTGCATAAAGCTGATTTTATTTATTAAAACATAACTCAATGGCATCGACTATTCAGAGTATTTTAAAAAGGGGTAAGAAGTAACTCTTTTCTTTGATCACTTCTCTCAACATCCACCACCATAATCATTGTACCTGTTCTACCAAGGCACCTCCCCGAATCACCCTCGAGGAAGTCAACCTTGCATTCCTGAGTGGTACCTGTAGTACCCAGCTTTTAATCATTCCGTTCAAGTTGTTCTATGATCTTATCGTCCTTTCCCAAGTCGTCCATAACCGCGGACACGGCTTTTCGAAAAGATTTACCCTGCAGGGGTGTACAATGTTTGCCACGCGTACCGTCCGGCCCATTACCTGTACAATTAGCTCTCTTCCTTGGAAAGCCGGCTGGGTGGGAGCGGTGTCGACTTCTCCCTCGTTAAGGATTGTCCAGGATCATCAGTGCCGGCAGGACACGAGTGCCTCCAACACCCTGCCCCACGGCCACTCATTTTCCTAACACCACCATCCTCATCTCAGTCTTAGCCACCATCATCACGCACGCGCAAATGGAAGCCCAAACTAGAGGACCCTGGCTAGCCCCGCCCGAGTTATTTAGTCTATGAGGGTTCCTGCACTGCGAATGCATAGGCCTCACGCATGGTTGCATGCTCAGTCTTGGTTCAAGAGGTAAAGAACTCGCACCTAGGCGGCGAGAACGAGACAAAGCACCACAACCACAGTGGCCTCTCATCCCCACATTTAAGCATTTTATTTCCTGTCACCACAATTCTCCACCATCATCTCAACATCTCATCACCTGTTCCAACATGAACTACCCATCGGACGAATAAACATTTAACTAAGCATGGCTAAGCATCAACATTGCATAGTTAAGTATTTCAGGCCAACAATACAATCCTATGGTTAATAGGTGGGGA
Organism: Poa pratensis; assembly: GCA_947311845.1. NCBI lineage: Eukaryota > Viridiplantae > Streptophyta > Magnoliopsida > Poales > Poaceae > Poa > Poa pratensis. The sequence continues at coordinate 4,817,791 of CAMZMU010000046.1, read as the reverse complement.
AACAGGTAATGGCATCGGAAACTTAATGCAACTATATGATACTCTAATACAATAAAATTGACATTTGGAACCGCATGCAATATTATAGTGGAGAAAATATTTGCGGAAAATAGGATAAGATATGCTCAGAGGGGGATTACGCTTGCCTTGTTGATACGGCTGGTAGTACGGCTCTTCGGGGTATTGTGGAGTAACCCCGACTGCTTGATCTATCGAAGCATAACAACAGAAGAGCAATCAATCACCACACATGCTTTAACATATGCAATGCGCAAACACATGATGTCATGACATTTTAATGTACTGAACTTATTATTAGCTATCTAGCAATTTAAATGGGGTGCGAGAATAATTACTTCAACCGGAGAGGAAAACACCCCATATTTAACTTAATGATTCTAATACTTCTAGAAGTACATTATTGCAATTGTGATCAATTATGCATGATGATGATGATTCTGGATAGTTCACGTTTCTCTGAATATTTTGGTATATTACACATAATTTTCTGACGTCCCGGTAAAAAGTTATTACTTTTATAAATTCCTCTTTTAAATTTATGGTTTTAATTAATTTATTTTTAACAACAATGACATTTTAATTACACGAATTCAAGAGAGGGATGGGACAGGAGATTTATCGAGGTTCGATGTCCCTACTTGCGCGAGGGAGCAGCGGGAATCAATGCGCAAGAGGGGAAACGAAAAAAGAAAGCATCTGAAAAAAACAGATCAGCCGGCCTCCAGCCCGGCTGGGCCGGTTTCCAGGCCGGCCTGGCAACAGAGGCAACCGGCCGTCTGCCCGGTTTGGGCCGGCTCTGGGGCCGGGTATGGGCCAGAGGCGAACGTCCTGCAGCCCGGCTTAGGCCGGTTTCGCGGCCGGACCGCGCAACGACGACAGGACCACGGCGATGAACTCCGGCGAGCAGCACGGCTCGGGGAAGCGATAGGAGGAGAGGGGAAGGGGTTTAGGCGAACGTCATGCTCACCCTCAGCCAGTGGGAGTAGACGACGGGTTCGGGGATGCAGCGACGGTGACGAAACCGTGCGCGGCGGCGCTCGGTCGGCAACGAGGAAGAAGAGGATCGCGGCGTCGATCCTCTGCGTCTCCGGCCGATTCCTTCCACGAGGAGGGAGAGGAGAGCACGGTGGAGGTGCGGGTGAGCTTCGATTTACGCGGGAGCTCCTCAAACGACGGCGACGAGCACGGCCAGCTTGAGTGGTGGTTCGGCCATGGAGAGGAAAATAGAGGGAGAGAGAAGAGCGCGTGGGGGCAGTGAGTGAGCAGGTGGTCCTCGTGTGCCCTTCTTCTGCAGGTGGAGGCAGCGAGGGGAGGGCTCGGCGCGGCGTCGAGCTGGTGGTGCGGCGCGAGCACCGCTCTCTCGGTCGCTACAGCGAAGGAGAAGAAGATTTTGCACAGAACCCCCTGGCCAACTTGTTTCCCTCACAAACTGGCCCTTTCCTGAATACAATTAGGTCCTTCTCCATTTCTTTTAAAAACCTGTGGCTTTGGGGATTTTATTAGGGCACTAAAGCATTTTAGAAAAATTTGGGAAAATTTCATGTAGCCTCCCACTAACCAGCAGAAGCACCACAAAAATTGGCATGTTGAAATAAAAAGTTTGGAACAACAATTGTTCATAGGGTTCGATTATGGCATTATTGCTAATTTCGAAGTGTTGCTCCTTTAATATTTTTAGAGCAAGTGCAAAATAGTACTTTTGAAATCTTGGAACTTCCTTGACAAATATGGAAGTTTAATTGAGTTGGTTTTGTCACCAACAACTCATTTGAATTTAATTTGATTTGAAATCAGATATTGCTTTTATTCCCCTTTTGTTTTAATTTGTTGTCCAAATCTTGGTTTCAACATGAGCAATTGAACAAATGATGCCATGATGCATGAATGATATGCAAAAGTGAAAATTTTACTCAGGTTTTAGGTTTACAAACTTTGGGCTGTTACAATTACCTTTTACGATAAAAGCAATTGCACAGTGATTTGGTTCACAGGTTCTTTTTTGCAATTTAGGGCCTCTTTGATTACCGGGATCTCCAAAATGAAGGAATAAGAAAAACATAGGAATCAGACATGATTCTATGTTAAAACATATGATTGAGATGACAGAACTTGTGTGAAAGCGTGTGTTTGATTCGTATGAATATGAAAACATATGAAACCTAAAATGTAGAGCGAGATCATTATTAACAAATGCAAAGTTAAGATTGGGTCATTATTATGCAATTTATAGAATTTGACTTGTTCTTTCTCCATATGAATGTATAAAACAAGTTTGAGTGAATTTTTGAATTACTGTGTTTTTCTTTTAAAATAACAAAGGAAGTCATGATAGAAAATATATTCATATGCTTTTTACTCAACCATTCCTTTGAATTAACAACGACTTTAATGTACTTTCTTAACATAATCAAAGGAGGCATATGTCTACTAAAAGGTCAAGTTTCTATGGACAACCTTTGTTTTTATTTTGGAAACGAGCAACTCTAGAAACTTTAAGCAAAACCTATGTTAAGACTTAAGACAAGGAAACAAAATGTTTGGATGTGAACTCAGCGAGGGAGAGGAAGAAGCGATCACCGTACGTCCTTCATCGTTATGAAAAAGTTTTTTATCGTTCTAATCTTACGTTTCCATTTGACCAATCGAAATCTCAATCTCGTCATTGCTATGTTATAGCACTCCTCGGGTTTACCACTCCGTCTCTCCAACGTTAGTTCTGCTATTCTCAATCCCTTTTTATTTACTATATTTCAACTAGTTACTGTGGTTTCATAGCACGTATGGGCTCCTAGCTAGTAAGACTGAAAAGCTTATTATACTAGAACATACTAAGCTACATAAGAAACAACTTCCATCAAAACATATGATAAATAATATAAAAAATACAAGTTGTTGAGAGTACTCAGACATCATCCGAATTTGGAAACAATCAACACGCTTATAATTAGCAATATCTGGTACCCTTTGGCCTTGAAAAATTATGGCCAACTCCTTTTTTTAGAATCTAGTCATTCTTTGTTCTTCCGAACTGCTATGCAAAGATATGTTGTGACAAATAGCTCCATGTAATCACTTCCGCAAGAGCAGTAGTTCACACACGAAAAATGATATGTAGCTCCAATCATCACTGAGATAAAATAAATAAAGATAAATGGATTGATAACTAGAAAGGACAAAACTGAGGAAAAAACTAATAATGGTGGAGAGACGAAGTGGCAAAATCGATAAGTTTTGTAACAGAGCAGTTGGCAATATTGAGATCTTGATTGACCAAGTGGCGAAACTGAGAACAAAACTAATGGTGGAGAGATGAAGTGGCAAAACTCAGGAGTGTTATAATGGAGGAGTGGCAAGATGGAGATTTTAATTAGTTAAATGGCAAAACTGAGAATAGCATCGATTATAGTAGCATGAAAAAGGTAATTGCGTACTCTCGTTGGGAAATTTATCCGGACAAGGAAACTTACCGATGATAGCCACATCTAGTAGATTAGAAAATATTAACTTGATAAGTTGGCCATTAGATTGAAATTGTCACCTAACGATGTGACTCGGACACAAGAGTAGACCATCTCATGCGATCTACGGGACACAAAATTCCACGCGCACTTCATCGTCACTAGGCACACCGCCGGAGCGGGGATACGGCGGGGGATGACCTTACTCTAACACCATGATGTTTCCACCACCACACCACGTTGACGAAGACATATAAAATAACTAAATTAGAAAAAAGATATCCCTCCCGCCGGTGAGATGCCAGGGTCCGCCACCCTTCTAAGTCCTGACATTTCATGGTGGCGCGGACCGGCTGCAGCGCCGGTGGAGGGACGAAACACCTAGCATGGGGATTGCCTTTTTTGTGTCATGTGCTACTTTAATAGTATCTAGACTAGAACTCTGGGATAAAACCCTTGGCCTGACCATGGTTGGTCATGCATGGCAATGGTGGTGTTTCGACATTGTATGGAATTTGACCAGTCCTACTTTGTGGATGAAAACTGATGATCTGGTGTTTGACTGGATCTAACGACGGTCACACACATGTATGTCTTTACCTTCGCGAAACGTTTTTTTAGATAATTTTACGCATGTGTGGTACTACGATAGTGGTTGACATCGTTGTTGGTTAGTGTGTGCCCTTAGATCTTGAATTATGTTGACGTTTTTGTTTTAATAGTTTTGATATGTGCATACTGCATGTCTAGAAATTGCTCATGAAATTGAGTTATACAAATTTTGTTATATAAAATTGACCTATTTGATATCTTATTGATATTAATATATTACCATTGACGCTAAAAGTAAATGTCGTCATTTGGCCCCCTAGTTTTTTCCCAAAGGGCCTATTTGATTCATAGGATCTCCGGAATGAAGGAATGTGATATGATTGCATGTGTAACCATATGATTGAGAAAACATAGAGACTTATGTGAAAGTTTGTGTTTGATTCGCAGGAATAGGAAAACACAGAAAACCTAAAATGTATAGCCAAACAAAGGTTAAAAAATGCAAAGGTACGATTGGGTAATTATTATGCAACTTATACCGTTTGATAAATTGATTGTTCTTTGTGCATATGAATGTAAAAAAAGGAGATTTGAGTGTATTGCATAATTCATTTGTTTTTCCTTTGACATCTATACCAAAGGAAAATTTCCTCCATTTTCAATGCTCCTTTCTTGTGAATGAAATGGGTGAATAGTGTCATTATCGGAAAAAAATCCTATTTGTATGTTTTTTCTTCACTATTTTTTCTAAGCAAAGAGGGCCTTAATGTACTTTGTTAAGGTAATCAAAGGGTACATATGTCTATTGAAAGGTCAACTTTCCCAGTAACTTTAAGCAAAACCTGCGTTAAGACAACAAAACAGAATGTTCGGATGTGAACCAGCGAGAGAGAGGAAGAAGCGATCACCAGACGTCTTTCATCGTTATGAAAGAGGTAAATGTCGTATCTCGTTGGGCCAATCTATCCTAACCAGGAAACTTACCGCAGATAACCACGAGCAATAGATTAGAAAATATTAACTTGATAAGCTGGACGTTAGATTGAAATTGTCACCTAACCATGTGACTCAGATACAAGAGTAGACCATTTCCACAGTCCTGTTCGTCGCACAAATACAGTACAAGAGTAGACCATTAGAAAATAGTCTTCGGACTTGACGCTCGACACAATTAGATGAGCATTTGATTATATGCAGATCAGATGCAGAGGACTGTGTTTAAAGTTTCCAGGTCATCATCACGTAACAAGCCTAGACATGTCAGAAAAAAAACATAACAAGTCTAGGTGGAAGCTTCTATTACAGCTTTAGCATTAGGTGCACGCCTAATCCCAAGTTCCTAACCCAAATTATTAGAGCAAAAAATAGAAAAACAAATCTCCGAGCCAAAGCAAACCAAACCAAACCAGAGCCGCCCTCAAATCATTTCGTTCGTTGGTTCGTTCGTTCGATTGAGGAGCAACTAACCCACCAGGCCACCAGCCAGGCCGGCGGCGATCTCGGAAGAGGCGCCCCATTGCCCGCCCCGCCAACCCGAATCCGCCATTGCCCTGCGGTAGGAGGCTCCTGGATCTCGGATGGCGTCGGCCAAGTCGTCGCGGTCGCGGCCGGCCGGCCATTCCGGGGTGTTCCCGGTGGGCGGGGCCGCGATGGGGGTTGGCGGCGGTGGAGCCGGCGGGGGCGGCGGCGACGGCGGGGTGCAGCTCGCCGACAAGCTCAAGATCTTCAAGACCGACAACTTCGATCCCGACGCCTACGTGCAGTCCAAGTGCCAGACCATGAACGAGAAGGTGAGCCAGCTCTCTCTCTCTCTGATCCGCATGGGGCTGGGGCTGGGAGCGCGCTCGATCCATCTACATTTGTGTTTGTCGAGTCTGGATCGCGAATGGTGTGACGTTGTGTTTGCGGGCGGAACCTGTGATCGTGGTTCCTATGGAGGGGCGAGAAATGCGATGTGGTGGTGCTCGCATTTAGGTCAAATGCGTTATGGCGGCCTATTGTTTGCCCGTATCAAGCTCTCCTTTATTATGCCTTTTGCGTTATTGAATTATGCTATATGTCTGTAGAGATTTTGGATTAGATGATCTGGGTAGATGGATAATTCTAACTTCGGGATGCGAGTCTTTTACAAGGTTGTGGTTGCAATGTATGACTCAATGAGTTGGAATTATCTCAGGCGATAGGTGTGAATACTTTATTTTAGCTGGAGGTGAAACTTAATTCATCAGTTGTAAAAGGAGATCGTGTTTTGGCTGTATTACACGTCGAAACTGAAAAAGGGCATGCTCTAAACATCTGGAAAATAGTATTTCAATATGGTACGCACGCTCAAGTAAAAGGATTTGGAAATGCTTGGAGTTCAATTTTGAACAACCAGCATTCTGGTTAATGCAATCTAATGGAGGTAGGCTGGAGTATCTAAATTTCTCGTAGTGCACTATGGCGTAGGTTGCTAGTGCTTTTTTTTGGTTTTCACATAAAAATTGCACTCTCACCTGTGTTAAAATACTAACTACCTAAACTATTCTCATTTACCGGCTGCATTTTGCTTCCAAGTTTGCACAAGCATTTCAAGATAATTTTGCCTTATCATTCCTTAGTTTTGACTATACTAAGCTGAAACTGTACTAGAGCTGCATATGAGTACCGTGTTAAAGTGCACAACAGAAATAGCTGATGGAATCAACTTCATTACAGGAAATAAGACATTTGTGTTCCTATCTGCAAGATCTAAAGAAGGCTTCAGCTGAAGAAATGCGAAGAAGTGTTTATGCAAATTATGCTGCATTCATCAGGTATGGCAGCTGCTCCAAGAGTCCAGTTACATTCAGTGCTTTTATCCATTGTCACCTGTGTGCTAGAAATGAAGCCACCCTAGGTGATAACACATAACAGGAGTGTTATAGTGTATTTATTGTTGCAACATTATTTTCTACTCTTCTTAAATTTTGGATAAGGCCTACAAGAACAACTAAACAGGATGACACATCACAAGAGCGTATCTTCTAATTACTGATGCCAATGTTTCCATCCACTCTGTTATGTGGTGCATTTGTACCACTGGAAAAACCACTTAAAACCTATTGGTCCTTCAATAATCTATACTACACGACTCCTATGTTTATATCAAATCACTTACACTAATAAAAATTGCTTACGAGGAAGCATTCGCCTATTTTAGGTTACTGTCTTTATATTATTTGTTCTGAGAAATTTCATGAAACTTGTTGGGGGTGGCTACGATATGGAAGAGGCAGTTGGGTACGAAAGTTCCTCAAATATTCTCTTCTTACATATTTTCATACAGATCCCACTTCCAATTTCCAGCTTGTTAGCTGAGTAGTGAGTGGATGGTTGAAAAATTTCTTGGTAAGCACGAGCATACAATCACACAATCGTACACAATATATTCAGTTAATTCTTGTTTTTTTACATCTCCATCCTTTGTGTTTTAGACATAAAGGCTGTAGAGTACTAGCTGTCATGTATTTGGTTTTGTTTCTGTCCTCGTTAGAAAAGACAATGCTCTGATCGTCAAGAGTTCCAGTAAATGTGCCTTTTTCAAGCATTACCCTCTCTATTATTAGAAATTGGGAATTACGGGTAATCATTTCTTATGTGCGGAGCATCTAATTTGTTGCATGTCATATCATAATTTTTCCATTTATGGCTTTGCTGTTAAATAATTTCTTTTATTTATTTCTGTTCTTCCTCGTACAATACTATTTCGGTGTCCCCACTAATATATGAAAACTGATCTCCTGGTCATCAGAACATCGAAGGAGATATCAGACCTAGAAGGAGAGCTCTTATCAATTAGAAATTTACTCAATACACAGGCAGCTTTAATCCATGGTCTATCTGAAGGAGTTCAAATAGATTCCCTTACTTCGGGCACTGAAGGTTCTACAGAAGAGGACATATCCAACGTTGAAGATCAGGAGCCTTCAGAAGTACAGAAATGGTCTGCAGATTTCCCTGACTTGCTTGACGTTTTGCTAGCTGAGAGAAGAGTGGATGAAGCTCTAGATGCACTAGATGAAGCGGAGCGAGTTGCTGCAGACGCAAGACGTACACAAACTCTATCTGCAGCTGAAATTTCGGCTTTGAGAGCTGCTGTCTCTGATAATCGTCAAAAGCTGGCAGACCAGCTTGCTGAAGCTGCTTGTCAGCCATCTACTCGTGGAATTGAACTTCGTGCTGCTGCTTCTGCTCTTAAAAGGCTTGGTGATGGCCCTCGAGCTCACAGTCTGTTACTCAGTGCACATAATCAAAGGCTTCAATGCAACTTGCAAACTATACATCCGTCAAGCACATCATACGGTGGAGCATACACTGCAGCACTTGCTCAACAAGTTTTTTCAGTTGTAGCTCAGGCGCTCAGTGACTCTGTAGAAGTATTTGGTGACGAGTCATGTTACGCTTCTGAGCTGGTTACATGGGCTACCAAGCAGGTCTTATCCTTTGCACTTCTGGTAAAGAGGCATGTGTTGTCTTCTTGTGCAGCTGCTGGAGGCTTAAGAGCAGCTGCAGAATGTGTTCAGATATCACTTGGTCATTGTTCCTTGCTGGAAGCTCGTGGTCTGTCTGTTTCTGCTGTGATCTTGAAGCAATTCAAGCCCAGTCTTGAGCAAGCATTAGATGCTAACTTGAGGAGAATTGAAGAGAGTACTGCTGCCCTAGCTGCAGCCGATAACTGGACACTCACTTATCCCACAAACAGTAATCGCCCATTGGCTAGATCTTCTGTTGCTAATTTGGCACAGCCAAAGCTCTCTACCAGTGCACATCGTTTCAATTCGATGGTTCAGGTAATGATCGATCCATTTTGATTGAGTAACATGAATGAATCTTTCCTACTTGTTGTTTTCATCGAAATGGTTGCGACCTATCCTTCTTGCAAGCTTTGTCCTTGGCGAATATGACATAGTAATAGTATTGTTCTTTAGTAGACAACAAATAGGTACAACCTAAGGTAACATTTATCTTGACTGAACTTCTGTTCACACAAAGATGTAGTTCTCAACTTGGATTTGGTTGGTTCTCGGTAGATGCTTATCTCGACTACAAGGTTTTCAACCTAGTCGAGTCGAGTCTACACCCAACCGACTAGGTCACGAGTAGCCTGGCAGTTGTACAAACAGAGCAGAGCTGGGGGTGAGATAGAGAGGAACAGAGCAGGAGAGACCATGTGAGTGGAGGGGATGAGAGGGGGGCAGGATGAGGAGGGAGTACCGAGTATTGACCAGGAGAGGTGTCGGTACGTTGGGGAGGTGGAAATCTGAGGTGGTGGCATGTCTTGGAGTTGTGGCAGCAGCAGCGGCGTGTCTTGGCAGCAAATGAAGAGGTGCTGCAGGAGGTCTCTGAAGGAGCGCTGCGCGTCTTTGCAGCAGATGAAGAGGTGCTGCAGGAGGTCTCTGAAGGACTGCTGGTTCTGGGTGTTGCCGTCGACGCATCACACCCTAAAGGCAGTTGTTGAGCCTAGACGGTTGGCCTGGACCAGCTAGATGATTGGTATCTGACTAGTCATAGGCTTGAAAGCACTGCTCGGCTAGCCCATGAAATAGCAATAATAAATGTAACATGAGGCCCTAGTGAATTCATTATATTTTGTTTGCTTTGAGGGAACTATTGCAGTTCCATAGAACGTTAATACTAAATTAGGTGTTTCGTGACAATGAAAAATTAGGAATGTAGCGTTGGAAGTTACGGATGCGGGAATATTTAATTCTTTGTCCTTTGTTTTCCCTATGTGTTTGAGACAAACTACATCACATTATATTAATACAGTAGGATTGCAGACATTCAGGTGACTGAAAAAATCATAGAGCTCCTCAGCAAAAGTCAAATCTAACAATCTCCTATACAATTGGAAGCATAAAATCATCAACTACAGTAATACTAATGTGCCCTGCCAGAGCTTAGAATTGTTTAATACCTGGCTTCAGTTGTATGTTGGTGAGTAAATATCCATCTACATCATCATCGTCATCATCATCACATGTCCGTATAAGAATTAAGAACTCTTCACGGAGTAATATAAACTGCTCCCATTGCACTTGGTTTCTTTGAAAGGGTAATTATTTTGTATCTTTGTCCTTTCAACCATAGTGTATGACTTATGCAATATGTCTTTGGAACTTTCAGGATTACTTTGAGGATGTTGCACCACTCCTTAGCTTGCAATTAGGGGGTTCGACAATGGATGGGATTGCAAAAAATTTCAACTTATATGTCAATTTGCTCATAAGTGCATTACCTGGGTCAATGGATAACGAAGCTAATGTAGAGGGTTTAGGCAATAAGATTGTTAGAATGGCAGACACTGAAGAACAACAGTTGGCTTTATTAGCCAATGCATCTTTGCTTGCCGAGGATTTGCTACCTAGAGCAGCTATGAAGCTATCATCGATAAACCAGTCCACGGATGATTTGCGTAAAAGAGGGCCCGATAAACAAAACCGTGTGCCTGAGCTAAGGGAATGGAAAAGGAAACTACAACGCATGGTGGACAGACTGAGAGATAGTTTCTGCAGGCAGCATGCTCTCGAGCTAATATTTACAGAGGAAGGTGATACCCATCTCAGCGCAGAAATGTATATTAGCATGGATAATACTGTTGAAGAGCCAGAGTGGGTCCCATCTCCAATTTTCCAGGTATTTACAAGCTACATCTATTTAGTCGTTTATTGATCCTTGAGCCTTACCTTTGTCTTACTAATCCTTTAGCAATTAGAAACTTCTGTATATGTTACTAAATTCATGGTTGAAACGATGCCTCATTCAGTGAAGTTCTACATTGAAATGATTTTCTATCTCATTGTTTGTGCAATTGGTCATTTAGTTCCTTATAGGAGTATATTATTGTAGTCATTCTATTATGAATTGGTGATCATATACCTGGAGGACAGTTATAACTAACATTAACCGGGTCCATGGTATGATCCGGAGACTGTAAGGGACTAGAGTGGACGAAACAAACATACAATTTTGAAAAATTATGCACCCTTGGTTGTGATATTTCATTCGCATCGTTATAAATTGTGTCAATATGCTATCTTTCATGATGATGGTCCTTTATATTCAATGTAGTCTTTCTTTGCATGGGGTAAGCTTGTCCTAAACACTATGGTCTATGGTAGTATCTTATGTGCTGTTCATTGCAGGAACTGTATGCAATGCTAAACAGGATGGCAGGCATTGCTGCAGATATGTTTGTTGGTAGAGAAAGATTCTCTACTTTGCTGATGATGCGGCTCACTGAGACAGTTGTACTTTGGCTCTCGGAGGATCAGGCCTTCTGGGAAGAGATCGAACAGGGACCAAAGCCTTTGGGCCCCCTTGGTCTTCAACAGGTAAATTCCTTACCCCGTTTCTTCTTTTGAGGTGTAATTGTTGCTCATCACCCCCACCACCCCCCTCATCTGCAGTTCTACTTGGATATGCAATTTGTCATCATCTTCGGACAAGGTCGATTTTTGTCTAGACATGTACATCAAGTCATATTGGATATTATCGATAGAGCAATGGGTGCCTTTTCTGCCACTGGAATGAATCCTGATAGGTATTTTGCTTGACTCCTTTTTATACTTCTATTGGTTCAAAACCGAGTAACTCATTCTGTATTTGCTAACTTCAGCAGAAAAGGTTAATTATCTACTGCTCTTATTTAGGCTCATTATTCTTGCACGCGATTGTGTTATTCAAATACTAATTGACGAGAAACTTAAATCATGTTATGTCTACCTATTTCATCCTACGGGTGCATAGGGTGGAGTAGCAGCTCCATAGAGCTAAACATCTACTCTCATTAAGTAATTTCTATACATGTGAACTTTCAGTGATCTAGGTCTTTCAAAGGTTGGTATGGTATTAATTTGGAGGGTTTTATTTTGAAAATATAGCTATTTGGTTTATTTCATATTTCCTGATTGTCAACACGAACATAATATGTATTACCTCTGTTCCAAAATATAAGACGTTTTTGGTCGGCTAAAATGGCCTACCAAAGGAGTATAATCTAAGCTATGTACTTGAATCGCAATAGAGATGCTACCTGGGTCCTCCGATTGCTATAATACAAAAAAAAGTACCTTTGGTCGTAATTCATTACGGTGACTTGCCTGTTATTTTGATCGCAGTCATACAGTTCGCTTCAGGATCGTTCTTACCCATTAGGGCATGTTTGGATGAGGGGCACCTTTTGGAATTTTCTTGTTATTTAGTTCAAATTGGTGTGCATTCCAGAACTTAACAGAAGTACTCTGAACTTGCATTGATGTAGACTTCTAAATTATAATCGGCATACTTGGTTTTGTGCAGTGTCCTCCCTGGCGATGATTGGTTCATGGATGTCGCTCAAGAGGTTGTGGGCATGATCAGTGGAAAGGGTAGAGCTGCCAATGGGGACAGGGAGATTAACAGTCCAACTGCCTCAGTTTCAGCTCACTCGATGTCATCGTTCAGATCCCATGGCAGCTCTTAGTTTGCAGGCTAGTATTTTTGTAGTCAGGTCAATGTATAATAAGCAATAGTACATTCTCTCCTTCATGTTTCTCTGATTTTATTTTCCTTCTGTGTTCTGCATCTGTCGTGGCAGCATAGATGGATAATGGTTCGACCTAGGAAAAAAATTCCTTAGCAATTGTTTTCACAGCCTGCGAGTGTTGCATCTTGCATGGCCAGTATATGGCATGAGCTATCACCGTATCATGTTTTTTTCATCAGGTTTTATGAAGAGTGTAAGTTAGGGGCGTGTCATCGCTCATCAAGACTGAATCATTTTGCTGTAATGTAAGACGTAGATCATTTAAGCAAGTGCCATTTTCCCATAATCTGTGGAACGAAAAAGAATGAGATGAAGCGGTATATCTTCCATTAGTTGTCGCATTGTGGATCAATAGGTTTAATGGTGTGTCAAAGTAATTCTGACACTTGAGCCCTTGGCCAAAACCGTAAGCAATAAAATCATTCGACACGTTTGGAAAAAGGGTGTGGGATGGATATGCAATCGCGTTTAGGAAAAACGCACGAGTTTTTACAATGTTTTTTGCAAAGAAAAGGAGTGTGAGATGTAGGAGGCAATTACATGGCGTTTAAATAAAATTACATGCGATGTACCATAACTTTTTTTAATTGTAACTGATCCATTTTTGGCAAAAGTGTCTCTTACCATGGCAAACAAAAGATTTTTTTCCATTTTCTGAATACCAGAAGGGGTATTTTATGAAACAAGTACAAAGAATACGTGCAGAAATTGAAAGTGCTCAAGGTTAATGAAGAGTTTCAAATGTGCAATAAGTTTGAAGATACGGACATATACTTATTGCCCTATGGATAGGCATAAAAATAGTCGATGGAGTGTTAACATCATCATTAGACCAAGATCCTATTTTGCACGCAATTTTGACAGAAAATAAGGGGGCAAGTGTTGGCCCTGGTTTTCGGTCGGTCATTGCGAAGAGTTAGATCTTCTGTGACAGATGGCACATGTAAGGCACTCTCGGAAAAATACTTGGTATATGGAAAAGCAGACATGAAACATACATAAGGCACCGAGGAGCAAGGCGCATGCGAAGTCTATTAGTGAACACAATTTTATTCTCCTGGGGTGATACACACTTCCAACTCCACTTGGCAAGTTGCCAAGATTCACTCGGCAACTGCCACAATTCACTCGGCAAGCCACCATGCCCACTACGTTGAGTGCCATGATCAGGCTTAACAGCCGATTGCGACCCACATACTACCCTGTCGAGTATTATGTTGGTCTTCGACATATTGAGGATGTAGTGCCTTCTCATCAACAATATATCGTACAGAGTAGCACAACAATAGTATTGCAGCGGTCCATTATTACAAACTCATAATACAAACTCGTACAAACTGAAGCGCCAACATAAAAGGTTACAAACCGAATTCCCAAAAGTACGGAGAATTTAAAACTGTTTATGTTTAGTATAGCAAAGTCATATACTACACTCTCATCTCGCATCTCTACTGATTCCTACTTGTCGATATCGTCCTGACGGTACCCAAAGTAGTAGTCAACGCCGTCTTCATCCTTCGCCAGAGTCTGCTCTTCAACGACCTCTCCTTCGACTTCTATGCAGACCATGTCCTCCTCTGTAGCCGGCTCACAACCTAAGCATGGGAGGGATTTTACGGGGATGAGTACACGGAGGTACTCAACAAGTCCATAATAGTATAAAGTGTTTGAATGCACTATCATCTACTAGGACCCATGGTCCAAAAGATTCAATGATTTTCGAAAACATTTCTGAGAAAGTGTCAAGTTTTATTTATGACATCTATGATCTTCTTGCCTCACGAGCTGTTAGAATCTCCTGTGGATTCCTTTCTCGCCACGTTCGCAGCTCCTTCCCGGAACAGGGAGTGACAATGCCACAATTTGATACACTCTGCAGAGGTGCGTTACTTTACCCACACACGACCAACAGTCATGGCGTTCATGTCGTCGCACTCACTACCAGACCATTAGATCACAAAGCCTTTTCACCGTCTTTCTGTCATACGCCACGTCGTAGTCCCGTACGACAGGCCAGGACTACCGGTCTCAATGCTGATACTCCGGATCTAGCATTATTGTACCTGGCACGAGCCCGGACTACCTTCCCAGTAATTGATACTACAGATCCAACTACTGAGGCCTTGCCTTCCCAGGGGTCACATGACATAGGACAAAGGTACTTTGGCTAAGCCCCGCCCATAAGGATATGTGGTCAACGCGGTCACTACGGCGCTTGAGCGCAAGAAGGCAATTGTTGTTAAACCTACTGGTGATATCCACTGTAGTCGAACCCGCCTTCCAATGGCTTGACAGCCTCCAAACAAGGGTTCGAACTACCCACCATAATAGTTCACCGACTGCTCCATCAGTTGATCAACAAGATCCATCTCATATTAATTATAACATATACTTTTCTTTGATGCAGGTGATATCACAATAGTAGATTGGCAAGTACTTTGATAAAAATAATCAAGCGGACATGAACTGGACTTGCTTGGTGATGGATAGGTAATGGAGTTCAATAGGTTTGCTTGAGGAACTCCCGCTTCTGAAAAACCAATAAAGTCCGATAAGGACTTGTCCAGAAAAATATGCATTCAAATCATGAAATGCAAATGATGCGTATGAAATTCTTAAGAGATGCTCATGAACAAGTACTTTCATTTTGATTTATTTTCAAAACAACAGTAGCTATACCAGTTTGAGGAGTGAAAAATAATTGATCTCATTACTGTGTGCTAATATTTTATCTACAAACCAAATACGATGCAAACACAGAACAAAAAGCAGATGTTTGTCGGAACCAAGAGACACTCGAATCACGTAGGAGAACTTAATCAAACCGACAAACTTGTCACGTTTATAAGATGAGATCAAGTATAAGGAGATATCATGGTTATGTAATATAGTGTGCATAAGTTATCAGTTTTTGCAACGAAAGACTCGAAAGGAGATGAGATGTGATTACATATGACTAAACATGGTTGATTCAGATCCTTTTCTTTTTTATTCAAATCCTTGGGTTGGGACTAAACGTTCTATAATTCTTGGCATACTAGATTGGGCTAGCACGACATAGCAAAAAAGGGAAAGTCCTGTATTACTGGAAACGGAAATTTCGTTTTCGTGGACGTTCCGCCGGAATATGTTATACATTTTTGTTTTTGCATAAAATATTATGTTTATGTTTCAGTATTTTCATTTTGTTTCCTTTTTTTGGAAAATTCAAAAAGTTTCCGTTCCAGATTCATCCCTACTATCTAGGTTCGACAATGATTTAGAAACATGACCGAGTGATTCTCAAAACTATCTCGGATGAAAATGTGGTCAACATGAATGTTCTTCGCATCTTTTAGACCGAACGATCCTCAAGATTATCTCGGATGAAAATGTGCTCAACATAATTGTTCTTCGCATTTTTGAGACACACAACTTTTCTTTTGGTTCTATCTTGATCCGAGTTAGTTATAATCTCAAAAGGGGTCGGACGGTGCATCCAATTTTTAGGCGAAAAATTATGAAAACGTTCAGACCTAACCATCCGAATTGGACCCAAACTAGAGTTTCAGACATGGTTGCAAGCTCTTTTCTTATACAAAAGTCCAACTGCCTCATACATACTTGAGAGGCGACGTCTGATTAAAACAACACCAATCGAACAAACACATGTACTATTTTTTTCATGTTCATCTACTTTTTAGCCTTCTCATTGTTATGCTACTTCTCGTTCTTCACAGTTCTTCACATGGAAGGGCAGCGAATTCAAAAGACTCTAGAGGCGGTCAAGCCCGACTTAGGGCAGCCCATAGCTACCGCGTGCCTTGACGGATCCCTCCCGAACGAGTGAGGTTTCGGATTTGGAAAGTACCGCTAGAGTGTTTTGTGTATCGCGCTTCCGATAGGTCTTCCTCAACATGGTGTCCTGCCCATCAATCTTGAGAGTACACGGTGATTCATTCGTGTATATACAACTTAAGAAATAAAACATGACAACGATCTTATTGCATAATCACATGGAAATCATGACAAATGTTTCTCCTATTCCCTCTGAAATTTAGAGAACTACTCAAAAAATATGACAATGATCATTTGTTATCGGTTTAGCAAGCAAAAAAATTAACTCCGTAAAAACAAGTAAAAATAGATGTGGTCTTAACATTTCAGGGTATGTCAGACACTTATTTAGCTCACGTTGAGTCCACAACCATTTGTCCCACTATAACACTTCACCACCACATCAACCTTAGCGTTATAGCCGCAATATGTAGATCAACAACAGCAAGGATATCCTTTTGGATCCACAAATCAAATAACCGAGTTATCACTCCACCCACATATACACGTTTAGACTAAAAATAAATTCCTAGCTATTTCATATTGAGTAATCCTCGGTCAAATGAGCATTAGCTTAGTTTTTAGTCCGGTGATGTCATCAACTGTTAGTTGCAACCCATCTCATGCCTAACACGAATCACGACGAAAATCCAAATGTCTAGTTGCAACCCCCACTCGTCAGTGAAAAAAAACTATACAAATCTGACTTGACTGAGCACCAACTTAATTCTCAGATCCCTAAAAAAAGCTTAATTCTCAGATTTAGCAAAACACTCATTTCAATATGAATTTTCGATCAAAATCTTTTGAACCAAGGAACATGGGAAAAAAAAAGTAAACACGCACGCTTGCAGTGCACCCTACTCTCCCCGCTCGAGGTCTTCCAGATTCAGATCCATCGTCCTCCATTGCCTCCCGCTTCTCCACTTCTGTAAGCACCTCCCTCACATTCGCTCCCCACCTCCCAATCCCACGCGAGATCACGACTCGCGGGAGACCTCGCGCCGCCGCCCTTCTCACTGCATCGCCCACTCCGCGCGCGCGTCGCTCCACCGCAGCAGCGGCCATGGCGCAGCCGCTCATCGTGAAGAAGGACGACGACCTCGACGAGGAAGGTACGCAAACGCGTGAACTGACGGACGGACGTATCTCCTCTCTATCTCCTTCGCTCGCGCGCGTGCTTCTGGTTATCCCTCTGTGCGCGCGTGCCCAGATCTGCTGCCGCCGAACCCTAGATCTGCCCCGATCGCCGCTTCCAGTGTAATGTGCTGGGACTGAACGCCTGTTTGCTTTGCTGCAGAGTACTACTCGCCATTCCTCGGCATCGAGAAGGGCGCTGTCCTGCAGGAGGCCCGCGTCTTCCACGACCCTCAGCTCGACGCCCGGCGATGCTGCCAGGTGCTTGCCTAATTCGATATCGCTGGATCTCACGTCTCAACGCGATCTCCCTACCAATTTCACTTACTCGCATGATTACTGATGCATCCTGTGAATTGCTACAGGTGATCACCAAGCTTCTATACCTGCTCAACCAGGGTGACACATTTACCAAGGTACACCGACCTATATCTCATCTATCTTCTACCGTGATTTAGCTGTACTTGTGGATTTAAATCGGGGTATGGATGTTGACATTGCGCACCAGCAGTGATCATAGAGTTGCCAAGAGTATTTCATTGAATCAGCATGTCCCATTATGAAACCGTGCATGTGCGATCATGAAAAATTGAAGTTTTAACATCTGTACTTTTTTAGAGTAACTGTTTCTAGCATGTTCAAGTTTGACACCCAAAATAACATAATTGAAACATGCTGTAAAGTGGTGACCTAAGAGTACAGAGAACCACATGTTGTTGCACTGTTATTTCCTCAGGATCATGGGGAAGTAGTAATTCTGTGATAGTATCAGGACATGTGCTCTTGCATAGGTACCTCAATGTGGATAATTTGTAGGTTGAGGCGACAGAGGTCTTCTTTGCTACGACCAAGTTGTTTCAGTCCAAGGATGCGGGGCTTAGAAGGATGGTGTACCTCATGATCAAGGAACTCTCGCCGTCAGCGGATGAGGTTGGTGAATGGTGGTTCCAAATTTGCAGTTATTTGTGTCTTATATGGGCTCCGTGATTGACTTCATTTGCTTTTCGCTGGGTGTAGGTTATTATAGTGACAAGTTCTCTGATGAAGGACATGAATAGCAAGACGGATATGTATCGTGCGAATGCTATAAGTTCTTTGCCGCATCATTGATTCGACTCTTCTCACGCAAATCGAGAGGTATTTGAAGCAAGCTATCGTTGATAAGAACCCTGTTGTTTCCAGTGCGGCTCTTGTTAGTGGTATCTACCTGCTTCAGGTGCGTGCTGCATTTTATTTCGTGCATTTATGTGATTCCTGGTTACTGGTCTTATTAATGTTTCCTTCATATTATTTAATTCTGAACAGACTAGTCCGGAAGTTGTGAAAAGATGGAGCAATGAGGTTCAAGAGGCTGTGCAGTCGAGATCCGCTCTTGTTCAATTTCATGCCCTTGCTCTTCTTCACCAAGTGAGTTCCACATTTTTTGCTCCTTTTAAGTGGTATAGTGACATACATCTCAAATGAATTAAGCTACATAAAGATACTGAATTCACCCGTTTGAAACAAGCTATACTATTTCTACGTACTCTCTTGTAAACATGTTATACAAGTACACTCTTGGAAACATGCTATGCAAGTACCCCCTCGAAGACAGGCTATAACTAAGTACACTCTTGAAAAACATGCTATATCGCTGCCGGTTCTCCTATCGAATGGCATTTTGTTTGATTTCTGTTCACTGGGTTTTCTAAACTTACTATCTTTCATTCGTGCAGATTAGACAAAATGACCGGTTGGCTGTCAGCAAGCTTGTCACTAGTCTGACTAGGGGTTCAGTTCGCTCACCTCTGGCCCAGTGCCTACTTATTCGGTACACTAGCCAGGTACCTATTTCTGATTCTTGCATTCTGCAGAATTGTGAATGGATTTATCTCTGAAATATGAGTGGTATCAACAGGTTATTAGAGAGTCCGGCATGAATACGCAAGGTGGAGATCGCCCTTTCTTTGATTTCTTGGAGTCCTGTCTCCGCAATAAAGCTGAAATGGTCATACTTGAGGCTGCACGAGCAATAACTGATTTAAATGGTGTCACCAGCCGTGAGCTCACACCTGCTATCACTGTCCTGCAATTGTTCTTAAGTTCATCTAAACCTGTGCTTAGATTTGCTGCTGTTCGCACACTTAACAAGGTTAGTTTGTTCACAAATCTAGTTTGACATATTGTCCAGTTTAACTCTATTCTGAATATTGCGCTCATGTAGTTCTGTGTAGGACTTTGATTGTATCACAGTTTACCAATCAAATCTTATGGTTTTGGAATGTCTACATTCATTTCCTTTTTCCATCCCTGACACTACAATGACAACAAGGCTGTACTCCCTCCGTCCCCTTTTAATCTACATTCTGGGCTAGAAATTTGTCCCGTTTTAACTTTTTATCTACATCCTGGGTTCTGAACATTTATTTTCTCCTCGGTAATCAACAACACAGAAAACGAAGCAGTCTTAATCTCCCTATTGGATATCATTAATTTTAATGTAGTTTGGATTGGTTGTTTACATATCTAAAATTTGTAGAATGTAAATTAAAAAGGGACGAGGAAGTATTGTGTTGATGCGTTCCATATTAAATACTCATTCCGATTGTCTTCAAATTAGCATGCCCTTGCTAAATGAACAACCCTAAGCATGAAATGGTAGATTGCTGAAGTACTACTGTGGACAACCGCTGATAAGTTCTTGATCATAGCATTGCACATATGTTTGATTTCTTCCAGTATTCTTAATATCGTTAGGAAGTACAACATATATTTGTTGCCTTGTTGGTATTCTATATCTTCGGTCTATTGGTTATACAGGTCACGCCAATTGCTATTTCACTGAGCACTTAATTCCCTACCAATCACATTGGTCTATATATGAAAAAAAATCCCATTATTCTTAATGCCCGTGTAGGGAAAGGGCATGCTAGAGCAGCTTGCTTTTGACAAGTTATAAAGCCTTTGTATTTAGTACCATACTTTCTTACCTTGCCAATATTGATGACATTGGAGTTCAGACAAAGTTTAATATGGGAAAGCTCAATTTCTTTGTTGATTCCGATTAATGATCCGGTGTTAATTTGATATTCTGCAGGTTGCATCAACTCATCCTTTGGCCGTTACAAATTGTAACATAGATATGGAGAGTTTAATCTCTGATCAGAACAGGAGTATTGCAACACTAGCTATTACCACACTGCTCAAGACGGGCAATGAATCAAGCGTTGATCGTTTAATGAAACAGATGACCAACTTTATGTCAGACATAGCCGATGAATTCAAGATTGTTGTCGTAGAAGCAATAAGATCATTATGCTTGAAGTTCCCACTGAAATATCGCTCACTGTATGTAGAATATGTTCCTAATATTGCTGATGAAGAATTAGTACTAAATTTGTCATCTTTAACTTCCGTACATGTTGGCAGGATGAACTTTTTGAGCAATATCCTACGTGAAGAGGGTGGTTTTGACTACAAGAAAGCTATAGTTGATTCAATTATCATACTCATTAGAGATATTCCTGATGCTAAGGAAAGTGGGTTGTTTCACTTGTGTGAATTCATAGAAGACTGTGAGTTCACATATCTGTCCACTCAGGTGATTGCCAATTCATCCTTTCTTCATACGTGATGTGGAAACTAACTGCAATGATATTTTAACTTTAACATGTCCTAATTTTGCAGTTGTTTATGTACCTTCTGTTATCTACTACCTCTGTTACAATATAAGACGTTTTGGTAGGCCATTTTAGCCTACCAAAACGTCCTATATTTTGGAACAGAGGTAACTTGGAAACTATAACTAGCTGAAACTGTAAAAATGCAAGCCAACTAACTTGGAAACTATAACTAGCTGCAGACATTTTGCTTAGTTTTCTACATAATAATCATTTGGGCAACGAAAAGTGCTTTTCAAATGTTTTTAAGGCTCAGTTTGTGGTTGCTAACCTGTGCCGTTCCAAATTTATTTTGTAATCTGCTGTCATGATATAGCCATTAAAGTAGGAAATGATTACACACAGTAAAATAGGCACTAATTTTAAGTTGGATAAACTGTAAAGTAAATTCCTTTTTCAAGGGTATGTAGAAGCAGTTTGCCAACATACCCCAAAATGGCATTATAAATTCCTAATTTCTAATGGAATTGCTTGTTTTTTTAAATCTTACAACAGATACTTCACTTTTTGGGAAATGAAGGCCCAAAGACATCAGATCCTAGTAAATACATCCGTTATATATACAATAGGGTGATACTTGAAAATGCTACTGTTCGAGCTAGTGCAGTAAGTACATTGGCAAAGTTTGGTGCTTTGGTTGACGCACTCAAGGTACTTTTGACAGATATATACTTTGCTATACTTCTTTACAATGTTTGGCTTTTCTCTGTTTAGCTTGTAAGTTGTATTAAACTCAACATTCTTCATTGCAGCCTCGCATATTTGTCCTTCTGAGGCGTTGCCTGTTTGATGGTGATGATGAGGTCTGTGAGAAATTTCACCCAAGAAGATAAATTATGTCCTGCTCAGTATATTTAGTGGTCCTTGTCCTGCTATGTATAAGCCTGTTCTTCTCTGACATCTGCTACTCTTTTTCTCCCTTCTAGGTGCGTGACAGAGCGACACTTTACATCAAGTTGCTTGATGGGGAAGCTACTGTTGGTGAGACGGAGAAGGATGTGACTGACTTTCTCTTTGGTTCACTTGATGTTCCACTAGTTAACTTGGAGGCCAGCCTGCGGAATTATGTATGTATCTTAGCATTATTATGATTTTAACATCATTGATTGGAGCCTTATTTTCCTGTAATATGCTGACAGGAACCATCAGAGGTACCTTTTGATATTTCATCTGTACCAAAGGAAACAAAATCACAACCCCTTGCCGAGAAAAAGACTGCAGGCAAGAAATCAACAGGTCCAGCATCTGCTGTCAATGGCCCTGTTCCTACCATTGATGCATCCTATGAGAAGCTTCTTTCATCCATCCCTGAGTTTGCTAGTTTTGGAAAACTCTTTAAGGTCTGTACGGTTTTTTCCTTTCCATGAAGACAAGCATACGCACTGAGGTTTCGAGCACACATTTGATATTTTTCTTTTTATTCTTTCTTCCAGTCATCAGCACCTTTTGAATTGACTGAAGCCGAGACTGAATATTCAGTCAATGTCGTGAAGCACATTTATGATGGGCATGTTGTGCTCCAATACAACTGTACAAACACAATACCTGAACAGCTGCTTGAAGAGGTAAGCAACTTCTTTCGTATGTAGCTTCCTATAAATCAGTATGCCAATATGCATTTTTTGTGTGTTAGTGCCTTCCTAACTCTTGGTACTTCAGGTCATGGTTTTTGTCGATGCTTCTGAGGCAGATGAATTTTCAGAAGTTGCATCGAAACCTTTAAGATCCTTACCTTATGACTCTCCCGGGCAGACTTTTGTTGCATTC
Source organism: Poa pratensis (assembly GCA_947311845.1). NCBI lineage: Eukaryota > Viridiplantae > Streptophyta > Magnoliopsida > Poales > Poaceae > Poa > Poa pratensis. The sequence goes on along the minus strand of CAMZMU010000046.1, from coordinate 4,794,833 downwards.
GAAAAGCCAGAAGGTGTCCTGGCCACCGGGAAGTTCTCAAATACATTGAAATTCATTGTTAAAGAGGTATTTGTTTGTAATGCTGGCGCTCTGTTGTATATTATCATAATTAAATATTTGTTCCTTTGATATTTCGTGTGACGATTAGGTGTTCTTGATCAAATCGAACATTCAAACCTACCTGTAGGGTAAATTGTAACCTACATAATCTTCTAAACTCTGAATGCTCGAGTTCTGTCAGCATTTCTGTTTATAAATCATACATGTTTTTGGAGGGTAAGATAAAATTGTCAGTCTGGTACTTTTTCTTTTGACTTGTGCCAGTTTGGTACTTGGGTGTGCTTTGTAAACATGACCCATGTCTGCCTCTGGGATGTTCTTAATGTATTAATCATGCATCATAACAAAATTTCAATTTAATGGGCCACATTGAAGCTAATGTGCTTTACTCCACTTGTGCTATATTTCAGGTTGATTCGTCCACTGGTGAAGCTGAAGATGATGGCGTTGAGGACGAGTATCAACTAGAAGATTTTGAAATTATTTCTGCTGATTACATGTTGAAGGTGGGGGTTTCAAACTTCCGAAATGCTTGGGAAAGTATGGACCCAGAAACTGAGCGGGTCGATGAGTATGGGCTTGGTGTTAGGGAGAGCTTGGCCGAGGCTGTGAGTGCTGTTATAAGCATCCTCGGCATGCAGCCTTGTGAGGTATGTTCTCTTTAAAATTGCTTCCATGAAATAAAGTACCCTGGTATTGGTCTACCAGTTTGTGATATTTTACTTGTATAGTTCGTTATTTTCTGTTAATAGATAATGATAGAAACTGCAGGAGTAAGCACTGCGATTTGTTTTTCGGTTTCCGTTTGAACTGCTAGTCGTACTCTTGACGATGTTTTGTCTTTTGGTTTGTAGGGTACCGAGGCTGTCCAAAACAATTCGAGATCGCACACTTGCCTGCTCTCAGGTGTGTTTATTGGGAATGTGAAAGTTCTAGTGAGACTTTCATTCGGAATTAGTGGGCCAAAAGAAGTAGCCATGAAGCTAGCGGTCAGATCAGATGATCCAGAGGTCAGTGACAGGATCCATGAAATTGTTGCAAATGGCTGAAAAGATAAAAGCAAGAGTTTTTTGGTTGACCTTTTTGTTGTCTTGGCTTTCAATCTGCTGAAAGCAAGGGGATTCGATTAATTATAGTATATGACTATGTATATTTTGCTTTTTCGTTGAATACCACTGTTGTTGCAGCACCATTCTTGTTCAACGCAGTAAAACAGTTTTTGATTGATCTGGAACCACACTATTTTCTTATATATATTACTCCTGGGAATACTACATGGAATAATATTGACATGCAGTTCCTCAAGTACAGATTTATTCTTTGAATTGTATAAGCAAATGTACATTTTCAATTGCAACACAAGACTAAGTACTTGTCTAAAGATATCACGGGGTGCATATCTGCACCTGAATAACCAAAAAAGAAAATATTCTTGCATGATGTTGGTCGATCTCACTATATTCCAAGGCATCTACAAATATGGAGTCGGTCGTTACCCTTATAGTTCTATCCCTCCACGCCATGTACAGTCGATGATGAAATAGTTTATTTACCTGAAAAGTTAGCATCAAATGCGTTAGCAGAAAAGCAATAAAGATCCGCTGTCAACTCATAGCCTAATGGTTTATTCTAAGATCTAAAAAAAAAGTTATATTCTAATCTCTCATCCACATCTAATACTTGACATAGTTAAGACTTAAAGAGTCACCCAACGGAAGTCTTTATGGATGCCCTAACTATTATTTTATTGTTGTAACAAAAGTACTTCCTCGTCCCTAAATATAAGATGTATTGACAGGTCAATTACTGCTAGGACATCTTATATTTAGGGATGGAGGAGGTAATAGTGCCATAGTTCGCCTTTAGGTGCACGAAACCGAAGAAAAACACACACGAGGCGTACGTCTTTGAGCTATATACCACCGCGTCTTCCTAATTTGCCGTCCCACCTGTTTGGATGGACCACTCATTAAGTCGGATAATCCGAAGGTTTTTTCACAAAGCATGGCAATTCGTGTCATAAATATACGACTAGTAGGAGCTAAAATGTAGAATTTACTCTTTGTTTTTTGGTGTTGCAAAATGACTACTTTAAGATCTATTTTGACATCATTCGTAGGTATAAACCGGAACCCGTCTAAAAAATGCATTCCCAATTTCTAAGTTGACAATTATAATCCGTGATTTGTTTTGAGGGAAAGCCATCGCGGTAGATTATATTAATTGAGCACAATAGTTACATCGTCCGCGATTAAGAACGCACATAAAGAGGACCATCGTCGTGCCACACCTCATGGACGACCTCATAAAACTTAGCTAAAGTACGTGCGGCCCTACTAACCTCTCTAGGACAATGAGAAAAGTTAACACGACTAAAATTATTACAGAGAAACGAGCATTCTTCATATATATAGCAGCAGCTGGGCCTACGGAGTTTCCGCCATGTTGAATAGTCTCCACAACATCCCTACAATCAGATTCAACAAGGATCCGGTTGCACCCTGCTAGCTCGGCTAAGTGAAGCCTCTATTGTGTAATGTATGTGCTTCCGCCATAGCTGCATTTTCCACGTGATGACGAGTGCAGCGACTACCCGAGATAAACATACCAAGATGGTCACGAATAACAGCCCAGTACCACCGGTACCTATATCAACATCAAATGCCGCATCACCATTCAGCTTTGCAAATTCCTCCGGAGGTTTCGTCCATCCATGCCTGATGATACGGTTGCTTCTAATAGATTTTGCCCTTTTTTATAATTCATCGACAAAGCTAGAATGGACTGTGCCGATCGAATCGGGTCCTGAATCTCTTTTCCATGAGTAGCTTTCCGCCTTTCCTACCATGCATACCAGATGGTAACAGCTATGAGATCACACATTCTCAGCTCCGGGTGTAATGGTGCATTCAAATGGTTCAGTGATTTTTTGTTAACCAAAATTCGGTAGCACACACCGTTTGAGAAGTAATGTGCGGACTTACCGGTGACTACGTTTGCATGGATTATGGCCTTCTGCCAAATACGAAATCCGTGTTCCATTCATGCAACAATTTCTATAGGTTTTTTATATTTTGCAACCATCTATTTTGATTGACAACTGACAAGTCCGCCTGATTTCTTGCATATCACCGTATTGTTTAGTCTAACTTATTTTATAGCAGCTGTATTACTATTGTTTAGAGAATCTTTGCAGCAGGGCGCAATGGCTGCCATCCAATTTAGCTTTGCACAGATTCCTGCAGTAAGCAGAGCATAAGATACTTCCATAGACCATATATTTTTAGCACAAGCTTGCAGCATGGAAAGAATCCTGTGTCGGCGCCGAAGACATGGGGAAGGATCATGTGCCGTTGTCATAGACGAGGGCGAGGATCCGGTGCACCGTGTATTTTTTTTTCTCTACCGCAATCTCACGTGGTGCACCCCTGTACGCTCCATTACCCCTCCAGCGTCCGCTAGGGCTCCATGGAAACGGTCGATTCGACGGTTCCCTGCGGGCGTGACTCCTAACTCCATGAAAACGGTCGATCCAACAGTTCCCTGCGGGCGTGGCTCATCTAAACTGTTTAGACTAACAGGCCTATTTTGCATCTGCGGGCCTATTTGGGGGCATGTGATTGACAACTTAGTGGTAGGGGAGAAAACAACATGTCAACATGCAAGAACTATCTTAAGTTCTTAACTTGAGTGGAGAGAAGGTGGAATGATTTCTGGTCAAGTATCTTAATCTATTAAACCCTCTTTGCACCCCCCTAAGACCACGACTTTTAGACAGATCATTTTATGACATGGTCGCATTGCACGCCCGTGTAGCTCCATGTGTGTTTGTTAGGCAGACCGTGTTATGACTGCACGACGGTAAAAATGCACGATAAACTACTACCTCCGATCCATATTAGTGGGCACAATTTTGTCTAGATACACATGTATCTAGTCTAAATACTTAACTAGATACATATGAATTTAGACAAAGTTATGTCCACTAATATGGATCGGAGGGAGTACTTCGTTTGCGTGTTGAAAGGAGTTGGAGCGAGAGAAAAGCGTAGGGTGCTCCATGAACGAAGCCCATGTCCACTGCTACTACGGGCTATTAAATACCGACACGACAACACGAGGCGGGCAGTAGATGTGAGACAAAGCACTCTCACACAACAATATGGTTCGTCGAGTACATCGTCGAGTACACGAACACTGGCGCCACAGTTCGGAGGGAAGAGAAAATAGTTGAGAAGGAGGTCACAAATGTACTCCCTCCGTACTACATTGTAAAGTTTGACAAAATTTTGTGAAAAAACCATTAACTATTATAATATCAACAAGACCATTAGATACATCGTGAAACATATTTCCATATGATGTCTTTTTTTTCTAAAAAAAACTCGGTCCAACTTTACATTGTGTGACTTTTGAAAACAAAATATACGGATTACTTTCATAAACGTGATCATAACAAATTACACGCATTCCGCTGACGTCCTCGACTCTTCGTATCTCCGTCGTATCAGAAAAACACTATAAAATGCAGACACCGCCAAAAATCCGCGTCTTATCTTTAGTCAACTTGTTGATCAGAATTCAGAAATCACAATAGAGATCGGTACTGTACTACGAAGGAGCAGCAGCTATGGCGGACAGCAAAGAAGCTCCTCCTCTTCTCCACATCGTGGTGTTCCCATGGCTGGCCTTCGGTCACATGATCCCTTTTCTGGAGCTCGCCAATCGCCTGGCCAGGCGCGGCCACGCCATCACTTTTGTCTCCACGCCGAGGAACGCCTCCAGGCTGCGCGCTGTCCAGCCGGAGCTGTCTTCAAACGTCCACGTCGTCTCGCTGGACCTGCCGGCCGTGGACGGCCTTCCGGAGGGAGCCGAGTCCACGGCGGACCTACCGCCGGAGAAGGTCGGGCTCCTCAAGATAGCGTTCGACGGCCTCGCCGCACTCTTTGCCGGCCTTGTCGCGGATGCATGCGCCGCCGCAGGCAGCACCGGGTTCTCGAGGAAGCCTGACTGGATCGTGCTCGACTTCGCGCACAACTGGATCTGGCCGATCGCCGAGGAGAACGAGGTGAGCCACCGCCAACCGTGCTCGCCTGCCTCTCCATCTTTCTTCCTACTACAGTACAGTACCAATTTTGGGTAACCTTCCTGCAGGTCCCATGCGCTATCTTTCTCATCTTCCCGGCGGCCTTGCCAGCCTTCGTCGGCCCGCCGCACGAGAACCAGGCGCACCCCCGTGCGACGGTCGAGGACTACATGGTCCCACCGCCGTGGATCCACTTCCCCTCAACCCTCGCATACCGCCGCCACGAGGCCAAGTGGACCGCCGCCATGTTTCTGCCCAACGCCTCGGGCGTCTCCGACGTCGACCGTTTCTGGCAGGTGCAGCGTCCCTGCTGCCGCCTCATCCTCCTGCGCAGCTGCCCGAGGTCGAGCCGCGGCTCTTCCCGCTCCTCACGGACCTCTTCGCAAAGCCAGTCGTCCCCGCCGGTCTCCTCCTGCCTGCCGACGACGACGACGCCGTTCTCGCGCCGAACGCCCATGCCGGTGACCAGTCCTTCGCGTGGCTCGACGAGCAGCCGGGGAGGTCCGTCATCTACGTCGCTCTCGGGAGCGAGGCACCGGTGACGGCGGAGCTCCTACGCGAGCTCGCGCTCGGGCTGGAGCTCTCAGGCGCGCGCTTCCTCTGGGCGCTCCGGCGGCCGAGCGGCCACGCCGGCGAGCTGCTCCCGGAAGGGTTCGAGTCGCGTGTCGCTGGACGCGGGTGGTGTGCATGGGGTGGGTGCCGCAGGTGCGCGTGCTGGCGCACGGCGCCGTGGGCGCGTTCCTGACCCACTGCGGGTGGGGCTCCACCGTGGAGAGCTTCCGGTTCGGGCTCCCGCTGGTGATGCTCCCCTTCGTTGCGGACCAGGGCCTCGTCGCGCAGGCCATGGCGGCGAAGGGCGTGGGCGTGGAGGTGGACAGGGACTACGGCGACGGGTCGTTCGACAGAGACGGGGTGGCGGCGGCGGTGCGGCGGGTGATGGTGGAGGAGGAGGGGAAGGTGCTCGCGCGCAATGCCAAGGCGCTGCAAGAGCTGGTCGGGGACAGGGCGCTGCAGGACCGGTACGTCGACGAGCTCGTCGGCCACTTCCAGCTCTACAAGTGACGTGGCCAGACAAGTACGCCGGTCTGTACTTCCAGCTCCTACTTACTTGTCTGGAATCTCTGCCATGTGATCCATGTACTGCATTGTTTTCTCCCGTGCGACTGAGCTGTCAGTCACCGTCAATAATGGATGGAATGAGCTTCAGAGTCGTGGACGAATTTGTCTCCCTTCCGCAACTGTCCCACGCCCGATAGCGACACGCTCTCCTGTCTGGTTTAGGGCTCACACGGAGAGTTGCATTCGCCTACTGATGGTGTCGGTGGAGACATGGCGCTCTCTTGTCTGCTCTAGGGCTGCGGTGTAGGTGGAGACATGGCACACACCGCAACTATCTCCTTTGGCCAGCTAGTTCTGTGTGAGTGGCCCGGTAGAGTGGTGGATGGCAACCATGGTCCCTGATATCGCGGTTGTATTCTCTCTCTAGTGTGTGGCATCGTCGCCTCTAGTTCAATGATAGCATAATGCTAGAGCCTCTTCGATAGACTAGTGACTCCCCTAGGGTTCCCACCCCGAGCCGCCGCCAGGCCCTTCCACCGCCGCCTCCTACCCCCCTCCCACCACTCTCCTCCCCTCTCCCCCCTCCTCCCGGGTCGCCCCCGCTCGGGCGGCTCCGGAGGCTCCCCACAACCTAGCCAAAACACCCAGAGATCGAGCTTTCCGGCCGCTGCCGCCGTCGACCTAGGCGGCGGTGGCGGCGCCCTGCCGTCGAGGACGGAGGGCTGAGGGCGGGCCAGCGGGCAGGGACGCTTGTCTCGACCGCTGGTCGCGCAGATCGGAGCTGCGCTCGGCGGCGGAGTCCTGGAGCGGTGGGGCGACGACGGCGAGGCCTGCAGGGTGAGGCGGAGGGGCGGGCGGCACCAGCACACCAGTGGCGGCGCCCTGGAGCCGGGCGCGAGCGGCGCATCTGGGCCCGTCTGCGCCCGATCTGGGCTCAGCGGGCCCGCTCGGCCAGGGCGTGGTTCGAGGCTCTGCCGCTGCTCGGCAGGCCTAGACCGGCGCTTGCTCGGCGGCGCAGGTGGTGGTGCTTCTGCCTCGCGGGGAGGAGGTTCGAGGTGGGGGTCGGCGTGCGTTGGTGGAGGTTGTGTGGGCGTCTCTGCCGTGAGGGTCGGCGCTGCCAGTGCTGGTCACGGAGGCGACTATGGTGCTCCGTTGAAGATGGCGGCGGCGCGGTCCGTTGGAAGAGGATGGCCCGGATGGACCAGCTAACCGGTGGGGTGCGAGCAATAGTGCCGAGCGAAGGCTTGCTCCTGCCTTGGCCGGAGCCGGCAGCGACGGCGTCCGCGGGTGTCGTCTCCTTCATGAAGGCGCTGTCGTGGTACTACGCTCGCCTCCACCGGGTCCAGGCTCCGGGGGGAATCCTTCGATTCGGACTTCCGATCAGACGATGTTGGCGGCTTGTCGTCATGTCCCTCCTGAGGGCATCGTTCTTGGAGTTGGACTCAGCTGGAGGGACCAGTGGAGAGGTGGCGGTGGTGTTGTTGGCGCTCTATGCATGGTCACGATGCGCGAGCTCCTACGGAAGGACCGGAAGCTCTCCTCTGAAGACGGCTAATGGCCGGGCTAGTGTCGGGATGCCTCCCGGGTTTCAGACTCAGCTTCGTGATGCCCTTCGATTATGCTGTTGGTTATTGTGTAAAACCTCAGCGGCGCATGGCCCTTCGTCCGGGTGTGGATTCGGCAATGTGTTGCCCTTCGGCTGCTCCAGCACCATCGTGGCTAATCTCGGCTGACAGAAGCTCTTCGTCTACGGCGGTGATGCCCCATGTGCGCTAGCGTCCAACGCTAGTCGGGAGACGATGGGTGTCGAAGGCTCTCCTTGCGGGGTTGTTTGCTTAGTGTCATGTTCTGTTTCTTTGTTTCCCTCTGTAACTTCTGTAATAATTCACCGGCATTTGTTCCGGTTTCCTCTTAATATAAAAGGAAGCAGTGCTCGCTGTTTTCCGTCAAAAAAAATGCTAGAGCAAAAACAAGAGAGGCCAGCAACGGGATTAACTGCGTTGTCTTGTAATCCTGGTGCAAGCTTAGCACATTCAAATAATCTACAAAGTTCATACAAGGGACTACCATCATGCGCACAATTCTTAACTAATTTCTTCCTAAAGTACAGACATCAGATATACCAAGAGAAGTTTCTGCGTTAGACACCCGACACCCACTTGCCTAGTAGCTCTGCTTAATCCTTTCCTCAAAGCGGTTCTTCTCATCCTGAATAGCATAAAACTCGAATACTCAGCGCATATAACTACTTTAAACACAAACGGTAAGAAATATCTAACATGCCACTTTCGAAAAGAATGATGTCACTTTCGGAAAGAATGCTATTAGAGATGCCAGGAAAGCATCATACCGGGCAAGATCTATTAACCCAACGAATATGAAAAGCCATACAATCTAATGGCTCCATAATGATCTATTCTTTGCACCGATCAAGGAAAAATGTTTCCGACAAATCTGGGGTAGAGCAGTCAACTCTCCATATGCAATTGCATTAGGCATCAGAGTTCTATTATAAAAAGATATGTGCTGGCAGTTCAAATCACATATAACCTATTTATAATGTTGAAGCAGTAGATAAGTGAGTCCTGAGACTACATGGATCCATTGTTATGTTTTTGCTGTTGTGATGAAGACTAATTTATTGATTGCCACTGGACAAATCCAAAGGCCACTGCCGACATAGCTAATAGAATGACGACGCAAACTTTACAAAAGAATCATAAAAACAGAGCAACTTACATGACATTCTGATGTTACCTAAAGCAATACATTATAGTATATACTTATCAAACTGTCTAATATCAAGTCGCTATTAACCAAATCCATACACAAGGCTTTGTTGCCATCCATTTAGCGCCTACATTAAAATAAATATATTTTTTCCAAAGTGACATGTTTTTTTAGAAACAAAACAGAAATGGCCAAGTTTTTTAAGCACATAGACAAACATTTCCCAGCATTCGAACTCTTGAGTGATGAGTTTATGAAGCAACTTTCCCTTCTACATATTCCTCTTTGGTTTAGCAATCCTGGCACATGTGACATGTCTGTACTCGTATAATTGTTCCCCACCAAACAGCCGCTTTAGCAATAATACATGTTCAAATGGAAACATTGCAAGACAAGCAGTGGTCTGGATTAATCGGCAACGATTTAGGAGGGTCCGAAAACAAAAATAACTTCAACATGTTACATCCCATAGTGGCACAAAGTCTTGAAGAGACATACTTTTTTTTCTCGAACGCCACACCAAAGTGTGTAGCTTTCACATTAGAAAAACAAAACACTGTAACAAACTAGCGGATTTTGTGTCAGTGGAGGGTTAGTCGTTGTGTGTGTGTGTGTGGGGGGGGGGGGGGGGGGGGGGGGGGGGGGGGGGGGGGCAAGCATTTACATCAACATAGCAATAAGCTATAGCAGGAAAATGTCAACTGGTGTACCATCTTTAGTTCATCAAGTAGTACATAACTGGCGTCGTATCTTATGAATCCACTAGCTTCATGTATCCCTGCATCCGCAGGTTTATGACCGGCCGATCAAAATCTTAGCGTTAGAAATACTTCCGCCGTAATCTTCCAAAAACACTCCTGCTTCCTCCGCAATTGGCCCACAAATTTGCACAGGCATCCCTGCGAGTGCTGCACATACCAGACGTCCGAACATCATCATCCCGTGATAGATTGCAGTTGCAGGTACCCGATCATCATGGTGGCGAGCCGCAGCTAGAGACCGCGGAGAACTAGTCGTGCGCCCTGAAGTTCGTTGTACACAGGATCCCGGCAGCAGTTTGCTTCAGCCCAATCTACCAACGAGTTACCACGTCAACCTGACTCGATTTCCTTCAGATGCAGAATCGCCGATCAATCTCCAGGTCCAAGGCGCAAAAGATAGCTAGCTACGGGCACCTAATCGTTCTGGACTCTGGAGTTCGTAGACTCAACGTCATAACATGCAAACACACGTACGCGCGCGGAATTGATCCCGTTTTGTACGCCGGCTGCCGTCAGGTACCGGCGAGAAGGAGGACGTGCATGTAGGCAGCCACGGACCTGTAGCCCTGTATGGGGTACCGCAGATCGCACCGGGGCTGTGGAATGGTATCTCGAGGCAACGGCGAGTGCATATGTATTTTCTTTGGGGACGCGTCTCACAGGCTGGGTGCCGAGCTCGTCGCCGACTCGCCCTTGCTATTGCAAGAACCAACTCGTGAGAGGACGAGTGGTAGGGACGTGATTCAGGTTGTGATGTTTCTGATGTCCAAGGCTTAATGTGCATAATAAAGAGCAGGATGCGGGCGCTTGATTGCAAAATTGCACAAGATTGAGGAGACACGCACGATTTAGATCGGATGATTGAAAATAGACGGATGCAGGGATGCACAAAGTTACGGGATTCATAAGATATGACGCCTACATAACTGCTAGTTGTATTATTAAAAAGCAAATAACTGAATTGACATTGTGTGACTTGGAGAAAGATAGACGTGCAACCACACTGTTCAGTGAATTTCTAGACCCAAATTCTTAGATTCATATTCTATGAGGTGCAACATTTAGACCGATTGTTTATATGCTAAGTGGCAGTGTAAGTGGTCGGTTAATCAATGGCCTCCGGAGTTATGCATATGAAAGCAGCACTATCAATTGTATATTTGTATAAGTAGCTTGACATAAAGGGACATTATCTGGCATAAACATATGTACCTATTGCCAAATGGTTGTTCCATGTGGGAAAGCTACAAATAATACTCAATGCAAAAAATCAGGAACGGTCAAGAATGACTAGTGCCAGCTTTTAATGATATTTATAACTACGAAATTAGAATACACCAAGTCTTCAGCAATATGGTCTTTTAATCTACTTGTATTGGATCAGAGAAAGCACAGAAATACACCGCATATATTCGCCGACAACAAATGTCAGATTAAGCATTAGATGGCAATAGGAACATAACTTGCATCCTACCCTAACAATGATCTTGTACTGAAGGGGGTGAGGGAGCTTATAACCAGCAAACAGCACATTCGGGTCCCTGTGCAGCTGCCTGCAGAATCCCAGGTAGACATTCAAAAGGGATGAAATTAACCTAACCAAGGGGGGAAAAGGTACATAACTTCGCTATACTTACATGCGGAGGATGTTGCCAACGGTGTGGTCCTCACGTTCAATAGTGAATGATGCAGCATTCATAATCTTTGTATCCTTCTCAAATGACACCCTGCACTAATAATAATCAGTACTACAACCATAACCTACATATAATAGAGCAGCAAGCAGAGAGCCAGAAACTGCCACAAGCCTTAATCAAATCACATAAGCAAAAAAAGGATAAAAATGCAAAGAAATTAGCACCAGTTGCAGCATCAGAGTTCCATGGATAGCTTCATGCCAAAAGGTTGCATTAACAGAAAGTAACAGAATGTAAATATATTGAATTATTCCATAAAACATGAGTTCCTACCACTTCTTCTTTTGAAAAAATAAAACATAAAGGTCAACTGAAACATCTTATGGATAAGTCTTGGGCAAGTGAACGGTAGTGTAGACTCACTTCTTTGTGCCCTCAGGCACTACAAAGCGCTCGTAGCGGTCTGGGGCATTCATCTCCAATCAACTCTTGGTCCCTTCCTCTCAGGTTACTGCAAAAGCATAGTTCATTGAACCAAAAGGTCCATTTCACATGTCAGAATTTTTCCTCCTGAATTGACGTTGGAATCCCTGTCCTTGCAGGTGAATTAGAACCCATCAAACCTTTAAAACTGACTGGATAAAATCACGCATCCTATGTGAATGCGTCTCATATCAAGCAAGAACGGAGAAACCAGCAGTAGATTAACATAGCTCAGCATAAGTAATACACACATAATAACCGAGCACCGAGACCAAGACCCAGCATTGGTCGAAATCTACCAACTAAAACAACTAATCGATCGGAAAAGCCATTGCCCTGCGAGTGCGGGAACTTAACATGGGGCGTGGGGTTTAGCTGAACCCCGATTTTTTCTGAAAGAATTTTTGATATTGTCCAAATCGACGAAGATGCTAGAACAGAGCTCTGAGAACAATATAAGAGATTTAGGGTTCGTGACCACACTCCACACAAGCGCCAGTTCAGTAGGGGGGACGGGGAGGGAGGGGGCCAGTATGAGAGAACTACCCGTAGATACCGAGCTTCAGCCGGACAAGGCCTCCGGGCGTGCTCCGCGGAGCGGTTCCGATGGTTTTGTTGAGACAGATTACTGCGCCGCCGTCGCTCGGGAGAGAGAAGGGGAAGCGGAAAGAAGGACGGGAGGGGCTTTTCTAATTTTCCCCAAGTTTTTCAATTTTTGGACACGAGAACTGTACATTTGTCCGAAGTTTTTTCTGAATTTATTACACGAGTCTTTTTTAAATGAAAAACGGTACTGCTATTTTAGGGATACCCATGGGCACGGTCAATTCCGACTAGGTGACCACGACAAATGCCGAACAGGTGCCTACGGTGGAAACGGGAGGCCGTCGGAAGGGAGGAAGAAGGGAATCTGCCCATCCACCGAACCACCTCCATCCCAACCACCGCCGGACGAGCCGACCGTCACCGAGCACCCGCTGCCGGCGGCGCTCTTGCACCACCTCGCTACATCGGCCTCCTCGAAGCTCCTCCTCCTCCTTCGTCTCTGACCTTGTTCGCCGCTACCCGCTCCTCTCCAGCCCAACGAGATGAGAACAAGATGGGGCTTACGCGGGGTGGACGTCTGTCATGGGTCACCCGTATAGGAACCGTTCTGACGAAAAACTAGATTTCCATTCTGCCAAACAACTAAATAAATTGCACATCAAGGACAGTGATGAATGGGGGGGGGGGGGGGGGGTGTGTCTTTCACTCCAAAGATAACGGACTCATTGCAATTTCTCCCAACCCAAAATGCAAAGTAGGTTAAAGGAGACGGGCACTCACAACACTATAGAAATACCTTCGGAATAGACACGTGCGCAACTGCAGCACAAGAGATCATGCACGAGCTGATGTATCTAGATCACAGACTAGTGGCGATGCTACGTGCAAACTTTGATGACAGCTTATATGGTAGCTTGTTCAAATGTCTCTTGATTTTTGTTAATTTGATGCAATAGTTCACATATAAAATGTCTACGCAGTACAGACACACTATTTGGCACCCACTACGATGAATAGTTATTGTTCACCCATTATGTTTCTTTGCAGTTTAACATGATTTTTATATCACGTCAATTTTGTCTTAGGCCAAAGGTCAAGAAGAACATAAAAAGTATATACATATGACATAAATCGTTCTATCTACGCGACACTATAAAAATAAACCGTAAAATACACATATTCGTACATTTTTGTGAGTTTTACTTTATTATGACTCGTGTATCGAAATTCATTTGCCAAAGAGAGGGCATATACCCTGTCACCGGGAAAACATTTAAAAATGTAAAAAAACATTGTTTTACGCATACATCTCGACATTTTATATGCACACACCATGTTTCGCGAAAAAAACATTTTTGTACCATGTCTAAAAGTACAAAAAAAAATCTCGTAAAAAACCTTTTTGGCACCAAATTTGACTTTTTTATGCACGACACAAAGAATGTCGTTTCATGTGAAAAGCGTGAGCACATAGAATGTTTGAGAGGTAGGCGTGTTAGAAATTGTTTGTTATTCTTGACATTTCATAATATGTTAAAATCGTATTTTGAAAACCGGGAGATATGCCACTGACTCGTGTATCTTTTTTTTTGTTATGGGTCAACATAAACAAAAGTAAATATTTGTGTACGTAACATAAATTTTCGACGTAACAACATACAAAAATTAGTTGAAAAATGTGTTGAGTATCGTCCGAAAAGATGTCTATTAGTGACTGAATATTATGAACTTCCTTGTGATCATCATGAATTGAATTACAATCGAATTGCTTTAAACATGTTAGCAATCTACATAATGGAAGAATAACAATTCAAACAGTTAGGAATTCAATTGGAAATAAAATAGACTAAGATAAATCTTTGAATTCAAGGACGATTACCTGAAGCTGGTAAAAGTTCATCAACTTCCCAGATGCAAGTTCACATGCACCGGTCCTTGGTCAATTGGTGGTCTCAAATTTTTGAAGGAACTTGATATAGAGAACAATTTCAATGTTGAGCTGCCAAGCTGGGCAATCTACCTCTGCAGTTTGCAAAGGTGGGTGCAAAATAACTTTTTCTACTCCACGTGTGTTGAATAATATGTCACTGACATCATTGTTTGCGATCCTAGCACCGCCATAGATCACAACGCCAACAAAGACTCGGCAAGTCAACATTCAAAGCCACTGGAATGACTTGGCTGAGACAAAACCTTGAACGGAAGAAATCAATGAAGTAAACCTATAAAACAAGCTATGGTGTTGAAAAAGCCACAACACACCTGTTGGCTCTGTTATGTTTGTTGTGGCCACTAATGGGAGAACATACGAACAAGCACCTAAAAGCAATCATAAACTTGAACTTGACGGTGACAACGCGAGTAAAATGGTCCTCTGACCTTGTAGAAGGTGCAAAGGTAGGGTCACAGTGACGGTTATGGCTACAAGAATACATTTTAGTGTGGTGTCAATTGTGTTTTAGTTGAGACCGTAGCATCTACTAAATCCGTGTCAATTAATTTGAAATGGATGGAGTAAGTGTCAAATTTTGTTCGAGTGTGAAAGCTCTTTTGAAAGCTATACCTAGAATAGAGTTGAATACTTATTATATTTTGCACTACATAGGTTCATGCATATTCGATTTTACTGGACCCTCAAACCAACACATGAAAATATGATAATATCCTCCAGACCGACAATGAGCGGCAGTAACGACTCAATTCAAAATTGGACTTAGTTGACAAGGAGTATCCTATCAAGTAACGACCCGATTGAAGACCAGACATAGATAGTCACGTTCAATCGTGTAAAATAGGTTCATAATACTCTTTTAGGTAATCACTGGAGAACTTTATTTGCTACTGATTGGTCTTTCGCAAAAAAAAAAAAATGGTCTTTTGCAAGAGATTGGTTTATTCCAGTGGTACATGCGTAAAAAAACTCATTCAAAATATACAAATTTACACCAAGCTTGCTAATTCGGACAAATTTACAACGCCTTCTCAAACCGAGGACAGATCCACCACACACACACACACACAAAATATATAAAAACAAATGTGGCACCACTCAGTTCCGTATGTATCCGCTCCGTTTTCATCCCTAGATAGTCAGGTTCAGTTGTGTAAAATTGGTTCATAATACTCCTTTAGGTAATCACCAGAGAACTTTATTTGCTACGGTACTTGCCTACTTTCACCACATGGCATATGTGGTGAGCAACCAAAAAAAAAAACATCAATCTATACTATTATTAAAAGAGCAAACTTGTGTTGATACATTGAATCTGAGCCCTTCAATATTTGGCCAACGGTCCAGATCGCTCCAATATTTGACAACTCAACACAAATCCACTTTTGCCTGTTTTACCCTCCCACCAAATCACATAATACTGCTAATGTCATCGTACCGGTTCGTTTTATTTCGTTTCGTGATAATTACGAGATTTGCCACCGCTAAAAGAAATTACGCAGTCGCACGGCACCTTATCTTGCTAAACGGCCGCGGCGACCGGCTTGAACGAGCGAACGAAGACCGGCCTCCACTGCGTGCACGTACAGGCAGACGACCCACGCGGCGCCGCGGCGGAGGCCTGCACACGCGCCGGTTTCCGGCGACCGGCGCTCGCTCCACGCCGCAGGTCTCCTAACTCTCTCTTTCCCTCATCAGCTCGACGGATCAGGATCTCCCCCGTGGTGATCTGGTTGTCCTCCTTCGCTCCTGCCGACGAAGAGCCCGCCTGGAACGGGGCCTTTGAGTGTGGAGGAGAACATCAGGTGGAGCTCGCAGGATTCGGCCGCTTGCTCGCGACGATGTTCCTCCAGCTAGCAACGGCGTCGCTGACTCGCTGCCGTTGTTGCTACTTTCCTCCACAGATCTGGCGGGGGACTCCCCAGCACCGTTTTCCTTCGGCCGCGGACTTTGAGGTTCACAATGATCTGGGTTCTCAAATTCCTTTCTCCGGCCGTCTCAGGCCTCTCTAGCTGGCGATCGATTTGTCCTCTGTTTCTCCTTTTATGACACTGCGCCTCCTATGCGCTTTCCTACATGAATAGTACTGGTTCGTATGATTTGTCTAGGTGACATCAGGCATCAGGGCCAGTTGCCAAGCTGCACTAATAAGATGTTAAAGACGCAATGTGTCTACCATGAGACTTGCTTGGGAACAAGTTTTACTGTAGTCTCATACATTCATTGATGCAGGTATCCATGGGTGAGACAATTTTTGTTCAGTAGTACACAGCAGCAGGTAATATTTTGATGGATCTGATACATTTGATTCAATAAGTTTTGTGTCGTACAAAGTATTATGTTCCTCTTTGGACTCCCAACTTTGCCTTCTGATTTAAAAGATTATATGAATGGGCCAGTTGATTAAGTTCTGGATAACATAAGTAAAATGTTTTTGACCCTGAAATCTGCACATATGGGTTTTTAATTACTCAATTTACATTTAACCAAAAACCATACTTCGGAGTTAGTCAGGTCCTGTTGCCATGTGCATCAGTCTCTGGAAAAGTTTTCGGTAATGCATAACCACGAAAATATTACATATTTACATACATATATACTCACTCCGTCTCAAAATAAGTGTCTTATATTTTTCCAAAAGTGGATGTATCTACATATGTTTCATGTGTAGATACATCTACTTTTGGGTAAATTTAAGACACTTAATTTGGGATGGAGGGAGTATATAATAGCAAGAATGGTTACAACATGTTACGTTACATTTTTGTGTGGAAATATCAAACTAAATAAACTTGGTGAAATTTTATTGAGTTCGGTCACATATGATTATTTTGACTATTTTGCTCAAATGAGATCAAAGTTCTCATGTGTATTCTTTTTCTTATCGCTGTCCGTGGTGCTTGCTTCCGTTCCTTTCTTTTTTATGTCTGCATTATGATATCACTGGTTCTACTTTATTTTACTGATTTTATTTAAAGAAGAAACTTTTAATATTAGATAGATCGAGAAAGAGAGGGCATCATCAATTTTGATTAAGAGTTGATCCATTTTCAAATGCATTAGTTGATTTATTATCCTTGTAAATTGCCCTTTAATTGTGAAAACGTGCGTTGCACGTACATGCCAACTAGTACTATTAAAAGAGCAAACTTGTTGGGATACTTTAAATTTGGACCGTTCAATATTCGATCAAACAGTCCAGATCGTCCCAATGTTTGACAACTCAACAATGTCCGATTTTTCCCGTTTTACCCTCCCACCAAATCACATAATACTACTAAATTGCCACTCATCTCCGAATCGTTATTTTTGTCTTTTCCTGAGTTAGGCCGACCGCTATAAAAAAACTGCGAGACCACGGCTCGAGGCGCAGGTGGAAATAGGGCGTCTGGATGAACTCGTCGTGGAGCACGCGGGAACGGACAGGCGCGCTGCCGAAGCTCCGACGAGGCGACGACGCTTGGCGGTGCACTGAGAACTCCGACGCGCGCAGGTCGTACACCACGATTAGGGCCTCCTCAGGTCGTACAACACGATTAGGAACTCCGACGCGCGCAGGTCGTACAACTCCTGGTCTTCAACCTGGAGACCGAAGCTTGTGTGCCAACGATGGTTTGCCTTCAGGGCGTGATCCAGCTCCTCTCTAGCCACCACCAGGCTAGCTAGCTGATGGCGTTCTTCCTTGGGGAGCAAGTGATTGTCTCTGTAGGGTGTTGTATTTATGTGGGTAGCTTCTGCTATGTCCTGCCGCTATAAAAAAATCATGTGCTGCTGGGTACGAGATCCTGGCGATAATTCTTTCGAAATTCGTTCAGAGACCATCACGGTGGGCTGGTTCTTGCAACTTTGCAAGTGCAGGCAAAGCAGACGGAATCCAGGATGCGTTCAGTGCAGACTGCAGAGTCCATGCATGGTGTGTGTGCCGTAGAAATAGCTACGTATCTCAATTGCAAGAAAATGGCATTCAACCAGATACAGTTTGCTGCATGCACAATTTAGAGGCAAGTTGGTTTTTCTTCACCTCTAGAATACGTAATATTAAGCTTTGCTAATCCTCAAAATTTATCCATGTTAAAAGATAGTTTTGCTTTTGAAGAGAGGAGCACGCAAAGAAGCTAGCATCTCATAACGTATCATCACTGCTCAAAACTGGAAGCTCTTTTATTGGCATAATTCCTCATTCATCTACAATGTGGTCAATGGTGTGGCCACCTCATGGATTTTCTGGCGATGTGCTAAATATGAAGTTGAATTATTTGGATATTTTTGCATCTATTCCATGCCGAGCCCGGGAAGCGCTGGTAACGGGGCTGGGGTCACCTTCTTGAGGGCCGATGGGGTTCCGATGAGCCGGATTCATGCATCTGACATCTAATGAGTGATATCGCAACCGTCATGGACGACCGGAGGAGCTGGCGTCTTCACGTACATGATTCCCTCTCGGTCGGACGCGCCGCCCGAAAGCGATGCAATGTTGCTACTGATTTTGGTTGTGACATGTGAATGTTGCTTCACCGCTTTGGTCACCTTCATGGAAGCTTTGAGGTCGACGTTTACATATGCTCCATGATGTTTAAATATGTATCATTGTCTTTGCAATATACTCCCTTTGTTTTTAAATATAAGATGTTTAGCCTTTGTCCACATTTACATGTATACAAATGCATCTAGACATGCTTTAGTGTGTATGTCACTCATTTTAGCGTGCATCTAGACAACATGTACAACACATAAAACATCTTATATTAAAAAACAGAGGGAGTATCTTTCCTACTTGTAAATTGTCCTCGTGAAGACGTGCGTTGCACGTGCATGCCAACTAGTTCGTATTAATTCTCAAACTGAGGAGAAATCCACCCCACAAAAAAAAATTGAGAGCGAATCGACAATTCTACCTCTGAAAACGATTCTGATTGATTTTAATCGGGTCCTGACACGCGCTCCCTGTTCCCTAGTAGGTTGCCTCCGCTCCGAGGGCCGGCCACCGCGACGCACCACCGCCCGAGCGGCGAGGGAAGAAAATATAGAAACCGCTACACAACCGCCTATCCTACTGCCTCCTCGCACCTTTCCTGGTTCTACCTCTCCCCCATCCTCTTCCGGCTCACGGTCGCCCGTCCGGTAGATCTAGGATTCCGGCCCGCGGGCGGTTGCTGGAGGGCGACGGCAACGGCGGAGGAGTCCACGCGTGCGAGCAGAGGATGGGGAGCCCGCACGGCGGCCTCGACGAGCAGATCGAGCAGCTCATGCAGTGCAGGCCTCTCGCCGAGCCCGAGGTTCCGTTCTTGTCTCTCTACTCATACCCCTTTCGAGTTTCGGGTGTTTGATTTGCAACTTTTGGTTGGTTTCTGGATTTTTCGGGTGGGAGCGATTTACTTTCATGTAACAAAAATAAAGTTGTGATTTTTCCTGACAAACGAAGCTTGTACTGTTCTTGTACTATATGTGGGTGGTGATTGAAATGCCGTTTTCATGTTTCAGTTGGTGCATTTGCAGAAATTCTTGGTGTAGTCTTGTATTGATAGTGAAAGAAAACATACATAAGCGAGATGTTGCCAATACTAGCGCCTGTTTATATGTTTTGATATAGTTGGTGGTCTTGACTTCCGTTTCTGGCTCTAACCAATGTGAGAAAGTGTGTACTAATCTTTCCATTGCTTTATTATGCTTGGTGCCTGCCTTGTGCTGTCTAGAATCAGTTTACTCTCACGTAGTCAGTTTACTTTATCATGAGGCTATCGCCATCTTATAAACACTTCTTGTGTAGGTACGAGCTCTGTGCGAGAAAGCTAAAGAGATACTGATGGAGGAAAGCAATGTTCAGGTATGGCACTATGCTTTCAACATTAAATTAGCAGGGCAATGTTCTAAACTCCAGCGCTTGACTTTTTTTCTTGGCTTAAAGTAAGTATTTAGTTGTTGTTCCAAGGGTTTCCGTTGCCCTTGCTAACCACAATCTTGTGAAGTTTGTTAAAGTAGGGAGATTCTTAGCCAGACATGAAATTGATGCCTCCCAGACTTTTGACAAATTGGACTCTGGATATTGGTTGAGAACTTACTGTTTGATGCACCCTTGCATGATTTATCGAAAGAAAACTATTGATTAAGTTAAACAGTATGATTGGTCTGGAAATTACTAGGTTATTATCCCTGTAGTAAAGTAAATTATACAGGATTGTGGGGGACTGATGGGGATCATTGTGCTAGTCGATTAGATTTTCTCTTTTTAGGTCATTTTCAAATGAAAACTGCAATACTCGAGAAAATGAAGTGGGACTTTATATCACAATGCTGAAGTCAAGTTGTTTGTTATTGCTTGAATTTGGATGTGCAAATTCCCTGATAATTTTCTCTTAGTGGAATTGACATAGAAAATGGCGATTGGATTATATATAGAGAAGCTAATATTTGAACTTCCAATCCTAGATCTGCATGTGGCCGTGCATTGCAGATGCCAGATATCATTTCATGATGCTTCTTTGTTGATTTATTTCAACTTTACCTTCTTTCAGCCTGTGAGAAGCCCTGTTACGATATGTGGTGATATTCATGGTCAGTTTCATGACCTGGCAGAACTATTCCGAATTGGTGGAAAGGTATCATCTTCCCTACATAATCCTTCTGTTTTCCCCTTCTCCTTCATGATTTATTATGTACCTTGTTGCACTTCACTCTGAATAAATCCAAGCTTATTTGAACTCATTTTTCATTGTTCTCCTTACCAGTGCCCTGACACAAATTACCTATTTATGGGAGATTATGTGGACCGTGGTTACTATTCTGTTGAAACTGTATCGGTAGGCCTACCAACCACACCTTGTGCTTTAGGAGTATTTTAAAGCTCTAGTGCTAACTTTGTGTTTAAAACCAAACAGCTCTTGGTAGCCTTTAAAAGTTCGTTATCCACAACGAATTACAATTCTTAGAGGAAACCATGAGAGCCGACAGGTATGTGGCTTGTTCTATATCTTTAAAATGTAATGCAGTTACATTATAGTCCTGAATCCTGTTTACTCATTTGTATTTGAATATAGCTTCAGCTTTATAATGAAGTTTTAAACTAATATGTATTCACATTGCATGTTTTTTATCTACAGTCTTGAGCACTGAACTCCTATTCATATTTGCAGATAACTCAAGTTTATGGATTTTATGACGAGTGCTTACGGAAGTGAGTAACATTTTCCTTTACTGCTATAACTCTTCTGGCCTAGATTGTCATCCTATCTTTGTTGTTATAAGCGACGAGAACAGCACACGAGGTTTTCAGGTTTCTTTTATATCGAATGTTTGTAGTCTAGGCGTCTAGCTTTCCTTTCCGATGCAGAAGCTTCTTGTCAAAAGAGTAATATACATCTACTTACAAAACATCGCAGATAATCCAGTTTAGGCACTGTAGTGTTATACTGTGATTATTTGATCTAATGTACTAAAATATGCACTTATATCATAAATGATCGGGATACCTCGTGATTGGGTTGATGCAGTTGAGGCCTAGTTTGACCAAATGGAACAAAAAAATTAAAAGATGTTAAGGTTCTCTTGTGTGAATTAATGTAATGTCTCCTCACCGAATATTCAATGTGACGTTATGTATAACGTAACCTATCTTTATTGTTTTCAAGCCCACCCAATATCTGCATATCTTTACCATTATTGTATAAGTTGGAGTTGGCGATGGTGATTCATCCATGCCTCCCACCTCCCCTTCCCTCCCACTCTGCTAAGAAATCTTTAAAAAGTAACTAACAAACTGAATGAAACCTAAGCGCTGGCCTAGGCGAACTCTGATGAGCGTGATGGCGTAGCAGAGGTGTGGAGCGAGCTGATCAACGATGGCTTAACATGATTGGTTATATTTCTGTACCTAGAATTATAATTGGAGCAAACATTTTCAGTTCGAATGTGCAAAGGAATATATAAATAAATGTTTATTTTCCGCTATTTCCTTGTCCGTTCTTTTTTTAGGGCAAGGGCATCCATATTGCATTTGTACTGAAGAGCTGAGACAATTTAATTAATTAGTGTACTTTAGTAGAATACCAATACCAATTAATAGTTGCATTGCATCCATTTGATATCGTAGTAGAATATAAGAGACCCGTAGCGTGCTCATTTTAGTGTGGATGCATCAATGAAAGTGTGAATTCTTATATTATCGGTGGAGGATTGTATAGATGTATAGAGAGTATAATTTTGAAAGACGATCTCAATATCTGATGCAGTTTTTACATCATTCCGAGGTTTTTTTAGGGTTTTTGTTGGAGATCCTGAATGCAGAAGTCGTTCTTTGCGGTGACAGTAGTACCTTAAGATCTCAATTGTTCACAGGTTTCAAACATTTGGGGATGAACTTCTTTGATTAGGAGGGGCGTATGAGACCGGGCCTTAAAGTGGAGGCTTTTCTTTAGCTGTTCCGGCATGGAAGTATGTGGCTGTATGTGTATGAACACACTTTAAGCTGGGCACCTTCCCTCAAGTGTGAATAGTGTATTTAACATTAGTCATTGACTCATTGTCAATGTTCAAGACAAGTCCCATCGTATCCTTTGTTCCATATGATGCGTGAAAGGTTCTGCCCCCTGGGTTGTTTTTTCACTTGTAGTTCATAGATTACTTGCTCGATTGAGACCGTTTGTATTTTATTTTTGTTATCGTCTGCTGGCTCTTGAAGGCTTGCACTCATCCAATGTCTGGTAATAACTTCACTATGAATTGGCATGGATCGATACCCATATCCTGTATGATATTCCGTTCCTCGGGGCTGCCCCTTAAAGTTGGCCTGTAAATATTAGATACTTTAGCCATCCTTAGATACCATATTTTCTGTCTCACTTAAAGTTGTTGTACTACCTCCAATAAAAATATAAGGTGTAATCGGGCTGTTCAAATTCATGCTTTGCCAACAAGTATTCCAATAATATGTACTCCTGTCTATGATTGTGATTTTGTAACCATCGACCAAATAATCTTATGGTTACAAAATAATAGTACCTTAAGATCTCAATTGAACAGCCTGTAATTTTATGGTTACAAAATCACAGGCATACGCCTTATATTTTGGAACAGAGGGGGTATGAAATATTAATTTAGACTATGTGCTGAATGGAGGGAGTATGAACGAAGCAATAACCTTACTTCACCAATTACTACAAATGTACTGGCTGAGCCTGCAATGAGCTGTGTGGCAGATGAAAGCACACTTCTTCATGACAGTGAGTAGTGTTTCCTATCCTAAATTGATGACAGCCGCTTCGTCCAAGTTAGATGTCACACACATGGTTCATCTGCACCAAATTTGCATGCAAGCTTCTCAAAATTTTCAGCGAGTTTCATTTCCTTCTGATGTCCGCATGGTAGTAGTTATGATGTGGCATTGCTATCGTTCTATTCTACTCATGGGCTCCTATTTCAATTGTTTTTCGCAGGTATGGAAATGCTAATGTATGGAAAACCTTTACGGATCTCTTTGACTATTTCCCCTTGACAGCATTGGTTGGTATCAGTTCGTCACATTTTTCGTCTGCTCTATCATTAAGTTCATTTTCATTTTGTCTAGTTTTGCATTTTGTTTACTGAAAGATTACAAATTTACTGTAACCTGATTCTTGTGAGATATTCAAGACTGCACTTGCAACAGAAATATTTTAACATGCCATTTTTTGGTTTAATCACTTGATTTGTTAATAATATAATAACAGTAAAGATGGGTACAATCCTAAGGTTGCCATTTTTTATTCTGTTTAGTTTCCATTTCCATAAGATGAAACACATCGAATGTAGTAGGTGGAATGAAGATTGTTTAGTTCTTCTATTGTAGGATGCCCCGTCTGAGATATTTAAGATTTGTTTTCCTAGCTTCGAAGCTATCTGCTGTTACCAGACATGGGTTGCTTCATTTGTATTACATATGGTCTTCAGAATGAGTATTTATATTGATCTACTGTGCTAGTGTGCTACTTTATGTTGTCTTCTGGAGTTGAAGATGTGTAAATATCCAAAATGTTGGTTGTATTGTTGAGATTTCATATTCATGTCCATTTGGATAAGTGTCATTTTCTTCGGCTCACTTTCTTTTCTTGATTCTTTACTGGCTTCATTTACCATCTTGTCACTTTTCATTCTAGGTTGAGTCGGAAATATTTTGCCTGCATGGTGGACTATCGCCATCCATCGAGACACTTGATAGCGTTCGTAGCTTTGATCGTGTCCAAGAAGTTCCTCATGAGGGGCCGATGTGTGATCTTCTATGGTCTGATCCTGATGATCGATGTGGTTGGGGTATTTCACCACGTGGTGCAGGATATACCTTTGGCCAGGTTTAGCTGATTGCATATATTTGTGTTGTTCTATCTTTGCCTGAGCTGATCTTGACCTGTGCTTTCTTTTATTCAGGATATATCAGAACAATTTAACCATACCAATAACCTTAAGCTGATAGCAAGAGCTCATCAGTTAGTTATGGAGGGATTTACTTGGGCACATGTAATTATCTGTTTACCCCTTTGCAGACATTTCAACTGTGATTCGTTGTTCTTCCATATTCGCTGATGCTTTTCTTGAATGTAACAGGAACAGAAGGTTGTGACAATATTCAGCGCACCTAATTATTGTTACCGCTGTGGTAACATGGCCTCAATCTTGGAGGTGGATGATTGCAGGGAGCATACTTTCATACAGGTAACTGATGCCTTTTTTTCAGTGTTTGTTGAACTCATATTTATCATTTGGTAAGAATTTTTAGATTTTCTTATTTCTTGCCTATTTCATATTCCGGGTTCATTCTAATTTCGTGACATATGTGAGCTCTTGATCTTATATGCAGTTTGAGCCAGCTCCAAGGAGAGGAGAACCTGACGTGACTCGAAGAACGCCCGACTATTTCTTGTAATGTAGCTTAGGGTGCTATGCCATCACATATGTGATAGTTAGACCATTAGATGCGGTGTGGGCTGTGATATTCTTTTTGTTTGGATCTATTGCATTCGCACCTGGCTGTTCTGTTCATTTTGGGCTTAGGGGTGTGGTGCAGTTCCTTGAATATGCCTTCTATTATAAACTGCGAACAAGCAACTTTCTTTTGGTTTTGTTAGATGAGTAACATGCATCAATTATTTTGCGTCCTTTTCCTGTCAACTTTATAGGGGGAACTAGCTAAAGATACAATAATGACAATCCCAATGCAATGACATAAAGATTAAAGAATGCCAACTAGGCAAAAACGTTGAAGCAAGTAGGGAAAATTTAGGTTTGTGTCGTGGTGGGATCACGGCAGATGCCATAGGTATGGCTAAGATGGGGCCGAATGGTCGTTGGGGGAATCCGGGGAGGGTTTATGCACTCAAGAAATGCACACGCGAGAACACGCAAGAACACGAACAAAGAACTAAGAAAGCAAGAACACAAAACACACCACGATGTACCCTGCTTCGGGGCCCTCTTGCGGAGGTAACACCCCTACTGCAGCACTATCCTAGTCAGTGTATAGCTCAGGGTGACAAGTACAAGCTGCTCCTCGAGCTGTATGATGATACAATGGTGAGAACCCGAGGTGGAAGATGATGCTACAAGAGAGAGAAAAAGGCACTCCGAGCTTGAACCGAGGTCTCTCCGAGGTGTTCCGAGCTTCCTCTCTCTCTTGATCTTGGATCCTCGATCCGTCGTCTTTAGCAGGAGGGGGTGAAGCCCACTATATAGGCCAGCCGGGTTACCATAGTGCCCCTCGCAGAACACTGTTGCCATGCCTCTGCAACGGTCACCACCGTACCACCGTACCTCGGTCGGGGACAAGACGTGGCTTGCCCATCTCCTGTAGCCTAACGGCAGAGCTAGCATGTCCCCTCTGACCGAGACAGGACGTGGCCTGGCAGAGCTACCTCGTAGCCTTTACCAGACCTCGCGTGGTCAGCGGTCGGAGACGTGCAGGCCCGCCGAACCCGGAGCACGCCTCTGCCATGCTCCTTGACAGACGCTCCCGTGTCAGGCGCTCTAGTACCGGCTGGGAAGTGACAGGAGCATTGACTCCGGCCCGACCTACGGCCCATCACCTCGGTTAGCTCGGCACGTCCGTGCCGTACCTTGGGTCTTGCGCTTAATATCTTTTACTAGGTCGGATCTTACTTCCTTCCCACAGCTTCTCCTGCACCCACAACACAAACCACCGCACTGAGGTAGTTAGGTCGGCAGAACATAGCTCGGACTGCAAACCTCGGCCCTGGCCAACAGTATACCTCGGACCCCTCTGGGCCAAAATAGGTCGGCCTGTACTCTCCAGGTCAAGATGAAACTCGGACCTTCCCAGGCCCAAACAGGTCGGCCCTTTCCGTACCTCGGCACAACTTGGAACACCACCTTATGCCAAGCCTTGACCCTACCCGGGGATACTCCCCCGACATTAGTCCCCGAAGCTGGTGCGGTCCCACGACCTCGGAAGGAGGGCCGTAGCAGGTTCAAAACAAGCATTACACCACCTCCTAAACGACCTCCAACATAGTCATGCCGAGGTACCTCCCATACACCACCATCCAATCCGAGGTAGATATGCGAACTGAACTCTCCGAGCTATCTGACTCAGCACCAACTTGCCTCAAGATTTTCCGAGGTACGTGGCGAAGAATCTCTGCCCGGGCTTCGGAATCCGGACCTCTGCCCAAGCAGATTCTGACCACACGCCGCCCTCGTCAGCCGGACCCACCGAACAGCGCACCTGCGCACTCAAGTACTTGACCGCCCAAAATGTACCTCTGATACCCTAGGCACTCAAGTACTCTGATACCCTAGGCATTGCCCTAGGTTTCTTCCTCTTTGCGCTGTGGTTCTTCATATGTTCTTGAATAAAACTCTATTTACCTCCTCCGGTAGATCTTACTTGCATACTTTTTTGGGTAGTAGCGAGTTTCATACCTCGGATAGATGCTCGCCTAGCATAGATATGCCTCTATGTATATTAGATAGCCGTCCAACTCCTCCTGAGTTAGCCAGATATAGCCTTAGATTCCAGATTCACTTTTTCTTTGCTAAACTTCTGTGCACTCTTCTGCAGATTGATTCTGCCGAGATGTCTCCTCCTGAGACTTCGGAACAAACCGAGGTTCCAGACCTCGAACTGGAGGTCGGAGAACGAGCCGGCTGGGAAGGTTCGGATGTAACTCCGGACGAAATCCAGTGGCTCAGGGCGACTCGGCGGATTCCCGCCGGGGTAGAGTGTCGCCTGCCAGAGGGCGAACTCGAGCCTCAAGTCAAGGAAGGGGAACGGGTGGTCTTCGTCGCGCACTTCCAGCGCGGCTTCGGACTGCCCGTTAGTGATTTCTTCCGGAGCTTCCTCGACAAGTTCGACTCCAGGTTCATCACCTCCCCGCCAACGCCATCACCACTCTCTCCTGCATCGTTTCCTTCTCTGAGGGATACCTCGGCCTCAAAGCCACGGTAGACCTCTTTTCTCGCTACTTCCAACTTAAGCGGCAAGTGATCCCGGATCCGAAAAACAAGGATCTGCCCAAGCTACTAACCGCCTGCGGAGCAGCCATCATAGCTCCTCGCCGAAACTCCATCTTCCCACGTATCGCTACTCCGGACACCGTTCGCAAGTGGCTCCGGACGTGGTTTTACGTGAAGAACTCCGGCGAAGAGGACTTCCTCAATCTGCCGGTGTTTAACCTCAGCCCTCCTACCGAACCGCTCAACTGGGACTACACTCCCCCTCTCACCAGCGAAATCAAGTCCATCCATGGGTATGTTGCGAAATGGCAGGACCCGGAGGACCCTGCGAACGACGGGAAAGTCCTGACGGCTGACGATCTGGCCTGCACATTTGTGAAGCGCAGGGTCTCCCCTCTCCAGGCGAGGACTCACAAGATCTGCCACATGAGCGGTCTTTATGATCCAACCCGCCATACGCATGTTGCACTGGACAACGCCGCTGTAGCTCGGCGAGTCCGAGCTATCACCAAGTCCAAGATCTCTGACGCTTGGACATGGGGAAGGGAACCCCACTACAGGACCAAGCCACCAAAACAGGTACGCTGTTCCGACGTTTTCTTCGGTACTCCTTTACCACCGAGGTCTTGCTACCGACGTTCATCTTGACCATTTTCTTCCTAACTCCTTTTCATATGTCTGCCATATAGCTGTTCTCCCGCCAGACCGCCGAGGATGGAGTCCATCCTGCGGACCACTTCGGCAAGGATCTTCCTGTCGAGGACCCACCATCCAACGAGGACCCTGACAACGAGGATTACATGCCCATTGCCTCGGCCCGCGTCACCACCGCGGGTAAGCCTCAAGCACAAGCTTCAGTTCAAGAGATTTCGGATGACGAGGAGGGATTTCTCGTCATGGAACCAATAAACGCGGTACCTATCTCCTGCCTTCCTCACCTTCCGAACTTTACTCCAGCAACCAGCCGGAAACGCGCTGGTGCCGCAACTTCGGCCGCCGAACCATCCGCCACTGGAGCCTCCGGACCCACTGCGGCTCCGGTCAAGAGACGTCGGCTGAAGAAGTCCGGAAATCCTCCTCATGCCCGAGGGGGCAAGAAGTTTCCTACTTCGGATGGGTAATGCTTTGCTTCTATAGCCAACAAAGTTTGTTGCTTAAACTTATCACCTCGGTACTAACACTTGACCATCTTCCTTCGTTGCAGTGACCCCATAGAAGTGGATCAGGAGGTATCCTCCATGACTGCACCCGTTGGTGCCTCTGAAGCCACGACCACCCCGACGAACTCTCGCCCCGTATCTCCTCCACCGAGGTCTGGCCCGGCCTTGGAGAAATCTGCCCCCACCCGAGGTCAGACTTCTCCGCGTCCTCAAACGGATGCGGGGACCAATCGCGCCAGAACTCCGGCTACCGCCTTGCCGGAGCCTCGACTCTCCCCCCGCAGCCAGACTGCCCGCAACCAACAGCAGCAACAGCAGAAGCAACAGCAGAAGCAACAGCCCAAGCACAGCCCAAGCAACAGCCCCAAAAACCAGTTCGCCAGACTACCTTGCCGTTGGAGAAAGGCAAGGAGAAAGAGAAAGAGACGGTGAAGTCTAAGGTCACCCCCAAACCAACATCTGGGTCTGGCACCCTGACTATCTCTTCTCCTTCAAGGATGCACCGAGGTCTCCTCCCCGGTGACACGCCGAATTCCTCCATTTGCCGCACCCGTTGATGAGACTGCTCCTCCGGCCGACGAATATGCTCGGAGGACATCTCTTATACTGGATAACCGGCCTGCTTCAAGCTCCGAGGCTGCTCAAGCCTTGGAGGCCTCGGTTAGGGGCATCGAGCAGGGCGGACCGTGGGGATATCCTCCTCTGCGCACTGACAGTGACCAGAGCCTCGGCTCCTTGGAACACTACAACGCAGACTGGAATTCTGCAGACGAGGTCTCCTCGGCCTCCCTAGCTGCTCCGGTAGGTGAGCACCCTGCGGGAAACAGCGCCTGCGGCCGAAGCGTCACGACCTACAAGTCGCTGCCCTGCGTGCTGCTCAAAACATCGACGTAAGTCCTATTCTCTTTACTTTCATGCAGTATCTCATCTAATATCCACCATTCCCAGTCCCCGAGATTCGAGGTAAACTATTGACGCTCCGCCGGAGTTAAAATTGTTTGGCTTGAATCTCAACTTTCAATTTTCATCCGACGTATCCAAACCATTTTACCTTACTTTATCATGCACCTCGGGTACGAGTCCCCGAGACTCCTGTCGAGGCATACCCCGGCAACATTTTCCAATGATTTGACTCCGAGTCCCCGAGACTCTTGTCGAGGTATAGCCTTTCTAACCGAGCTATGTTTTTCTTCCTTGCAGAATACTATGAACGTCCGCACGGACATCTTCCATACCCTCTGTTTGACCACAAGAAACTCCACGACGAGCACAAGGCCGTCCTTGCAGAAAAGAACTCTTTGGACGAAAAGCTCCAACTAGAGAAAGCCGAAGTAGCTCGTCTGGTAAAGGAACTGAAGCGCATCACGAGCTGCGGACGTCGGAAAAGAGCAGCTGCAGGCGGAAAAGGCCAGTGTTGTTGAAACAGAGAAGAAACTTCGGGAGGATGCCGCCAAGGAACATGAGAATGCGCTCCAGTTAGCCGAGGCCCGCGCCACCTCGGCCACCGAGGCTTATGAAGCCCTTCAAGCTTCGGTTAACCAGCTCCTCCCGACGCTGGAACGCATCAACAAAGAAATGGACGGTAAGCTTCTTGCCCCCCTTATCCTTGCTTTGTCCTCAACAGTACTGGCTCTTTGCCGAACTGTTTCTTTCATTATTAACAGGCTATCCTTCTGCAGAGCACTTCACCTACACCCAAGTTTCGGCTCGCAATATCACTGATCAGCACAGGAAGAGGCGTAGCGAGACGAACCCCGCCTGGACCATTGAGGACCACATCGTGGCCATCAAAGCTCGGATCCATCCCTTGAAAACCATTGGGTCCGAACTCCTGATGCAGGTGTGTCTGCTTTCCGAGCCTTGTGGCCTCTTGCCGATGCTCCCAATACTACGCCTGAGCTCGCCGCCAAGCTTCGTGAAGCCGAACAAAGACTTCGAGAGTGGCGCTCATCCTCGGCTCGCGCTGGAGCTGATGCCGCTCTCAAATTCATCATGACTTGGTGCGAGAAGCTCGACCTCGAAAAGATGGACACTCTTCGCCGAAATTCGCCCTGGTCCACGGACCCAATTCTCATCCAGCGGCGCGAAAAGATGGCTCCTTCTTCGCTGGATATGCCAACACCAAGAACTTGAGCGAGGGAGACACCTACTCCGACGCCGAAGATGACGAGCCAGAAGAGGATGAATACGAAACAGAATCCGACGTCGAAGCCGAGCAAGGTGACGATGGTGACACCCGCGAAGCAGAAACCGAGGCTTCTCCACAAGCTGGTGCCGAGGTTACTGCCGACGTTGCCAGCACCTCCCAGGCTACCTCGGCTGCTGCCGACGTAATTCCTGATGCCTCGACCTGAACTCTGTTACTATCATGCTTGGCCAAAAAACTTCATTAAATCCCCGGTATGCCGGGACGCAGATGTAATCAAACTTAAGTAGTTCCTTTTGCTACCTCTGTTACTATCATGCTTATCCGAACCATGCTTTTCTAAGCTTTACGTCGAATCCTTTTGAATGATTGCTCGAGTTTACTTTCGTGTTTACTATGTTTGGCATTCTTTGCTCTTGACTACCTTTTAGGCAGATGCCAGTCGAGTCACAAGATTGTTGTTCATAGCATACAGTACTTGGTAAATTCCGAGGTATGTTTCAAAGTCATCCGACATAAACGAAAGGTAAAGACAGGGGTTAGTAAACGACACATGCCGAACTATAATTTTGGACCGAGTCCCCGAGTTCATTTTCATGTCTCCCACGTTTTTTCCTCTTTGCTCTTGACTACCTTTTAGGCAGATGCCAGTCGAGTCACAAGATTAGTTTCATAGCACACATTACTTGAAGTTTGAGACGAGGTTCAAAATAGTTCGGCATATGAACAAAACTGACAAACAGAGATAAAACATAAGCACAAGAGCGAGGCAGTCCCCGAGCTTTACCTCGGAGTGCCGACATTTTTATTAAGGATTAACCGAGGTACATACATTGCGCCTTTCATGAGTAGAAAGGTCGGAGTAGAGCTACGTTCCATGGTCGCCTGACCTCTGACTCGGGGTTGTCCAGCCCATCTTCCCTTGGTTCCTGCGCATCTATAAGATAGTAGGAATCATTGAGCAGAGCTCGGCTCACAACGAACGGTCCCTCCCATGGAGGTGACAACTTGTGCCGGCCTTTCTTGCGCTGCACCAACCTCAGCACCAAATCTCCCTCGTGAAACACACGAGGGTTGATACTCCGGCTATGATAACGTCGGAGACCTTGCTGGTAAATTGCTGACCGAGATGAGGCCAATTCTCTCGCTTCCTCAAGCAGATCTACTGCATCCTCCCGAGCCTCTTTTGCCTCGGCTTCAGTGTACATTGCCACTCTGGGCGCATCATATTCGATGTCAGTGGGTAGCATAGCTTCTGCCCCATAGACCATAAAAAATGGCGTATAGCCAGTCGATCGATTTGGCGTGGTCCTTAGACCCCACAGTACTGCTGGTATCTCATCTATCCAACACCCCGGCGTTTTCAGCAGTGGTTCAATGAGCCGAGCCTTGATGCCGGCCAACACTAGAGCATTTGATCTTTCCACCTGTCCATTAGACTCCGGGTGTGCCACCGAGGCTATGTCCAGCCGGATTCCCTTGTTCATGCAAAACCGAGCGAACTCTCCAACAGCAAAGTTAGTGCCGTTGTCCGAGATAATGCTATGGGGGTAGCCATATCGCAGAATAATCTCCTTCAAGAAAGTCACTGCTGAATGACCATCCAACTTCCGGATTGGTTTCACCTCGATCCACTTGGTGAATTTGTCCACCATCACCAATATGTGTGTCATGTTACCTCGGGCTGGTTTGAACTCTCCCACCATATCCAAACACCATACCGCAAACGGCCAAGTGATAGGAATTGTTTTGAGCGCCGAAGCCGGCATATGCGTTTGCTTGGCAAATCTTTGGCATCCTTCACATCTCCGGACTATGGCCTCTGCATCAGCAAGAGCAGTGGGCCAATAGAACCCATGCCTAAACACCTTGGCCACCAGAGCTCTTGTGCTGCAATGATGACCACACTCCTTGGTGGATCTCCAAAAGCATCTCCTTGCCTTCAGCTGGCTCAACACACCGTTGCAACACCTCGGTTACGCTTCTTTTATAGAGCTCCTTGTTGATGATGGTGTACGCCTTGGCCCTCCTTTGAATCCTCCTAGCCTCGGTTGTGTCACTTGGCGTGCTTCCCTCCGTTATGAACTTCATAATTTGCTCCGCCCACTCCGGCACCGGGTGCAAAGGAAAAAGTTCCTCATCCACCTCCATTGGCTCGGCCACCATAATCTCCTCCATTATTTCCTCCACCATCCTGCGACCAGTCCCCGAGTCTGGATGAGCAGTCCCCGAGGTTTGGTGTGCAGTCCCCGAGCTCTGCCACGCAGTCCCCGGGTCCGACCAAACGCATCCGACGTCTACCTCCATTGGAACAGGTCCGGGCTCTTGCTCCGCCGGGATGAAAATAGATTCGGATTCAGGAGAAGGTTTGATTGAAGGAGTTCTCAAGTGATTCAGGGCTACCCCTGGTGGTACTGCCTCTTTGATGAACCGAGCTTTGACAACACGTCGGCAGCATCATTTTCTGCCCGAGGTATATGCCTGTACTCACACCCTTCAAAGAACCCGGATATCTTTTGCACATGGAACCGATATAACGCCATGTTGGCATCCAGAGCATCCCAAGTTCCAGAAGATTGTTGCACCACCAGGTCGGAATCGCCGAAGCACTCTACACGCCGGATACCGATCTCCTTTGCCACCTTGAGGCCATGGATTAAGGCCTCATACTCCGCCACATTGTTTGATGCTGAGAAATGAATCTGCAGCACGTACTTCAGCTGATCTTGCTTTGGCGAGGTGAGGACTATTCCAGCCCCCAGCCCGATCTTTGTTTTGGACCCATCAAAATGCATTTTCCAATAATTATAGTCCGGCCTGGGTGGCTCATACTGCATCTCGGCCCAATCACAAAAGAAGTCCGGCAACGCCTGGGATTTAATTGCGTCTCTTCTCTCGTAATGTGGTGCATATGGAGACACCTCAATCGCCCATTTGGCAACTCGGCCAGTTGCATCTTTGCACCCGATGATCTCCGAGATTGGAGCTTCGCACACCACCGTCATGGGATGCTCCTGGAAATAATGCTTCAACTTCTTGACCGCCAGGTAAACACCATACGTCATCTTCTGGTAGTGAGGATAGTTCTGCTTCGAGGTAGAGATCACCTCGCTCAAGTAATACACCGGTCTCTGCACCGACCTGCCACCTTCTTCGCGCTCCACCACCACTGCCACACTTACAACTCGGTTTGTGGCCGCAATGTAAAGTAACATCGGCTCATTGTGCAATGGTGACGCTAACACCGGGGCAGTGGACAACATCTTTTTCAGCTCGCCAAACGCCACGTCGGCCTGCGGGGTCCATGTAAACCCGGTACTTTTCTTCATGAGCTGGTACAAAGGTAAGGCTTTTTCTCCTAGCCGAGCTACAAATCGGCTCAACGAGGCTAGGCACCCTGTGAACTTCTGCACATCTTTCAAACACTTCGGTAACTTCATGCTCTCAATAGCTCGGATTTTGGCCGGGTTAACCTCGATACCTCGGCTAGACACCAGGAATCCGAGCAACTTTCCAGCCGGGACACCAAAGGTGCACTTGTCCGGGTTAAGCTTCAACCGATACTTTCTCAAATTCACAAATGTCTCCTCGAGATCCTCGAGGAGAGTATTTTTCCTTAGTTTTGATGACAATATCGTCGACATACACTTGCACATTTTTGCCCATCTGAGAGTGCAGGCATTTCTGCATACACCTCTGATAAGTTGCCCCGGCATTTCTCAGACCAAAACACATGACACGATAGCAATACGCCCCATACGGGGTAATAAAAGCGGTCTTTATTTGATCCTTTGGGTTCAGTGGTATCTGGTGAAAACCAGAGTACGCATCGATGAAAGATAACAGTTCACAACCAGCAGTGGAATCGATCACTGATCAATCCGAGGTAATGGAAATGGATCTTTTGGGCACGCCTTGTTGAGGTTAGTGAAGTCAATGCACATGCGCCACACCTTGACCACGGCTGGCTCGTCTT